>JAKSZT010000049.1:7241963-7394861 GCA_026826555.1 Tolypeutes matacus | reverse complement strand
GGGGATGAGCAGTTGAAATACAGGGGCTTCTTTGGGAGTTGGAGGTTGTCCTGAGTACTGTTGTGGCAATGGATGTAGGCCATTTTAAATCAGCACACACCATTCAGAACTGAGTGGGAGAGAGTGTGGTCTACAGTGTGAACTGTGGTCTATGGTTGGTGGCAAGGCTCCAGGATGTGTAAGTTCATTGAGGGTGGTGGGCCACACTGTGGGAGATGTTTGTGTGGGATGTGGTGGGAGGTGTGGGAGGTGGGCAACATGGGAATCCCAGGGGGTTCCGTGTAATATTTTGGGTAATCTAAGCACCTCTTAAAATATATGTATATATATATATATATAAATAACATTTGTGTAAGCAAATACACTTATATGCATATATATTTATATATCATTTTGCAAATGTTTTTATGTATTGTGAGAATTTTGATTTTTACCCATAATAAAAAAAAAAAAAAAAAAGAGGTTCTAGAAATGTGAGTTTTCATTCCTTCAAACTTCCCATATTTCTATGAAAAAAACACTGAATATTGGAGAAAGTACAGCACTTAGAAAAGTCTATTTTGTTTGGAGAAGTATGGATTAGTAAGCTAATGAAAACTTATTTTAAATGTGTTAATGATATTGTGCTAAATGTTCTGTCATCTCTTTTAATAAAGGCACTGCGTAAAACAAAAACAAAAACAAAAACAAAAACAAAAACCAACAACAACAAATAAAAACCCAGAAACAAAGCATCCGAATCAGTCCATAAAAAGGACATTGCTCTTCAACCTATTCCTTCCCGGGGCTCTGGCCATAAGATGCTACGGCACAGGTTAAGTCATCCACACCCACATGGGAGGCCACAGGGGATGACAGTCTTAGGATGCAGAGAAAGCAAATTCCGAAAGAGCACCCATGTTCCTCAGTCTTTGGGGGTGAGATGGACACCGTTGTTGAACTGCCTGGGATGAGTTTGGGTGCGTGGGGTCAAAAGTTCTATATTCGGTACAGGGGAAGTGAGTCTTCCTTTTCCTTCTGTGAGGAAGGGGGTGACTGCTCTACAGGTGGGTCCCCTCCAGCCCCCACGAAGGAGCATGACGAGGCAGGGACAGAGTCAGGGGACAGCTCAGGCCCCTGGAGACTGGGGGCGGGGGGCAGTCCCACCCCCCAGGACAACCCAGATGCGGAGTGGCCGAGCAGCTGACGCGAGCCACCCCAGTTACAGACGTGAAGGCACGGCCTCGGCCTAAACCACTCTGCTAAAATACAACTCTTTTGCCACATGGTAACGAGAAAACTTTTTTCCCCCCTATTTAATCATCAAAGTGTTTCTGGTTTCGGGATTCATTTGAGGGAGATTATCTGATTTATAAATTCATAAATAAGATTGTCTTTCCATTTCATGGTTGGTAATCTGGAAACAATTTTGCGGTTTAGCTAAATTACAGCAACTCGAAACTTAACGCGGCCTTCTCCCAGGCCGAAATGTTAGGAAGAACGTTTAACGTGAAAATGAAGAAAGAGAAATGCCATGGAAGAAGAGAAATTAAATACCACCCTGTCATTTTATTGCAGCAGCAATTCTGCATGATAATCACCAGAATATTAAAGACGCTAAAGCTAATTCTTGCCAATATCGCTCGGTTTGAGGTATTACAGGACCAGTATAATTACTGTTAAAAAGATGGTCTGAGAATGAAATCGTAAACCATTTTCTTTCATTCCATAAACCATATTTATGTGATTAGTGTGCATGGTTACCTAGTCATTTAGGGCTATAAGTCAGCCTGTCTGGATGGATCTTCCCTGAGCCCAAACACAATATTAATAAAAATTCAAGTTGAATCTAGGTGAAGTGCTGAATTCAGGATTGGAAATCATCTGGGTGCAGCCAGCCTTCCTGCAAGCTCCATGTCTGTCTGAAGATGAAGCAACACACGCACGGCTGGGAGTCTGCTCTCTCCTTCTTCAGGGAACAGGGAGGGAAGTCTGTGTCTGGGGAATGGCTCTAGCCAGTGACCCCATTTACACACCTTTCTGATGCAAATCTCCACCTGAGGCTTGTTCTGGCTAGGGGCGGTCTGCTTGTCTCTGCACTGACCTAGACCTCAGGAAGCCAGAATTAAGTTCTTATCCTGGTAGAGCTAAGTAAATGAACGGCTGTTGCAGGTCAACACCTTAACGAGCGGGCGTACAGCTGGGCATCCCCTGACAGAGATGTTTTGAAATGTCGGGAAGGTGTGCTGGATTGGCTGGCTGCAGTCAGCCAGCTGAGCTGACACGATCGTGTGGCCAGTGGCGCCTGCCTTTCTAAGCCGTTACTGGCCGGGCCTCCAGGATGCAGGACAGTCCAGTACACCGCAGAATCAGAGGCTGGCATTCGGAAGGGCTTACTAGCTGTAATCTCCACCTGCTTCTAAGAGTTTGCAATTTTATCTATTCTTGCTCATCCCTCTGTGGCAGTTTGAGATTATTTTCTGAATCCCCAAAAGAGAAAGATTATGTTCGTACACTTTTCTATTCCACTGGGTGTGCTACCCTTTGAGTGTATTAGATTCAGCTTTGATTAGATACCTGTTAAGATTAGGGCTTTTGATTCGACCACATCAGTGGGTGTGACTCAGGCTGAGTCCCCGCCCCTTGCTGGGTCTGATCTAAATGGACACTGAGACAGATAGACACACAGGAAGACAGAGCTCTGTCATTTTTTATCTCACCATGTGACAGAAAGGAGAAGGCTCAAACAACTAAAGCCCTGGAAGAGATGGACCATTTGCCTGATAGCTCACAGCTGACCTTGGGAAGAGAGCAGAGCTGATACAGGCAGCCCTGAGAGACAAGCCCTGTGCCAGCTGCAGCCGAGGTCAGGAGGAAGATGAGCGGCTGAGCCTGGCAGAGGAAGCCCAGAGGGGAAAGCTGAACCCTTGCAGAGATTGCCTGCCATCTTGCTTCAACATGTGGCAGTTGAATTTGGTGAGAAAGTACCTCTTATGGTACCTTGAGTTGGACTTTCCACAACCTAGGGGCTGTAAGCTTTTACCCCAAATAAATACCCTTTATAAAAGCCAACAGATTTCTGGCACTTTGCATCAGCAGCCCTTTGGCAGACTTATACACTCTCTCACCCCTCTCTCCGCAGTGAAAGTAAGACCTGGCCCATGAGCCAATCAACAAACACTTCTGAGCACTTGCTATATGTTGATATGTGCTAGGTCTGGTGTGAGCTGCTGTGCACACAGCAGTGAACCTGGTGCTGGTGTCCTTAGGCAGAACCTTCCCTTTGCAGTCATTTGGTTTCTGGGAGAAAACTCTGAACTCTTCAGACTTGGCAGTGCTAAAGGCATTTTCCAGAATTGAACAGTGAACAGCTTTAAAGCCGAGCTGTGCCGTCTTTGCTCATGCCGGATTCTTCGTTATGAGGGAAGAAACACTAAGTAATTAAGGCCACTATTTTCAGATGAGTTGAGCAAACAACTGGGAGTCAAATTATCTGAATTTATGCTAAAGTTTCCAACATGATTCTGAGCGATGAATTTTCTGTTTCTGCCCAAAGTTGGCCTATTGGTGAAAAAGTTGTATAACCAAAGGTACTCTTCCCTAAACTCCAATAAATGTATCTTCTGATTGAACCCTTATATTTATCGAGGGATCAGAGATGTGATTGGCGGTAATAGGGACATGGGCTACCCTAACACACACCTCTAAAAACTTTGAATGCATCAATATCATCGCCCTACGACTGCATGCCCTTAGGGGCAACGACCTGGCCTGGAACAATTTCTTGTTTTCTCGGAGTGCCAGGATGAGGATGGGCACAGAGGGCTGCAAAGATATAGCTCAGTCTGTCCTCGAAGGCTGCTCTTTCTCCCTCTGTCCTCTGCTCATGGAGTGAAAAGACAGCACATTCTGCCTTCCCTGTGGCCGCTTCAGTCCCTCGTTCTGCCTATCCTCTCTCCATCTCCTCCCCTTTAGAATTCTGTGTCCTGCATCCTCAAGTTTCCTGTCAGCCCCAGGAAATCCCCTCCTTTCCTCGTATGGTTTCAGGCGTGGGAAATAGCTCTCCTGCCTCTCATTCCCCAGCCCAGCAAGTGCTATTGCTCTGATGTCTGCACCCATAACCCTTCCTGCCCTTTGCATTATAGACCCTCAGACTCTTCCTCACAGCCAAACTCTGACCTTAAATTCCTACTTGGAATGGTTTTCCTGTCTAGACGTGAAGCTCCAAAATGCCCTCCAAGCACAACCATCTTTTGTTATTTGTACAAACCTGCTCCTTACCTGCATCTTGACTTGCTTCCCACCCTTGCCATCGGGGTGTCTGGGAAGCCTTGGTAAAGTTTCCTGCCCCTGACCTGCCAGCGTGGGCCCCACACACTCTCACCACCCCACCTCCAGGCTCTTTCTCTGCCTGGCTGTTCCTGCTACCACAGACCAGCTGAGCTGGGAAAATGCTTGAGAAGAAATGGCCAGGCTACTTCCCCCCATGTCACTTCCTTTTGGTGACGCCCCCAGGAGACAGACTCGGGGAACAAACCCTTTCTTTAGGTAACAAGGTTTTCCCAGGTTCAGGAAGAACCACCACCAAGCCTCAGGTGTCATTGGAAATCATGTGGAATTCCTGGCTCTGCCTCTAACTATGACCTGTGAAGATACACCCAGTTAACGACACCTGTAAAAAAAGAAGGTGGAAATGGAGCCCTATTTAGAAGGAACTGGGACAAAAAGGTATTTCTACTCTTTCCTCCCAACTTTACCACTGCGTTGAGAAAGCGAAGGCTGGTAATGAGATGTGAGGAGAGAAGGGCCTGGAGAGGCTGGCTTTTCCCTCCAGCAAACAGCTCTTCTATTAGTAGCGGGTGCCAGGTGCCATTTACTTTCCTACATAACTTGGCTGACCTTGGGTCATCAACAAGAACTTCGATTCTATCCAGTAACCACTTATTTGTTGTGAGCACTGTGGGGGGCATTGGGGCATTTCTTCTTGACCCCAGGCTGCGGGTGATTCAGCTTGGTTGGGGCCGGGAGAGCTAGCAGCAGCTGCTCCTGGGGCGTGTGCTCTTAGCACATCAACGGAGGGTCACAGAGGCCAGCGGTCAGCCCCGGGAAAGGCCGCTCCACAGGAGAGGATGGAGGACTTCGCCAGGAGGGGCCGGGCGGGCAGTGGGGAGGAGGGGCCGCGAGAGCCGTCCGAGGAGACAAGCATTAGGCCAAGTGGGATGCGATGGGTCTGGCAGCACAGAAGCCCAGACACCGGACCCTGGGTTTGTGCTGACCCACTCCTTGACCTACGTGGCTGTCCCTTTACCCACTCACCCACCAATATTTACTGAGCAACTTCCGCGTGCTGGCAGCCATCTAGGCATCGGAGACACAGACGTGAACAAAACAGCACAGGTCCTCGGAGGTGAGAGCAGACAAGCATTCCACGGACAAGCAGAAGGAACAAGTCTGTGACCGGGATAAAGATTAGGAAAAACGGGGCGGGCGGGGGGAGAGGAGGGGCTTGACATTGGAGCCAGGACGACCGCAGACCTCCCTGCAAGGGCGGGGGTGAGCCGGCCCTGTACCCTGCCTGCTGAGGCCCTCCAGGCCGTGGGAGGGGCAGGTGCACCCCCAAGGCAGGCACCCACCAGGGTCTGGAGGGAAGGGAGCAAGGGCGGGAACTGGGAGACAATGGCGGAAAGTAGGGTCAGAGGATCACAGAAGTTACTGTCCAAACAGGGCGCCCTGGGAGGGGAGAGCCGGCACCAACCCCCTCAGCGGGGAAGAGCGTTCTCCAGGCTGAGGGTCCTCGGAAGGCCCAGGCTCCCCCCTGGGTGTGACGGGAGCCCCTGAAGAGGACGGAGCCAGGAGGCCTGGGGTGCGCGGTAACGAACAGGGTCCCCCTGGCATCTCTGCTGAGAAAGGCTGGACGTGCAAGGCTGGTGGGGCTGGAGGCCAGTTAGCGGCCGGTCAGGTGAGAGGGCCGAGGCTGGGCCAGGCAGGAGAGCCGCGGAGGGGGCCAGGAGTATTTTGAACGCAGACCTCACAGGTCTCTGACTGCCCAAATGCGGGTGTGAGAGGAAGACGCGATCCCAACGAAGCCCGCTTTGGCTGCAGGAAGAATCAGGCTGTCCTGCCTGGGCTGGGGAATTCGTTTCTGGACGTGCTGAGACCCTGTGGCCAGCGGATCTAAGGGCAGGCATCCGCTCCGTGCACCAGCTGCTCGGCCTCTCTGAGCCTCAGTTTCCCCAACCAAATTGGGATAACAACGGCCTTAGCTATCCACAGGGCCATGGGCGTTCTGCTGAGACCTGTGAAATGAGGCCAAAGGAGAAACGCCCCTGCAAGTGCTTTACAGCCAGTAAAATGCTATTTTACCCCTTCAAATTCATTCATTTACCAAATAATTCTCTAGCACCACCTATGCACCAGGTTCCCTGAGCTGCTGGGAGTCTAGAGGTGAATGAAAAAAGGTCTTACCTGGTAGAACTTGCACTCTAGTGGGTGAGGGCAAGGGCAGAGAAACTAAGTCAGCAAAGAAGGAAATGCGCACACATCTATGTAAACATATGTTAAATGCCTCAAGTGCTTTGGAGAGAAAGAGTGAAGTGGGGAAGGGGGTTGAGGACATATGTGAGGGCTCAACTTTAAACAAGGTGGCAGGAAGAGCCTCTGAGCAGAGCCTGCGTGTCGGCTGGAAGGGCAGGAGGCAGAAGCGGCAGCGAATGCAAAGATCCTGGGGTAGGACAGTCCCTGACAGGTTCAGAGACAGGGAGCCCATGGGGTGAAGCACCTGAAAGCGCCCTCAGCTCTTAGTGCTGTCCCCTTTAAACCCAAAGAAGGAAGCCCAGCCCATGTGGAAGTCTCCAATTAGAGAATTTTCTAGCTGGGAGGGACTTTCAAGGCCTCTAGTGCTGCCCCACCACTGGGCCTGCACCCCCGGTGCCCCCAGCACCTACCACCTAGGTCCCACTGTGCAGTGCAGCCTGCCCCCCCCCCCGGGGCCAAGGCGCTGGGGTGAGGCGCCGGGAGCCTTCCCTGTCCCCCAACTTCTCTCTGGGCAGGTGGCTCTGGCTGGGGCGACAGGTGCTCCGAGGCAGGGACCAGGACGCAGTGGTCTCAAAGGCGCACTCTTCCCTGTGCAAGGTGCTTCACTGCTCTTTGCGGTAAGGACTCTTGTTTGGGGAGAACCTTCCAGGGTAGTAAGTGATTTTACACCCTTTTTCGTTCCCTGCACAGAACCCTTGAGAAGTAGTCGTGGCCTTCCCTTGTTGCAGAGAAGGGCAAAAGCTCAGTGAGGCAGGGGTCTTCCTTCGGTGGCAGAGCCCAGAAGCCTGCCCTCCACCCCCAGCTCACGCTGGGGCGCCCCAGCTGCCCCCTTCGCTTCCTGGGGCGCTCTGCTGCCTGGGAGAGCCTCCCCTCCCTGCTCCCAGGCCAGCCCTGCCTCGTGAATCACCAGCTTTGCATTTTCTTTCTCTTCCCAGAGGGCAGCTACCTCATTTTTCGTGCAGGCACCGACTTGCCTGAATATCCGTTCCCGTTACAGGTTCCAGGACACACAGCTGGCAAGATTCACCTTCAAATGGGCGGTGGGGTCGGAGCTGTGGGGACTCGGGCCCTATAAGGTCCTGGGGAAGGAAGCTTCCCACTCTGACCTGCTTCCCTCCTGTGGAATCTTAACCTGCACTCAAATAAGAGGATGACTCGGAGGAGAGAGAGAAGACGGCGCTTCCTGCACCTGGGCTTGCCGGCACGTTGCTCCTTTGCTCTCCTGAGACACATGCTAGCTCCATCACAAAGAGAAAGCCACCCTGGTGGCAGAAGCCCAGGGCTGCCCGAGTTGTGGGACCTCTGGAAAGGCTCCTACCTGCCCGCTCCCCTTCTGGAAAGTCAGGCGCCAGGCCACGGTGGTCTGGAAAGGGCCCCTGGGCTCTGAGGATGCTCAGGGCAGGGGCAAGTGCACTGGGGACAGGCGTTGGCCTCAGCGAGCGCCGTGGGCAATGCGGATACTTCGAGGCCTGTGAATTTTGGAAGTTAGAATTAAAGCTGGCTATGTCTTTTGAATCACTTCATTCATGAAAACTAAGGCTTGCAATTCAAATAAAGACAAGTGTCATCTCCATCATCAATGACAGGCAGAAGGACAACTAAGCCCAAGAGACGCGGACGTGTGGCCTGGACGTCTTGGTCCGGCTGCCAGGCCAGCCCAGTCCAGATTCCGCGCCTGGCTGCTCTTGCCGTCTTTCAAGAAGCCAAAATGTGCTTCCACTGGGACTCCGCCTACCTGGCTGGCAAGGAAGGGGACTTTTCTGAATTCCACGGTGTGCAGGCTACTAGGGTTTCGTTTCTGATTTGAAGCCTAAGGCAGCTGATTGATAGCACCTTATGAATATTCAAAGGAGACACGGGAGCGCATTTTAATTTGATCTAATTAGTGACGAGTGATGGCTTTTCCTTTTGAGAACCTGGTTTGTTGAAGGTATGGCAGAGCTGGGGACAGCCACTCCATGGCCGTCTCTGACTCGGCTCCCCTGGTGCAGAGCAGGGCTGGCTTCCTAAATTTGCTCGCGGGGTACGATGCACGTTTACCCATCAGCAGCTGACTGAACTCAGCAGTCTGAGAATGACTAACACATTTCTTAACCAGGCCGTTCTATTCTTTGAATGAAACAGCAATTCAGCTTATCAGCACTTACTTGATTTCTGGGACTAGCAAAATACCGCGCCGGTATATCATTTTTAAAGCCAAGTCCGTCTTTCTCCTCAAATAATGTCTCTTGCATCCCATCGCATCCATCCTTTACCTTGCAGCCAGTCTCGCCTTCCGAAGGCTCCCAGACCAGGGTGACTCCTGGACAGCACGCCCTTTTCTGAATTCCTAACAATTACTGTCTGTAGCACATCTTTGGAACTGATTATGTACAAGCAGCTCCCAAATCACGGCAGGGCTGTAACTGGAAAGTTTTCCTTGTACTCCCAGTGCTGAGCACTTGGGATAAATGATGGCAGGAAGTCCAGCTGGCCCGCAGAAGCCCCCTCAGCCTCTGATGTCATCGAGGGGACGTTTTATCCGTCCCACCATTCCTCACTGTTTTCAGGGAACACGTGTCCTGACTTCCACGCTCGACTTAGACATGTCGGGAACAGACCTCCCCTGCAGTTCCAGCGCTGGAATTCCGCCCCCTGGGCAACCTGGCATTTCCTCCTCCCTTCTCTCTGCGTGGCCAGGAGATACTGTCACTCTCAGGGGGACAGCAAGAGCATCTCCAGGTGTAAGCAAAGCCAGAAGGAACTTCAAGAACGAGATCCTGCTGCAGTGGCTGTTCCTACAGAACAGATTTAGCAGGCATTCGTAGCTCAGATCTTACGGTGCGGGCCTGGGGCGTAGCTTCTACGTTCACGTGAAGCTTTGCATGCTTCATAACTGTCTTCACGGCTACACTCCTCGCCCATAGCGCCCACATCTGAGTTTCTCTGCATCTGGCAAGCCTGCAGTCCAGACCTAAGCACCCAAGAACCTTTTAATTAGAGCTACATGGAAAAGCGATTCAGACAAGAAGGGAAACCATCAGACACCATCAGCCATCCAACAGATGAGCTAATGATTCCAGCCATCGCCGGTCAGTTCTCTGCTGCCGAGCACATGCAGTTTTAAAAGGATGCCCTGAAGCTGCCTTGTTCCTCTTGTCCCTGGACTCCACAGGCCGTGCGTCCGTGTCTACTCCTCTGAAATGGGGTCTACAACTGGCTTTGTCCGTCTAAACATTGTCATCTGGATCGTCAAGCCCAGCTAATTCCATTCTCTGCTCACGCTGAGCTCTACTCACTCGTCCCCTTTACGTTCTTCCTGGTATAAAGTTAACGAACTTGTCTCTCTGCTTCTTGAGGCAGGATCTCTTGTCCCAGCCACCGCTGTGTATGTATCTCCTCGTTTTGTTGCATTTAGAAGAATGCTCTGTCCAAAGCAGTAATTCCGGAGCACTTACTATATGCTGAGCACGGCACCAGACACTTAAATGTGATGAGTCGGGCCATCCATTATCATCCCATTTCACAGAGAGGCAAACCGGGGCAGGCAAGATTCAGTAACTTGCCAAAAGCCCCGATGTAGGCAATTGTTAGAACTGGGGTCCCGACCCAGGCACTGCAGTCCGCGTTCACACACACCGCACGTGACTGCCTCTCAATAGTGGGTGACAGGTAGATCGATGAAGAAAATAAAAGGCAAAGGGCAATAGCTCTCACGAGCCGCATCCTCGGCTCTTGTGCCAGCTGACATCCCCTGAGCACGGGCTTGTCCTTTCATTTCTCTATTTCATTAGCCCCCACCCACCCCACCCCCTCCCTGCCCAGGAACATTTGGCAGTGTCTGGAGACATTTTTGATGGTAACCACTGGGGGTGGGGAAGCTACTGGAATCTAGTGTGTAGAAGCTTGGGATCCTGCTGATCATGCTAGAGCACAGGGCAGCTCCCACAGCAAAGAATTCCAGCCCAGGATGTCAGCAGTGCCAAGGCTGAGAGAGCCTGCTTTGACTAGTCAGTCAGGGGAGTTCCGACATGCCTCACCTTTGACTACACAGGCAGGAAAGGAAAAAATTCAGCATTCCTTTTGGATCATTAAGACTCACTGCTCTCTAGCAAGATAAAGCATAATTTAGAAATACTTCAGAGGTCTGCCAGTGACAGTGAACACTTTTAAATGACATAAATCTGAACGGAGGCTTTCATTGGATCAGCCGTTAAACCAAGGATCCATCCTACCCCTGAAAGCTACCAAGACAATAAATACCATTTAATCCTCATGAAATGAAAAGGTGATGTACAATGATTAAGAACAGACACAAGCTACCAGGCAGAAAGCAGCCTTCCTCCTGAAGACAGAATTTTCTTTCCCCTTCTTTCGAATTGGCCAAAGGCCAGCGGTTTTGCTTCCCTGAGGTTACGCTGCCACACAGATCACGACGGAATCTCACCTGACTTCCCTTTATCCAGATACAGATGCCCAGACAGGGCAAGAAGATACTCCCCAGTGGGACTCTTTGCTTATTTGCTCAATTTAACTGCTCTAGGTACAGAACAGTGTAAAAATATGACTCCAGTTCAAGTTTCCTGTGTCTTGAAAAACCATGTTTCATTAGGAGGAATCTGTTATACATTTGGAAGGAGAGCTATTAGTCGCTTTGCAATGTATGCTCTTGAATTTTGAGTGTTATTTCCATAAAGATATTTTATATGACATGATCCAAAATTATAAACAGAAAATAGCAAAGCATGAATGTCCTAGAATTTTACAATGTTTAAGGGCTGTTTTGTGTGCCATAAATAGAAATAATGATGCTCTTTAATGAAGTAATTTTACAACCTAGGGAAGACAGCGCTTCTTGTGCTCAATTATCTGACACACACCATCTAAAGCAGCTGAGTATCTCACAATCTCAGGAAACCACGCTCTCCTTGGAGTCCCAACCAACTGGAGAGAAGTCATCTGGGCAAAGCGATGTGATCCATCAAGATCATTTTCTTTCTAGACATGAGAATCACCATCCTTAAAGTCAAGGACTTTAAAGTCAAGATTTGCTCTTCCCCAAATCTCCATGGTCATCTAGACCTCTCCTTGGGAGGAGAGCCCTACTTAGGATCTACGTTACACCACACACACTGTTTTTTCCAGACCTCCTATATGCAATTTGTTACCTCTCACTAAATGCTCTGTTGAAGCATCTTTAAAAAGAAAAGTGCCAAATTCCTAAGATCGAGGCTCATAGCCAAGTGAAAGACTCTTGACTGAATTATCTAGTCTCCAACACTTAATTTTCAACTCAGCGGAGTTTTTATAAAATCAGGTTCCCTCAAAAAAGCTGGAGTTGGAAGTTTGCTGATGACAGATGGTAAAGAAAGGATTTTTCTCTCTGATTTCTGAAGTCACGCAGTTATGCGGTCTATTCTATAGAAGCACTCTTCCAAACAGCATGTGAATCCAGCAGTGCCCAAAATAAAGCACAGATTTCTCGGCCTCCCTCCTGTGTTTTTGTAGTTTCACATCTTGAATGTAAAATTTCACTTGAGAGCCTCATATAAAAAAACACTCTTGGATTTATTTGCTTTTTAATATTATGAAATGGCAACGGAAATTGGTATGGAAATTTATGGGACCCTGTACTTGTGAAGTTGGACTTTTAGGGGAGTTGAAGACTCTTTAAAAATATAGATTAAATATTTCTAAAATAACATCACACTACAGGCTAGACACTGGACGATGATGTGCTTCAGTACTTGCTGGTGTTTTTTTTCTTTCTAAAGTTTACTTGACAGACTACTAGTATCCATTTTTTGAAAATAAAATCTACCAAGAATACTCTACTCTTCTTTCCCTATTTCTTCATAATTCTGCTAAATAGATACTAGCTAAATGGATACTAGCTAGGGCCCTCGTATTTTAAATGGCACATGTATATTTAGCAGCCTAATTATGCAAATTCGATCATGTTTATGATTGTAAATATCCTGTAAGAGCAGTTACTTGGCATCTAGTCCTGAAACACTTTTTGAAGAATTTTGGTTGGAATGCTCTGAATTCACTCCTGAACTTACATCTCTGTTGGGTGAAGCTAGAACCTCTAGTTCTTGCTCACCACAGAGATTATTTTAGAGTAGTAAAAAATACGGATGCTTGAATGGGCCTGGACATTCTACCACTTATAGGCACTGTGACCTTGGGAGGTCATGTAACCTCTAGGAGCCTCATTTTTCACTTTCGTAAAATAGGGATGACAGCAGTACATACCACACTGGGTCGTCATGACAGTTACTCCATATGATGCAAGGAAGTGCTTGGTGGCCCATAAGAGGCTCTTGATAAATGATAGCTGCCATCAGTGTCATCCTTCTTCCTATTATTACTGCTACTATTATCCAGCAATAGTACATTCCAACCTGGTCACCAAGTTCTCCAACCCCTTCAAGGTCAAGTTCATAAATAATGATGGGATGACAAGCCCCAGACTTCCTACTCTTCCTTCCACATCTTCGCCTCTCTGGGTAGCAGAGGGCAGAGGGTACAGTGCTCATAGCACAAGTCCCAGGTGCAAGCTCCTTTTACTAGAGAATCACTGTGCACTCTTTATTAGGGCTCTGGGTTGAGTTATTGAGGATGACACAGTGACTCTAAATGACTTCACTGTAGACACAGGTATGGGTGTGTGTGTGTGCACGTGTGTGCTTGTGTATGTCTGTGTGAGAGCGTGCATGTGTGTGCACACATGCCTTAGTGTGTGTGTGTATGCACATGCTTGTGTATGCCTGTGTGAGTGTGTGAGTGTGCACGTCTCCAGGAGAAGGCCATCTCACCAGCCCGTGTAGACAAGTGCGTCGTCCCTCCCTCTGGAGAGAAGAGGACTAGCCCGTGAGGCGCCACCTAGGCAAGGGGTGATGCCATTTTTTCCCTCTGCGCTTTCACATTTTGGGGTATGAAAAAATGCAAAGTTGTAAAATTATAATCATAAAAAAATCATGTCAGGACGGTGGTGGCCAAAATGTCAGTCTATTTTGGATGAGCATGAATCTTTTAAATCCATTTTTCTCATTTTTGTTATTCCAGAAATAGAAGATAATTCAGATTTCCAAAAAAGGTTTCAAATATATAATACAGAAATCCTCAGAATTTTCTGAGGCTTGGTAAAATGGAAATATCTGAAGCTGGCAAATTCTTTACAAAGAGGAAGTGGAGGCCCCCAAAAGCAACACTGATACTGCTTCAAGAGTAAACCCTCTGAGATTCTGCTGGGGGAGCCGTGGAGAGAAGACTCTACCTGCTAGTAGAGGGCTCCTTTGTTTCATTCCCTTCCACAACCAAATTCCTTGAAAAATTGGGTTCGACGATACTAGTTAAGCAACGTACGTGTGGTAACCGCATGTGTGAGTGGTGCCAGGAGTGGAGAAGGAGCCAGCGATGTCACCATCGCCTAAAATCTGCCAGAACCCAGCAGGGCGGGAGCATGACAGCAGTTTCATATCATCCACGATGGACCCAGGTTCTCAATCCTCCCCTCAGGGTGGGCCAGTGTGGGAGATGGGCGCGAGGAGGCTGGGGAGCGGGTGGAGGCCCTGGTCCTCCATGCTCTATCCTGGAAATGCGTCCTTTTTAATGTGTCCTGGATTCGATTCTTGGGCATCCAAGTTCCCTGCACCCAGACCCCCAGGTCCCAGCCAGCACCCCGGAGACTACTGCGCGCTGTGCCATGTGACCTCTGCTGGCACGCACGGCGCAGCTCCCAGCCTGGACGCCGCTCGGCCTTTGCACCACAGCCCCGGCTCTCCGCCGCCCCCAGCAGAACCCCCTCCTTTGATCCTTAGAAGTCCACTTCCTAATGACCTTGGAGAGAAAGGCATAAATGCTACTTTCCAATTCTTAATTTTTCTTGGTCCTACATTTAAAGCCAATCACCTTTGCTGTTTTTCTAACTGGGTGAGAGAGTGAGAATTTGTTGTTGACTTAGGACCCCAAGCTTCCATCCTCATCCTCTTTCCATCCTCCGGCACACCTTCTGCTGTGATAGTCCCTTTGAACAGATAAGGAGGGACAGTCCTTTCATCCCAAAATCCTGCTAAAGAGGACAGGGCTTTCTTAGTTGTGGGTGCAAAGCAAGGTAGATGATTCCCATTTCGATGACACTTTTGGCCTTCTTTTCATAAGGTTATGGAGTAGGAGGTGAGATCACCCCCTTTAGGAAGGGAAGGGAACAGGGGTTCTAGGAAGGTACTGGGAGACTGAATATCTGGATTTTATTTTGCACATCTCTTCTGCATTCACATCTGATGACAGGTAAAATGCTTACCCTCTTTGTTTTTTTTTTTTTTGTTTGTTTGTTTGTTTTTTAACCGGGAGGTCCCGGTGATCGAACCCGGGTCCCTCCATATGGGAGACGGACGCCCAACCAGTTGAGCTACATCCGACCCCTGCTTACCCTCTTTGGGCCTCAACTTCTTTGGCCAGATTTTTATGATTATAGTTATTTTGTTGACTTTCTTTAGGCTAGAGAAATTCCCCCTATCAAAGTTAGTTTTCCTATTACTTTATGAACTTTGGAGGGTTTTCAAGATGTAGTCAGCAGGTTCTGGACAGGTATATTATTATTTTTTAAATTATATATATATTCCAGAGTGTTTCATTTATGAGGAAAAAACTGCCGATCTGAGCCTCACCCCTGAGTATCAAACCTCAGCCATTCTATCTTCATGCAAATCCACGCCTAGCACCCTAGGAGACACACGGCAACACCATTTCCCCCGAACAGGTGAGAAAACAAAACTACATTCCACAATTTTTGCCATTTCAAACAGTTCACGCTTGACCACTCACTTATTGTCAGTGGCAGATTGATTATTGCCATCTCTCTATCTACTTCACCAAATGATTTCTGTCAATTGCCATTTTCTTCCAAATGATTCAGATTTACCCTAATGAAGATGCTGTTTAACCTCGCTCAGGAGGCCACAGGTCTGATCACTTCTTGAGCGTGACTGTGGGCGTGCAACGACTGCTGCCGAGAAGGAGGGCCTTTGCACTTTGACCCTCTGCACGCCCTTTGCACTCTGCCCGTCCATGTACCATTTGCACTGACCCTCCGTGCACCCTCTGCACTCTGATCCTCCACATGCCCTTTGCACTCTGCCCCTCCATGTACCATTTGCACTGACCCTCCGTGCACCCTCTGCACTCTGACCCTCCGTGCGCCCTCTGCACTCTGCCCCTCAGCACGCCCCAGGGCGCTCGGCTAGCACCTCTCCCTCAGTGTGAACTGGGCCCAGCACCCCGAGGCTCCCTGACGTGCAGGCCGCCCTTACCTGGTCTCCCTGTCTTTGGGTACGGTAGCTGTGCTGTACGCAAACACTTGCTTCTCGACCAGCGGCGGGCCGAGGTCCACCATGCCGGACAAGCCCGGAGTGTTCCGTGGCTTCTCGATGTACACCAAGGTGCCCGGTTCCTTCTTAAAGGCCTGGCGGCTGGGCGAGGCCCGGTCCGGCTGCATGGCGTGCGGGGGCCCGAGGACCCCGGGCTGCGGGTGGATGTCCATCAGCCGCAGGTCGCCGACCCGGTGGGGAGAGGCGGGCGGCGTTTTGGAGCCCAGAGTTGGCAAGTGGCTGTCGGGATATTTTCTCGATTTCTGCCTGTACAGCGACTGCTCCATATGCATCTCTGCCTGCAAAGAGGGGTTACAGTAAGCGCTCGCTGACCGAATCGCCGTGCGGTGGTATGCGATGATGTGCTCGGGGACGTCCAGGGGGTGCCCCCCGTGGGAAGAGGCTATGCTCATCCGGCCCTCGTGGTAGAGGTAAGGGTCTGTGTAGAAGCCCTCGTTCCTGTACACCGCGATGCTTTTGGCACCCATGTCTTCATCCGGCTTTACGTCTCTTCTTTCTAAAATGGCGCTTGGGCTTGGGGAGATGGATCTGGAGACAGGCAGGCTGGAGAGTCTGTCCCTGGGGATGGTGGCATTGCCAGGAACCGCCATTGGGCGGGAGCCCCCGTAAGGAATTCTGGAGGGTGAGGGAGGCATGGAATGGGGCACGGGAGTGGATGGTGGAGAATTTGGAATTGCATGGGCTGGCTGAGCTGTGGATCCAGGTCGAGAGGCACCAGGACCGTCTCCTCTTGCATAAACAAGTTCTCTCTGCATCTGGAAACAAAACAAGAAATTAGAACTACGTTGACCTTCAGGTTTTGAGAGAGGTCTCAGTGTGATGGTGTAGCTTCCCTGATGCCCAGGTGCCAAGCCCCAGAACCTGTGACATGGAACCTTATACGGTGAAAGGGGCCTTGCTAAATTAAGGGCTAAACTGAGGACCTTGAGATGGGGAAGTTATCCTGGGTTGTCCGGGTGGGCCCAGTAGAGCTCCAAGGGCCCTTATAAGGGAAAGGGGGAGGCAGGAGGGTCTTGGTTGGGGAAGGAGATGTGATGAGAGAATAGAGTCAGAAAGAGACTGGAAGATGCGACGCTGCTGGCTTTGATGACGGAAGAAAGTGCTGTGAGCCAAGGAATGCAGGCAGCCTCTAGAAGCTGGAAAAGGCAAGGAAACGGATTCTCCCTCCAGCCTCCAGAGAGAGCATGGCCCAGGCGATGCCTTGATTCCTGTCTGGTGAGGCCTGAGCTCTGTAAGACAGTGAACTTGTGCCACGCCAAGGCGCTGAGCTGGGGTCATTTGTTGTGGCAGCAGCAGGAAACGAGAATGCCTGATGTGCAGCTCAACGTTGTGCGGCCGGAGGGAAAAACAGCAGAGGATGTGAGCAATGAGCTCCTGGCTTTGCAGAGATGCTCAATAAATGAGGCTCTACGTATTGAAAGTGCTGGAATTATGGTTTCTAAAACGTGTTCTGGGCACATGTTCTAGTGGTAGTCCTGGAAAAGAGTATCTTTCTGAACGTATGTAATGCCCAGATGTGACCAGAGAAGGGAAGGAGAACACGGGAGGGAAGTTTCATTCATTCGCCAAAACTTTACTCGAGCTTGGTAGACCCCGGCACTGAGAAGTCGGGAGGAAATAACGATTCAGGAGGTGCGAGGGCAGCACGAGGCCAAACGTACGGTGGGGGCGAGGAGGACGAGAAGGGAGCGAAGGGGAAGGAAGCCCAGGCACACGAGGGGAACGCCGCCTAAGCGCACTCGCTCTGGGGCTGCCAGTTGACCATCAGGAGCTTCTCAGAGCGGCCCCGGAGCCCAGTCGCTGCCCAAGGGCCCTCTTCTTGGCTGCGTCGTTACATCCTCTTTAGGAAACACAGGGCCTCCCTCTGAGAAGGCGAAACAATGACTGAAGAATCCACT
Source organism: Tolypeutes matacus (assembly GCA_026826555.1). Lineage (NCBI taxonomy): Eukaryota > Metazoa > Chordata > Mammalia > Cingulata > Chlamyphoridae > Tolypeutes > Tolypeutes matacus. Next base: position 7,377,076 of record JAKSZT010000049.1, on the reverse strand, counting down.
TAATGGACAAAGAGGAAACCAGTTGGCAACCACAACCACTGAGTCTGGCAAGGAGCAGAATAAAAACTACAAATTAATTCAGGACATGAATAGTTGATGTTTTTTGTATTAGTCAAAGCACAAGAGGGAAATGCTTTCTGGGCATCTCTGGATGATGGGAAAAATAGCCTTGGCACCTCCCCGGCGCTCTTGAAAGAGCCCATGTTCCTCACTTGCCCTTGCCCAGAGATGTGGCGGACAAGGAACTTGTGAACGGCTGGAGGGGGACAGGTACATGCACCAGGACAGAGGAAGGGGGCACAAGAGGCAAGAGCCAAGGGCAGCGATGAGGAGTGTGGGCGAGAGGTGGGAGAGAGAAGGAAAAGCAGAGGCAACAGGAGAAGGTTGAAAATGAAGCTGATCACAAACGCCTTCACTACTAACAGATTTCCTGCCACACAAATTCACTCATTGATTTAACAATATTCACCTAGGCTTGCCGAGAGACTGGCCTCACTCTACGCCACAGCTCTGGGTGAGCAGACCGAGTCCGGTCCTGCGGCAGGCACGTGGATGCAGGCCCCTCCGGAGGGACTGCCAGGGAATAATCACAGCCCCCCCCCCATGGCATCCTCAGCTTGTCCCTGGAAGGACCCAGCAGTGCAGAACTCCTGACCCAGGAGTTTTACACATTATGGTGGATTTCCTGATGGAAACGACTCGTGAAAGGGCAAGCACTGGGCAAATGTGTAGCAGCAAGATCGGAGTTGCTGAGGGTGCATCCCCTCTGTCCCCTTAGGGGCCGACTTTCTGGGGATCCCAGAGTTTGCACGCTCATCACTCATGGTTGCAGTTTTAGATCCCACTACCCGCACCCGCCGCCAAGGACAGCTCCCACCCCGGTAGGCTGGTCTGTTCTCCATCCTCTGCACCCAACGTGTGGCATCCTCAAGCTGCGGTCCCCCGGGCCGCTCCCCATTTCCTGCCTCCTACCTGGGTCTGCCATGCAGGCACGCCTGCTCCTCGGGGCAGAGCCGCTTTGCTCCAGCCCACGCAGACCCCCTCTGCTCACTGGGCACCCCCGTGACTCAGATGCCCAGACCCCGGGCCAGGAGAGCCAAGCCCGAGGTCACTGTGAGATAATGCGCCCGGTGAGGGGCTCTGTGGCTCCCTAGCGAAGCGCCGGAGCAGCGTGTGCCCTGCGTTTTGGGCACGACACCATCCTCTGTGAACACCTTCCCGCTCTGCCCCCTGCCAAGCAGGGCTCCAGGAAGGAAGGTCTCCCTCGGCTGTAAGGGGAGCAGGGCTGGCTGCCCAGGTCGCAGAAGGCCAAAAGGGCTGGCTCGGCCGGCTGGGGGTCATGCCACGCTGCCCACTCAGCCCACACAACACAATAATCGGCCCGTAGTGCTGGCAGGATGACTTCATCACATCGCCTCGAACCAGCCGCAGGGTTCAAGCACCAGCACCGTTCCCGGGTGATCAGGTGCAGCACACGGCAGGTAGTGCCGTTATCGAGTCCAAAGAAACAACCACCAAAAGAGCCCCTGAGGATGAACAGCTAGTCCACGACCATCTCGGTCTCTTTCTCTCCGTATCCGATTTCAGATTGCACCTCGATTTGGAGGATCCTGCGCCCAGTTAACACACGGCAGAAACCTTCCTCTTTCTGGCAATGAAGTAAAAAGAGACTTAAAGACCCTAGGGAGTATAGGACTGTCTAGAAGGGTGAAGAACAGCAAAGAAGGGAAAAGGTAAAATTAAATTTAATTAGTGAAAAGTTTAGTATATTTCATTTTAAGCAAGAGAGCTATCTCATATGTATTTTTACAACATGTTTGGTGATGTGAAAAGGAAGGGTTAGGAGGTAGATTATACAAACGAACTTAAAAAATAAAATAAAAAATTCTAACTGGGCTTCCTGCTGGTATGTGTAGATGAAATCAGAGGAGGGAAGCGGCTGTGGCTCAATCAGTAGGGCTCCCGTTTACCATATGGGAGGCCCCGGGTTCGGTTCCCGGGGCCTCCTGGTGAAGGCAAGCCCGCCCGCACGGCGTGGTTAGCTGACCCAGCGAGCACAAGCAGCAAGGGGGGGATAAATGAATAAATAAACAAAATCTAAAAAACAAAAACAAAAAACAAAAAAAAAAGAAATCAGAGGGAAATGTAACAGTTAACAATGATTCTGAGCCTCTGTGCAATCACATGGGGAATATGGGTGATAACCAACATACTCAACATCCAGGATGACACTGGCACCAACCCACCAGGATGGGACCTTAGCCGGTGAGATGGAGGCTCGCCATGGCAACCAGCATCATGTACCACTTCAAAATAATCTTGCCATCATCCAACAGGGTCATTGAAAATCACCACAAACCTGGGTTATCCACGGTGGAGTTGAAGAGAAGCATTCAGTTATGAAAGAACAGGTAATCTGAGGTTAGATGTCTCCATCGCTACGGGCAACTTAGTGGTTGGAAATCTTTGGCAGAATTCATATGTCCGTTTGCCAAGCTATCACTGACTTTCCAAGACTGGGTTTGTAAAAGTACCCTTATAATTTCATCTAAATAGAGCCCAAGAAGAGCATGACACTGTTTCCACAGTACAGTGGGCAAAATAGTTTCTAAACTTACAACTAGAAAGGAGCCTTAGAAAGGTGAAAACTTGGTTCATACACTAAGGGTTATGCATCAACCAAAATGCAACTCACTCTTAGGGTGTGGAGAGAGGAGAAGAGAGAATCTCTTTCAAGCCTTCAGACACCACTTGCTATTCCAATAAAAGATAGAGGTTAGAGGCTCCAGGAGATAGTCACTGCCTGATGGCCTGGGGCAGGATCACGATTACAATTCTAGAATTCATAATGTTGTGAATAAGGATAGCAATAAGAAGACTCAACTTCAATGCAAGTGTTTTTTCCATGGAGGTGGCTTTTTAGAGTCAGGCACTTACACAGTTTTGTTTTTGTCTTTTAACTCTCACTTGGCAAATGAGTAAAGACACGGCATTAAATACATAGTTGGTTTTTCCTGCACTAGTGCTCAAAGCCAGACCTTCTAAGGAGAAAATTCTACTAAACATCAGAGAGAAAATAAACAAGCAAATCATATACAGTGGCCATTCTTAAAATACCCAAATCTCTTATCCTCTCACCCCTCTCTCTGAAGCCACTAATCTTCTCCATCATCTTATTCTTTTAGTAAGTTAAAAATATCTGAATATAATCTATCATTGACTGTTTTTCCCCAGAAAATCTCAGCAGTAATATCTTTATGCGAGGTTTCAACAATTTCGTTTTACAGCAAGAAAGAGATCATTTAAACATGAAAATAAAGGTGCTTCTACATCTTTCCACAATAAAACACAGGTATTTCTTTGCCTGCACCTAAGCCCAGAAAAGGAAAATTTTCATTTATCTGCAGTGACTATACCAGTAGTATACAAGTGAGACTATTCGCTCTCGGTCAACACTTTGTTGGGCATAGTCTTCTCCTTACACCCAAACCCCTAATGTCTCCTGGATGTCTGGACCCCTCCATTTCCCACGAGCGGGGTGCCTCTTCCAGACCCTCACCACCATGGCCCTGGCCGAGGGGCCGCCGTCCGTGCTGACAACATGCAGCTCAGCAAGCTGTTTGCTGCTGTAAATCCTAAAGCCTGAAAATATGTGGGTCAGCTTCAAATGAATCATCTGAAGTTCGAATCAGGAATCCTTACATACAGTTACATTTCATTTCCCCTTGAGTTAAAGCAAATAAAACTCATTTGGAAGTTTCTTGAATGTGAGAAGTGGGAAAAATCTTAAAATCGTTTCTAGAAAAAAAAAATTGTTGCTAGGAAAAAAAAACATGCTAGCGTGAGAAATGTTTATTCAAAATCATTCTGGAAAACTGTCTCATGCAATCATGTCTCTTTGTAGAAGAGTTAAAAATATAAATCTTTGTGGAAAGAGAATATTATGTACAGTTTTCTGTATTTCAAACCCCACCCTTCCAAGTCTACAATTTGTAAACATACCACTCAATCAGACCACACAATGAAGTAACCAGACAAAACCGAAAAGGATTCTTAGGTGACTCTTTCATCCTCAAAGAATTAAAGACACTTACTTTTCCTTAAGGAAATCACCTGTATAACTAACGCCGTGGAAAAGAACATTGGCTCAGCTCCCAGTTACGTGGTTCCTTTGTTTGCTGGCCTCATCTAAATCTTCGGTTCCACACTTGGATATTTTAGAGAGCTTTCTCTTCGCCGAAGGAAATATCACAAAGGACACAAAGATCCTAAAATGCTCCCCAGCTTGAGTGTTCACAACCAGTAAAGACCATTTTGTTTTGCCCAGTCTTCTGAGTGCAGCTGCCAGAGGCAGAGAGAAAAAGGAGCCCTCCCCATGATAAGCCAATTTCTCCTCCCCTTCGAAATTAGTCACTGAATAACCTCAGCCCACACCCAACCGCAGGCTACGGCACGGGTGACTCAGTCCCTTAACAATTGCTTACACGGAAAACACACACCGGTGGACTGAGTCTGTGGAGCCTAGGGTAACGGGTTAATAATAGAAGAAATATTACCAAACGGATTTTACTAAGGCAAACAGGATCATTACAACAAGCAACCAGCCACCTACCACTAAGCCATCGGAAAACCCGGCATGCCAGCGACTCCCAGGCGGAAGTGCCGACCCACAACAGTGCCCAGCACCCGTTCTGTGCCGGACTTTTGAAGTCATGGGCTGGCAGTGAAGGAAATGGGAGCCTCTCCCCACTGGTTTACAATACGGGAGGGAAAACGTGGGGACAGCAGAGGAGCCTGTGTACTAATTAACCAGCCAGGCTCCACTAGGCTGAACTTTGGGTGGCGGCTGGGAGTCAGTCCTCCCAGTGCCAGGACGACAACTGCGATCATTCTGGAAAGCACACCTGAGCGAGAAGACAGACAGAGGGGCCAAGCCAGGGCTAAGCAAAGAGTGACCGCGAGAAGGGGAAACAGCTCTTCTGCTCCCACCCAGAGGAGACAAGGGGGCAAGTCCAGGGCAGTCTCTCGGGCCTCGTGGGCAAGGGTGGCTGAGGCGAGGCTCCTACCTTGCAGGGGAGCAGGCACAAAGAGGCGAGTGTTGATGACAAGAAACGACTTGCGGGCTGCTGGCCCAGGACAGGCTTTAACGCATTGCTGACAACTGGTGAGGGGAGGAAGGAAGCACTTCCGTGGCTCCCAGGTAGGCTCCCTACAATCACATCGTGCCTCCCCGGGACTGAGGGACTGAGTGGAGCCGAAAGCTCCCCAAGTGGGAACCCAGAGACAAGGAAACCAAATTGTTGGGTGGAAGCCCCACTGGCCTCCCGCCGCATCCACCACCATGCTCTGGGCACATTCCTAAAACATTTCAAGGCATTTAGAGGTGGTTCTTGCTGACCAAAAGAATTCCATGATGACGCTCAAGTTCAAACCCAGTCGGCACTGCAGGATTTCCAAAAAACTGTTTACAGCCATCAAATGCGTTGTGGTTATTGGGGGGGGGGGGAGCGCGTGACCCTGTGCCCGAGACGTCTTATTAGAATCAATGTTTGAAGTCATAACAAATGCCACCGAAAGAGGGTGGAAAGGAGTAGAAAGAAGTGAAAACCTTTGTTGTGACTTTTGAAAACAAAGGTTTTAAGTCAGCAAGGGCTTGTTACTTCTTACCAGAGTGTGGGAAACCCACCCCACCAGCCCCTGGCGCATCTGGTACACATTTGGCAGGTTTAGCCTCTTCAGTGGAGCGCGTGCTTCCCGGGAAGGGGGCTGCGGGGTGGGTGTCCCTGGCCTAAGCCCTGAGACTGTGCGGAATGTGGCATGTGGTGGCCGTGGTTCCCCCACGTCGCGTGCCCCGCGTGCCAGCTGCCAGGCCGAGCCCCCTGCGCTGTTCGGCTGAGCGAATCCATCAGCGGTCAGCAGTTACCTGAGGGAGAGCCGGCCCCAGTCAGCCTCTCTGGCGGATGTTGGAGGGCACGTCTCAGAGGACGTCTCCTTGACCTCCTGCCACATTCAGAACAATTTCCTCTCACCTTCAAAATGCTTCAGGTGCCTTCCTCGCCTTGCTTGTTGCCACAGCCGTTACTCACTGTCAGGTGTGGGAGCCCCGGCCCGCACCTGCCGTGAGACCAGGAGGGGTTAAATGCTCTCCGGGAAGTAGCGTACAGCTCCCCCAGAGAGACAGGGGATCTCCTCTCCCAGCGCTCTGGAGTTCCAGCCAATGAACCCGACAAGCTCATTTCCTAAACGGGACCCTGGCGCCCAGATAGAGCTCGCTGATTTCTCCTGAGTGGAGAGACTGCCCTCCAGAGAACCATTCGTTTGGCTTGGTGTACGTGCGCCGAAGCCCGGGGACCCGCCTTCTCCTTGAAGTGCCTCCCCAGAAGCTCCCCGTCGGGGCTACCTTGGATGTCACAGCCCGTGCAGGAAGAGTCCCCCTCGGCATCCTCCCCCTTCCTTTCACTGGCTGATGATATAAGCAAAGTTTAATCAATTTACTTCTTTTGAGTTAGTGTCAAGAAAGGACATAATAGCAAATGTTCAGCATTACCTCTGGAAAAGCCAATGGCATTGTGGAATTTGCCCATCCTTCCCCTCTCTTATTCATTTCTTTATTAGCTTTCCTTCAGGTAGCGTACGGGAAAATCTAAACTGTGAAGGGCAGCGATCATTATGTTGGAAAAAAACATCAAGTTCATCGTGTTTACCCCATAAAAGGTGGGAAGGTTGTCATTTGTTCCTCTGAGTTTCCCTATTAGTGTTTCATTTGCTCATTGAATGGAAAGACCTCCAGACCCAAGGCAGACCTTCGGTTGCCAAATTATTTAATTCTCAGGCAAGAGATGGTCCAGTCAGCAGTTAGCTTGTGGCTATGTTGAAGGGGACCATTATTTCCACAGGTTTTGACTCAAGGAACTCTGCCGAGCCCTTCGGTGATCGAGCTGGCTGATAATGCCGAGCTCAACGGTGATTACAGATTTCAGCCTGGAACAGAATAAAGGAGTAAAGTTAAACAAATCATTTAACTTCCAAGCCTGGCAGGACAGATAAAAGAAAGATGTCCTTCCCTTGGTGATACTCAATCTTCTGGGCAACTCCTGTGTTATTGAGGCCAAGGGCAACCTCCTTTTGTATCTAAAATAGTTAGAGTTTGTGAAATGAGATCTTCTTGCAGTGGATGGTACAGCTGACTCCCAAGACTTATCTCCATCTCGGCACATACACCCATTTCCTGGATGGACACTACCCTTTTGTACCTAACTCCCTTTCCGTGTTTATATGTTCCTAGTGAGTCATCTATGTCAGCCCAATATATACCTCCTCAGTCCCTCTTTGACTTTATTTTTCTCTTTATGACAGTTCTTGAAGCTCCTATTGAACTTCAGAAATTCTGTAACATTTAACCATATATTGCTTTATTTACTGTAACGCTTCTTATTGTACAAAAGATTTTAGCAGCTACACACACGCCCACGCACGCCAATAATCACTTAGAAGTTAAGAGTTTACAGAGTGCTTTCAACTGAGATTTCATTGCCCAGGTGCAGAACTCAGTAAAGGAGAACAGGTGTTACTCTCGCCCAAGTTAATGGTTAGGAGATTGAGGCTGAGGGCTGAAAAGCCTCGCCCAGCTCTGCTCTGCTAGCAGGGAGGGAAGCAGCAGGAGCAGCCGCCTTCAGGCTCTCCATTCCTTCCTTGTTTATGGGTGGAACCTGCATCCTCCAGGGGACAGGGGCTGCTCTAAGGGCACAGCCTTTGTCTCATGTTCCTGATGGCTCCCCTAGGGGGATTTCCTGAGGGCAATTTTGCTTGAGTTTGGCCTGCAACATGGCTGAGTCTGTTTGAGAAGTACAGTGCTTGCTTCACTCACATGTCCAGAGATTCACCCCAAAGGAAAAGAACAACTGGGACAGCTCAGTGGGCTTAGGGTCTAAATGATCCAGATATTCTCTGGACTCATGATTAGGTTTTATCTCCTTGCCTCAAAATTTGTTATGCTAGTTATTAATTAAAATATGAAACTAATTATTAGCTGTAATTAATTACACATGGACAATACTACCCACTGTGTCCAAAGAAAGGTTGTGTGAGAAGACCCAGAGGATAATGTTGAAGGACAGTATTTCACAAATCCAGCAAAGTGTTTTCTCTCGAAAGACGCAAGGACAAAAATAAAAACAATGATGGTGACCCAAATCAAACAGCCCTTGTGCCAATTCTTCCTAGATCCAGAAGAGATACTTGATCTACTCTTCACAGCAACTTCAAAGCCAGTAGCATTCCATGAGTTCCCAGGTCTGCCAGGCATGTGAGCTGGGAAAATTCTCATGTGCAAGACAGCGATAGATGCCATTTATTATATAATTACATAGGCTCATGAAAGAAAAAGTTGTCTTCCTCAATAACCATTAGCTATGAAAGAATCTAAAAGACTTCCAGGTTTATAAATGAAATGGATTTACCTCTGAAAACCCATCTGCTTTTCTTGGGTTTGGTTGAAATCTGTGGCAGAGAAAACAAAACACCTGCAAACTGGGGGGGGCGGTGGTCCTGGCTGCTGTGGGGTAGTTCTCGCCAGCCAGTGCAGCTTGGTGATGTGGGAAGGTCAGTAACTGGGGAACCGTGGAACCTGCAACCCTGGGCCAGGTGTTAGGTCAGTTTCTACATCTGCAAACAAGAAAGCTGGACCAGATTGTCTCTAAGGCCGGTTCCTACTGAACCATTCTGTGGGTCCAGGCAAACTTTACCGAGCAGCCCAGGAGTAGGGCTGATGAGGGAAAAGGATCTGTAAGCAAAATCCCTACCTTTTAAACGCTTACCTTCTAGTAGGGAAAATAAGGCACATACATTAATATCAAAAATGAAACAGCACCAGAGAACTTTGGCAAGGGTCAAATGCATGCAATAGGTAAATGCTCTCGCGACCATAGGAAAACGAGATTCCCCAGGCTGGGGGTAGTTGAGCAACAGTTCTCTGAAGAGGTGGGACGTGAGCAAGTCCTTGAGTGGACTTCCCGAAGCTCAGAAAGAACAGAAGGGTGTATGGGCAGGAGGCACTATGTGCTCAGAAACAAGAGGGGGTGAAGGTTCCCAGCAGACAGTTACTCTAGGGCAACTTTCTTCACCATCTTTGGTATACGTGAGAATCACCTGGAGAGTTCCTTAAAGCACTGCTGGCTAGGCCCCACTTCCAGAATTTCTGATTTAGTAGGCCTGGGCTGGAGCCAGAGAATTTGCAGTTCTATCAAGTTCCCAGGTGAAGCTGACTTCCTTCACCTGGGACCACACTGGGGGAACCAAAGCTTCTAGGGAGGAGAGGAAAATGGTAGCACAGGGTCACTGTGAGCTCACATCGAAATCTCCCTGCTGGCATGGGTTTGTAAAACCCTAATTCAGAAGGTGACCTAGTTAAACTTAGGTAGCCATCAGAAAACATTTTCAACTCAAGCTGCCAGGAGATGGAAGGAGGGAAGGAAACTAATAATTTTGGAGACTTACTGTTTGCGGAATGTTTTCTATATTTACCGCAGTTAATTCCTAGCACATCCCCACCAGATAAACATTATAATCCCCATTTCACAGATGAAGGCACTGTGACCCAGAGACGTTGAGTATGTTACCCAAAGTGAAGTAACAGGGCCGGGACTTACGATGTGCCAGAATGACCTTGCTCTCTAGCCTTAGAAGTCGGGGTAGAGGTCTGCCCTTCCTTGAACGCTCTTCGATGGAGAGCAGTGATCACACATGACTGGAGATCAGTATCGTTTCTGCCTAAAACCAGAGCCAGAGAGCTCTCAACACTCATCTGTGCTGAATGCTGCAGTAGCCACAGAGAAGGATAAATTAGACGAGCCCGTTACCACTCTCTACGAAGGTGGGGAAGCTCTCCAAGGGTGCCTGCAGGACAACCACGAGCCCGCGGAAGCCTCGGTTCACGGACACACCTGTGTGCTTTCAGTTCAACCACCAAGGCCCTCAGCCGGCCAGCGCGTTAGCAAAACGACAGCTTCTCCATATTTGGAGAAATAGCAGCCTCAGAGACAACGCGTTTGGGAGCTGCTCCTACCCCGAGGCTGAGCTTGGCAACAAGCCCACCTGTGCCCACCACTTGCTGCCCGCGTGCCCACAGCCGGCCGACGGAGCTGGTCTTCAGCTGCTCCTTCTCCACCAGGTCCTGGAAGTGCCAGGAGCCTCCGCCACAGGGACAACATCTGCTTCCCCAGGCCCAGCAAGCTGCCAGCCTCTGAGCACTTCCTACAGCCCACTGGAGCCCCGGGTTCCTGAATGTGAGTGGCCCCCAGTATAAAGAAGTCACATTCCCCGTGACAGCCAGCAGGGCAGACGCTGGCTAGCTGCTCACCCAAAAGGTGCCACCTAAATGGAAAGGATCCTCTGCCCCATGGGAGCTAAGGCATGGGAGGAGACTGCTTGTAGGCTAGGAAGGGCCACTCAAGGTCAAGACGAGCACCTGGGACCTTAAACTCACATCAAAGAGAAACAAGCTCCAGGGAACCACTGTAGGGCCCATCCCTACAGTGCCCGCCCTAGCCTCTGGAGCTCTTTTCTGTTACCCTCTCTCTTAACAGGATTAAGTTCTCTCCTCTTCTCTGAAAAGCAAGATGGGGGCAAAATTTCTTCCAAAAAGGAGAGGAAGACATGGGTCAATAAGCAGAGGGGTATAATGGGGTTTCTTAAAGTCAGGGCAGCAAAAGTTTGGCCAATTCTGATGACATCCAACCCTCAACTTCTGCAATGTACCGAAGTACACAGGTTTGTTTTCCAAAACTGAAAAAACAAAAAGGGCTGAATCCCCTTCGCCAGTCAGTACTCCATCATCCCATGCAAGGGTGGCAGTGGAGTGTGGTGGGACCAGCACTCTTCCTGAGACTCCTCCTCTGCGTTGTGGCCTCACTCCTGTGCCTGTGGCCTTGAGTCCCTGGTTCTGCTCCTAAGTAAGTTCAGGAATACCATCTATATTGAGCTCCTGGTGCCACGGATAGCACATGGGCACACAGAAAGGGGTGACTAACTGGCATAATTATAACTATCAATGACACATTCACGGAGCCACTCAATGAATGGTGAGGCAGAGAAAAACGAATAGAGTGGCTAAGACCCACTGAACTACCTTCAGAGGAGGACGAAGAGAATGGCATTCCCTTTTTGGGATACAAGAACTCAGGACCAAATGGAGAGTCTGCGTGCAGTCAATGGAGGGACACCATGCTCTGTTACACTCTAGAGAGATCACCTTTGAGGAAAACATCCAACCTCAGGCCCTGGGCCCACACGGGGGAGGGGCTTCTCCTCATTCCAGTTCTCAAATTAACTGACAAAGACTTTGAACCAGGTCACGCTGTATAAAGGACTCCCCACCCACTTTATATGGGCACAGCAGCATGTGAATTCAAATTCCAATCATTTGTAGTATGAGAAGGGCGATGGCCCATGGCTCTGCTTTGGATCCCTCTCCCCTTCCTTTCCTATCCTAACACCCAGGAGAAGCTCTCATGAGAAATGAAAAGAGAATCCATGTCATCACTTGCCTGGGGCCAGGAAAAAATGTGTTGGTTGGTGCGAAGGCAGAACCACTGAGCTAAATTTTGGATGCCACCAGAATTTCAACTCTATTATCCATTCTGGTCCTTTCCCACATGTTCAGTGAAAATGAAGTTGTGGGGACTCAGGCCCCCCCTTATTCCTCAGCACGTAGCCACCTGTGTGACCGACCTAGACATAAGTTAAAGGTTAACAACCCTCCCCGAGAGGAGAGAATGCACAGATGGTTTCATAAACTATCATCTTCCCAAAGCACTAAAGTCCTTGGTAAACGTCCCTCCTACGAGGGGAGTGGAAACATCACCAGACCCCACGTGTATGCTTCCCGGGACCCTAGCAGGAGCCCTGTTCTCACACCCTATGGAATGTCCTTGTTCTGAAAGCCCCTATGTATCACCCCTCACTTTCTCATCTCTTTGTGGAACATTCATTCATTCTTTGGCCACCACCAGAGATTCTCTTCTGTCCGTCAGTCCAATAAAGTTTATGCCTGACTGAATGCCAGGTGTGTTCTTTGGTCTCGCGGCTGCAACAGCTCATACCCTTCAGGAATTGGGTTGTAACAGGGATTCTGGGTACCTTGGGAGAGTTCCTGATAGAAAAACATACTTCTTGGGCTATTGCTCAAAAAATACCTTTAGAACCTTTTAAGTTCTGGTTTAGCAAAGTTTGATGACTTAATGCACATGTAGGACTGTGTTGTTATTGAACAAATATGCTTCGAAGACCTTGTGCATATATTCGCTGTATCTATATTTAAAATACAATATATTTTGATAGCTGTTGTATTATTAAGATGCTTTGTGTATATATGAGTACATAATGATACAAAGCTTCTCTGCCAAAATTAAAAATACCAAATTCCATATTTGACTCTTTTTCTGCTCTAGTCACAAAGTGATACTGAGTAGAAATTATTAGCATTTCAATGAAATTTCTTCAGATCATTGTTATGAATAATAAAAATACAGAAACATTTTAAAACAATATATTTCAGTCTTAAAGTGGTTGGATTAATATAATTACAGCTTTAGGTTGCCAAAAGAGTCACATTTCTCATTTTCATGAGAGTGCGAAGTTCTCCCAGTTCGCAAGCTAATCGGCTCCTTGGTCTAAATATACACAGTAAAATCTGCAGCAAATTTCTTAAGCATTAAGGTCTGAACCCTGGAGATATCTGGTGAGTAATTTGTGCTGCAGTGAAGCAGCTTTTCTGTTTTGCAGTTACACAGCTGCAAGGAAATATATTTTTAGATTGGCTTTAAAAGGCAACACAAAAATGGTATCTACTTTATGGATTATGTACCCAGAATTTTCCCTCAGTTCTGACTTCAAGGGGTCAATAGCCATCTGCTAATGCTCTAGGCTGAAGCCTTCCTCCTTGGAAGAGAAAGCACCTGACGCTCAGGTGAAGCCACCAGACGCTGCCGGCTACACCGTTGCTTCCAGAGTTGTGAAAACGCTTTGAAGTAGAAGCCCCTGTGATTTCTGAATTACCCCCTCCCTGACATCCAGAGGTCTGATGGCTGATTGGAGCAGCTCAGTTTATGACACAAGGGCAGATGAAAAGGAACAAGTTCAAAGAGCAAAGTCAGACAAGGGGAAGCATGACCGCTGGTTTTGCAGGACAAGAAAAGAAGTGCAAACAGTCAAGTGGGGCAGGTGAACCCACCGAGGCAGCCGCGTTTTCTGTATTTCAGGAATATGGGGTGAGTTAGTGCTGCCTGGGCAGGAGAAGAGGTCCCTGGCTTAGACGCCACTCCACCTGGGGCGCCAAGGAGGACTGCACAAAACCGCCGTGAGGAGAAGCTTTCCTTTCGTGCCAGACAAGGAGACGCTAAGCGTCTTGAGAAGTCATTTAAAACAAAACAAAACAGAATTAGCTTTGATTCTGACATCAAAATGCTCCTTTTTTTCAACGATGTAATCGTTAATGAAGTTTTACTCATTCTCCCTCCACCAACCCGGACTCGAAGGCCTCGGTCGTCTGCAAGCTGCTGTCACCATTTTGGTTATATCCTCACATCAGCCGTACTTTTACTTATTCAATCCTTTTCTTAAAATTAACTTTAAGGGAAGCGGCTGTGGCTCAATCAGTGGGGCTCCCGTTTACCATATGGGAGGCCCCGGGTTCGGTTCCCAGGGCCTCCTGGTGAAGGCAAGCCTGACCGCACGGCATGGTTAGCTGACCCAGCGAGCACAAGCAGCAAGGGGGGGATAAATGAATAAATAAAAATTAAAAAAAAAAAAAAAAAAATTAACTTTAAATTGACTATTTTTTTTTAACCTAGTTGTAATAATATTCATCAGATCTCAGGTTCTTTGTGCTATTTATCTTTCCAACACGCTTTAAAAGTCATATTATATAACTATTAACATTTTAAAAACCTGTTTTGGGGAGTGGATGTAGCTCAGTGGCTGAGCGTCTGCCTCCCACGTACAAAGTCCCAGGTTCAATCCTTGGTACTACCCCAAATCAAACCAAAACAAAACACCAAAACCTGTTTTCCTATGTGCTGCCCCAAAACCATTGGTTCTGCATGAAAAACAACTTTGAAAATGGCTGAAGCAGTAAATTAAAGTTTCAAATAGAGTCACTGTAGGAGCTTTTCAGAAGAGGCCAACTCTCAGAAATATTGCTGTACTACCACACAAGCTTATGACGTCAATATCGTTTTATTCAAAGTCTTTCATAATTTGAGTCAGCTATTATTTTTCAGGTGACTTGATAGCCTATTCTTCTTTAATAAAAATACTGGATAACCTAAATTTAGTTAACTCAAGGTCCACTTACTTTTGGTCCAGGCCCATGCATTTCCAATTTGGATGTGCTTGGCCCCACCATGGGGTTTCTGGTTCTTTCTCAGGAAGATAATCCAGGGCGAGCAGTGCTGCTTTAAGAAGGCTAATGGGAGCACGGCTTTACTCAGTGGCAACACAGGTGGATCACAGAAGTCAGATATGCAGTGTTTTGCTGAATGAACAGAGGGAAAAAACCAGAGATCCAGAGGAGAGAGAATACCCCTAGACAGCACTGACTGTGGAAAAGGGGCAGGCAGGGGAGGGAGGGGCACGTGGCTTGGGCTCCCGCCTGACTTTCGGCACTTCCAGCCATTCCAGTGCTCCCGTATCTCAGCTGTCCAGTGGGTGGGTTATAGAAGATGAGCCTAAGACCCTCTTTCCGCCTCTCCAACCCTATGATTCCAAATCAACCCGGCCTGTTTCTTGGGGTGGCACCCAGCTGTAAATCTAAAGAAGGGCTCGAGTTCCTCAAGAGCTGGCGAGGTGCCACTCCTGTAAATTACGCCCAAGCAAAGAGGTCGCCCCCCACCTGTAGGAAAGCGGGCGGAGAGGCAGGTGGTGTGGCTTAAAAACGTTTCTTCTGCATTAAAATGGACAGCTGTTTTATTTTTTGTTGTTCCCATTATAAAGCGACACATGGTTATCTGAGAAATTTCAGGAAAAGCATAAACAAAAGACCAATCCCCTGGAAGCCCACTCCTGGGTGGGGCCTTTGCCCCAGCGAGGCAGGGAGCAAGCCCTGGTGGGGTCTGCCAAGGCGACAAGAAAAGCCAAGCCAAGGAAGAGAAGAGCGTGCAGGTGCAAAGGTCCAGCTTCACACGACAAGGACACGTGCTCGCGTCCAAGGCCACTCCACTAACATCTAGATCTATGAGAGCAAAGAAAAGGGAGGAGGCGCAGCTGCAGCAGGGCCCAGGGGCATGGCACAGACCTCCAGTGCGTGCCCCTGCCAGGGCGCAGGAGCCTCTGGGCGCTGGCCCTGCACCTGCTGGCGGAGGAGGGGGCAGGTCCCCGTCCGCTCGCGGTCGTGTTGGTGGTTGACCCGGGCGGGGAGTTTGGGCCGCAGTGTGGTGGGAAGCCAGCTGCCCTGAGCCCGGGGCGCCCCCCGTGCCCCCCAGGGCCGCGAGCAGCCGCCTGCCCTGTCCATTGCGGCTGGCAGCAATCACTTTGCATCACGAGTCGCCAGCACAGCTCTGCAGCCGAGTGGGGTGGGGACAGCACCTGGGCCTGAGGTGGGCCAGCTAGCTGCCCGACTCCCGAGCCCGTCCAGGCGAACTGCCTTCCAGTCCCTCTTCCCAGCAGCTCTGCGGCAGCCCCAGAGCTGGGCGCTTAGGCCCTCGGAGGGCTCCATTCAAAGGCACTTCGGAATCAAGCCCACAGATCAGCTCCCTGCTGCAGCCCGTGAAAAACAGCCGTCAGTGTGTGACAGAGCCCCAGCAGCAAAGAAGAAAGCAGCAAAGGTTTTTGTACCCAACAGGAAAGAGCAGGTGGCCCGAATTGCTTCTCACCGCGCCACGCTGCCCATTTCATTGCGAGGAGTTTGTACCCCGCGCCCGGCACAGCTGGGCCGTCTGATCCTAGCTTGTGGATGTTACAGGTTTAAAATGAAATTCCAAAACTGTACAAAATAATTTCTCTTGAGCTAAATAATTGTTATTATTACTATTTACACAGTGTATTGTGAAATAATTTCAGACTTACAGGGAAATTGCAAAAATAATACAGAAACAGTGCATCCCCATGCAGATACCCAGATTCACCAACAATTAGCATTTTGCTATATTTGTTATGCCATTTGACTAATTATATCTACCTATCACCTACATTTCCATATCTATCTATACCTAATTTATTTACTTATTTTTTTAAGATATGCTGTCTGCATCTGGCTGCAGCCCTGGAACGCTTAGCGAGGTGCACGACGTAGGATTTAAAAGTAAGGACTATGGAGATGGTCAGCCTGGGACTGAATCCCTGCTTTGCTCCTTGCTAGTGTGTGATCTTGTAACTTCTCTCTTGGCCTCTGTTTTCCAATCTTGAAATGGGTATAATATGCCAAAGGGGCATTATGATGACTAAATGAATTAAAATATATTTTAGGTAATCTAAGCACCTCTTAAAATATATGTATATATATATATATAAATAACATTTTTGTAAGCAAATACACATATATGCATATATATTTATATATCATTTTACAAATGTTTGTATGTATTGTGAGAATTTTGATTTTTACCCATAATAATAAAAAAAAAAAAATATATTATTCAGAACACACTGGGAGACAACTTCTCATGCACATGAAGTCATCTACAAAAATGGAGAAAAATGGTATCGATAGGGATATAGATCCCTGCATGCATGTACGTTCAAAAGGAAAGAGATCGCCTTAAAAGGACACTCTTCTTAAATGCCCTTCCCAGAAAAAAAATGCAAAATATTGTGATTTGACTATTGCAAGACTAAGACAAAAGTGTTATCTCAAGTAAAGCTCATTCTTGTCTAAGACTGATTGAAGCTAACCTAATAGGCTTCTGTCTGTTACTTTGAAACTGTGGAAGCATTAGTTGTAATGTTACTTTTTAGGCTCAAATTGATATCTATTTTTAAAAACACTTTCAAATCCAACATAAAGGCGATATTTTTATTTTAAAATTTAAAGTGATTTTCACAAGGAAAAAAAACCTGCCAAATTTTTACCCTAGAATGCTGAAGGACACATACTAATTTCAGCTCATTTGTAGCACGCCTTCAAATTTTCTGCAGTTGTTTCAGAAACTGTGCGTCAACATCTTAGTGAAAACATTGAAAACTGTCAAAAAATACATAAATCAACAAGCTCTGTATTTGCAAACAATGTTGATACTCTAAATCCTTTTCTAAATTATAAGGTTAAACAGAAGCTAGATCATGAGAAATCAGAGATCTGCGACAGCCCAGGGTAATTTAAGTAGATTTAAAAAAAAAAAAAAAAAAAAAAACGCTAATTCCAATAACAAAGAAGTTTTCTTCTAAGCAGAGTGCAAGAAGTTAAACAAAACCCTGACATTTTAATTCTGGATTGAATTGAATTTGAATACAGAAGACTTGAAATCCAGTTGAATGTAAATGTGCCATCCCATGGAAAAAAAATCCTTAAAATTACTTTTTGTTATAAAGGTACAGTTCTTACCTTACATCTTCTGAGAGCCTCTCTTTTCTAGAAGAAACTTTCTAGACTTGTGGAGATCTTGAAACTCCCCATCTCTTGAATGCTTCCAGCTCTGCCTGTCTCTACAGGGACTAAATGCAGGGCTTGGCTTATTTATTTATTTATTTTTAACAGAAGGAAGCTTTTAGTCAAAATATGTGGTTTAAAGGAGCAGCATCCGCCCTTGTTAAAACTATTTCATGGACACTCAGAGGTTTTGTTTCTACTCTATGAAAGTTAAATATGAGTAGGAAGGCATTTTTCCTGTCCCGGAAATCAGCTTAACTCAAACCAATGCTGAGCTAACGAGAATGTTTCTTCCATGTGTTCGGTTTGGCAGACGCTGCAAACCATGTCAAGGAAGCACGTGATGTTTATAAATACAATATGGCCTATGTTGTCATAACCTCTCAATGACAAAAAAAAAAAGGCAGGGAAAAGCAAGCACCACAGCAGGAAAGATGAGACGGTATCACTGGGGAGCCACTCATCAGATGTGGCTAGAGCTCCTTTTCTTGCTTCTTTAAAAAGTCAGACTTTAGAACTGGAAACAGAGAGGGAGGGAGTAAACATCTACGTGTTCTGGAGAGCCACGGTATTAAAATGTGTTTGCATAGCTAATCACTGAAATAAGAGCAATTCCTCATCAGTTGCAATAGAAACGTCTTTTTTTGCCTCTCACGTAAAAGGGACCTAAATCAGGTAAATCATTCCTACGTGAGCTCCATGGCGGGAACTCAAGCAAATAAAATGATGCCATGGAATGGAACTAACATGAAAGAGTGGAGATGTCTGCATCATTGTTGATTATTTACTTATCCGACCATCTCCTAGACTGTAAGCTCAGGGAGGGAGGGGCGCATGACCAGCTTGCTCTAGTTTGCATAATCGTGCACAAGAGCTGGACAGAGGAGGGACAGTCACGTTGGCTGGGGAGGGAATCAGTGAATCCTTCCAATAATGGCACAGGCTCCGCTGCTCTGGAATCGCCACCCCGATTTTATCGAGTTTGGAGGTGTGTGAGATACTGGCTACCTACCAACTCAATCTAAAAGCAAGATTGTCCTACTGAGTTAGAAATACAGGGAAGCAAAGCCTATCTTGTTTGGATTTGTTACCCAGAGATTAGCTTACTTTCTACCACACATGAATTTAACTCCTGAAAATCCAGTTTAAGAAAGGCAGATTCGTGTGCTTTTCTGACAATGACTGAGTCTGACCCCTGAAATTTTTCTACAATTGTTAATCTCGCTGTGATAAACTACGGAATGTGCTGTTGACCTCAAGCGCCCACATTTACAGATGACTGTCCTGCTCTGAGCAGGTAAGACCTCCACTGAAGGCCCTGTAGTGAGCACCTGGCCACCCAGATACCTGACAGGACTCAGCCGCGGGGAGGTGCACGTAAAGGAACTAGGGCCAATGGCCCAAAGGCTGTGAGCTCAGAAAGGCGCTCAAGGTGTGTGCACTTCTAGCTGGGAGGAAGGGGTGCTGACAGGGAGGAAAGGGATGTGCTACAGAAGACTGGAGAAGGGGCGTTGGCAGACCCAGAGACAAGGGGCGGGGGGCATGACGAGGAGAGTGGCTTTACAGCCAGGTGGTCAAAAGTGGTGGAGATACCGCGCTGGACACGTATGACGAAGGCCGCTGTGTGGAAGCAGATGGTCTGACTGGAGCCGCTAAGCCAGCTGCCCCTCTTGCTAGCTGTGCAGCTTTGAGCATGCTCACTAACCTCTCCAAGACTCAGTTTCCACATCTGCAACAGGGGAGTAGTGGGAATTCCTTGCACTCTGGGTCGTTGTGGAAATCCTGGCACAGAACAGGTATGTCAGTTATCAAGTTTGCTGTCTCCATGTGAGTGGAGGGGACAGCAGGGTTGGGTCACGGAGGAGCTTGGGCAAGTGAAAGGAAACTAGTTAGGAGGGGCTTCTCTCACTTCCACTTCCCTGGGATCATTTCCTCCCACAATATCCCAAACTCTTCTTCCCACCCAGAATGCAGCCTATGGTAAAAAAAAAAATAAAAAAGAGCTCTCTGGCATAGCCAGTGCAGATAAACATACTAAATGGGCACACTGCTTCCTTTTGTTTCTTTACGGGGGTCTCTTTTTAGACCAGTCAGAAGAGAACAATGGAGCAAAGTTAAATATAAGAAGATGTCATGAAATACACCCATAATAAGGTTTAAGAAGTGAGACAAATATGAATAAAAGGCATTTCAGGTGTTCTAGAATTATTTTTAGGAGTCTCATTTGAAAACATGCAACACTTAAATGGAAAGATCAAGGAAGGGAGGCACTGGGCTGAATACAAAGCTGGACAGAACTGGACAGAAATTCAGTCTCTGACACTTAGCAGCTTTGTGACCTTGGGAAAGATGTTTGGGTCTCAGTTTTATCATCCGTGAAAATGGAGTCAGTATACCTGCCGAGTGGCAGAGCTGGCGATTAACGTAAAGAACAGATGTAAGACCCACAGCCTATGGCCTCCTCTGCAGGCATACAAGGTCCATCAGCTTCTGTCCAGAGCTGCTGCGGAACACAATGAGCACTATTTATATCCGGGCAGATTATAGACAGAAATTAATAGAGTTCCCATATAAATGCCTACAATTTTGCCAAATAAAATAAAAAAGTAAGTCAAAGTGGAATGCATGACAAAAGGAAGATGAAAGGAGGAAAATTCAAAGGAGAGTCCAGGAAGGAAACCAGTCCCAGCACACATGCCACCATTCCTGTACATTTGCTGTGGGCGCCACACGTTGAATTCTAAGCTTTAGGGTAGCAAGACAACGAGGGAAAATGATCAGTTAGAGACTCACAGTCCCCAAGTGATAAAAATAAACCAGGAGAACACAACTATTTCTGGTGATGGGAACAGAGAGATATTTTTATGGTGGGTCCTCATTAATGACAGAAAATGAATAATAGCGCGTTTGTAGCCCTATCATTATAGTACTCAGTGCATTCCATGTAACAAATGCTCATTCCACCCTTGGCCTGGGTAACGTGCCACAGCTGGCATTCTGAGGGCCACCAAGAGGAGCATCCTACGGGCTCTGCCTTGGAAGAACTTCAGTCTTGTGGATGAAGGTAACATAATCCTAAGTGATTTTAACACAAGGAGACGGCGTGATATTTTCGCAAACGAGAGGTAAATTCTGGCACAGCCTTAGGCTTTCATTTGGGCCTTAAAAGACAAGTTTTTATTTTTTAGCAATTCATCATGGAAATTTTCAAACATGAGCAAAAAAATGTAGAGAAAATAGTATGATAAATGTTGACATTTTTCAACATTTTGTCAATGGCCAATATCGTTTCATTCACCCCCACCCCCTTTTTATTTTTTTTTCTGGGTGGTTGGAATATTTTACAGCAAGTCTCATCTGTTATGCTGTTTAACCAGTAAATCCTGTAATCTATATCATTTTTCTAAAACATAATTACCAAGTTATTCTTATACTCATCAGAATTACTGGCTATCCCTTAATATCATCTGTTTCTTAACACATGTTCAAATTTCCCAAATAGTTTCAAAGATGTGTTTTTATGGTTAGTTCCTTCCAATCAGAATCTAAGCACGATTGTTAGAGTATAGAAGGGACCCGAGAAACATACCAGTGCCCCTCCCCCCTTTCTCCACGCCAGCAGTTTGTTGAAGAAAGTGGGCCACGTCCTGCAGACAGTTTGATGCGTAGAATTTTGAAAGGCTGGTAGTGGGCTGGGAGAGGGCATTTCAGACACTCGGAACAGAAGAGGGGAACGCACCCCGAGAACTGCGGGGTGGCTCTGCCTGGGTGTTGGGGTGGAGATGGAGCCCACCACTGGTCCCTGCTCCTCGGCTGGGCTGAGGTCGCTGGCCTGGGCAGCAGGTGTCAGACTGCAGCACGAAGAGTTAGGGAGGCGGGTTAAAGGCTGGCACACAACCCACAGGTGAGAAAGGAACGCTCGGACTGCAGCTGCATAACAGTTGGAGCAAAGAGCCTTGGATCGGGATCAGGTGCCTGGGTTCCAATCTCTGCTTCTCACCAGCTGTGTGGCCTTGGGCAAATTTCTTAATGTCCCTAACCCACTATTTCATTAGCTGTAAATATGGGGGGGATATACCAAAAACCTGTATCAGAATTTTGTCCTGGGAATTAAACGAAATTACTCACACAGGTACTTAGCAAATGCTGAAGGCAGCCATTGTGAGAACAGTGGTCCAGGGAACTTCCGAGGAATCATCCGTAGGAGGCTGGGCAGAAGTGAAATGGACTCACGTGGTACGTGAATGGGTGGGTTGAGGAACAGGAAATTAGGCAAGAGAAGAATCACTGCTAACTCAACTTTTAAATCCCTCCTCCCCCAGCGCCCAACACGTGTGCACTCACACGCTCACACACCACACCCACCCACACACCCACACACACACACACACACCCCGTTACAGTCATCCCATCACTCACACAGACAGAGAATAAAGGCAGAGGAAAGCTGGGAAAAAAGATTTGGAATTTTTTCTTCAACACGATACAAGTGAAACACTGGAAGAATGTCCATGTAAACATAACTGCTTGGAAGGTGAACATGTGGGTCTTGAATTCTAGAGAGAGGGTAGAGCTTGATATAGAGTTTCAAGGGCCATCCACAATGACAGTGAGATGGTTAAGTTCATGTGTCAGCTTGCCCAGGTGATGATGTCCAGTTGTTTGGTCAAGCAAACAGTGGCCTGGTTGTTACTGTGAGGGTGTTTTGTAGATGGACTTAAGTCATCAGTCAGTTGGCTGCATCTATGGCTGACTGCATCTACAATCAACAAAGGAGACTGCCTTCAGCCATGAGAGAAGTCTCTTCCGATCAGTTCGAGACCTTAAAGTGAGAATTGAGGAGTTTAGCAGTCTAAAAGAAGAATTTCTATCTCTTATTCAGGTGGCCAGCTTCTCCTGGGGAATTTACTGTCACCTTCATCAGAGTTCCCAGTTTGTGGCTTCTCCTGGGAAATTCAACGTCCCCTTCATCGAGTTGCCGACTTTCAGCCTTCCCCACATAATCTGGACTTGCCAATCCCCACAGTTGCACGAGCCAGTTCCTATACTAAATCCCTTAATCTTACACACACACACACGCACGCACGCACACACACATACATATCCTGGAGGTTCTGTTTCTCTAGAGAAGCCTGACTAATACAGATTTAATAGTTGAATCAGTAATAACATAAAAATCCCAAGTGGACAGAGCTTTTAAAAGACAACTGGCAAGAGTGTCACACACAGAACTCAGACGAGGATCGAGGGCTGGGCTGCCGCAAGTGATGCGGGTGTTAGGAGGTAATTTAAGGTGCAGGGCGATTCCGGGGAGAGGGTTCGGAATGCAGGTCTGGAAGATGACTGCATAGTGGTGCTATTAAAGAAAGGAGACAAGAGGCAGCCTAGAGAAGATGAGAGCAGACAGTCTTGGGACGGCCTCAAAGCACACGGGGAGGCGGGGAAGCCTGAGAACTGTGAGGATGACCCCGGCTCCCGCCAATGAAATGGCTTATCTTTGAGTTGCACATTTGTGAATTAAAAACCCTGTGAGGACTTAGAAAATTTTTGCAAAAGGGCCTGTTTCCTACGGTAAGCTCAGGCCTTTGGGAGCTGACTTGTCAATGCGACTCTCGAACTTAAAGACCCAAACACTATGCGGTTCGAGGCTTGGCACCCACCCGGAAAGCCCCGGAAGCTCAGCTCCAGTAGAGAACCACCGTCTCACCAGACAGACGCACGTCAGAAATGCCCGGCTAGACGCTCAATGTAAAGCCAGACGCACGTTTTCTCCACCAAGCCCGCGTGACGCGCATCCCGGGGACGCCCACAGCCACAGAGTGGCTGCGCGTCGTCTGACGCGCTTCCTGAGCTCCACCGCGACCATCATAAAACCGTGGCAGCCTGTTTTTAGACAGAGCTGCACGTTTTCTTTTCTTTCAAAGGCAAGATATTAACTTTATTGTTTAAGGAAAGTCTCCGGGGCCACGGCGTGGCTGTGCGGCTGCTGTTGGCGCAAGTTTCTCCTGACCCGCCTGCTTAGTGGCCACGAGTGGGCAGCGAGGGTCCGTCCCAGGCTGGCACAGAATGGCTCAGGCGCAGTCGGCAGGAACTGGCTCATTTGAGCAGTTAGAGCCAGATGCCTCCGTGGCCACACTCGCATTGCAAACACAGGGCAGGATGGAGCTTCCGGGGGTACCGTGCAGCCTGCCGTGGTCTCCTCCAGGAGGCCGGCACTGCTCTCTATTCCTCTTCTTCACCACGAGCAACAGGCTGTGCAGGGGGGCTACTGAGCACAAGACTTCCTTCCTGCACCTTCAGAGAGGAAGGGGAGAGGATTCCAACCCACCACGTATTCTCGTGTCTGGAATCCATGAAGAGGGACCAAGTTACACACTGCAGGCAGATCTGCACTGAAAGGCCGGCAGGGGCACTTCCCCTTGTTACCACAACTACTTCCAGCTGGTTTTTAAACCGCCAAACCATCAAGCCATTTAAACCCTTTCTCACGTCGAAGTAGTCTTCACTGAAACAAAGATTTTTCCTGTTTGGTGAAGGTGGGAATGGTTGGCTGTCATCTGGGCACACCAGTTGATTATCTCGCACAAAAACTGGGCATCTAAAGTCGGCTGTGGTTACTCAGAAAGTGATTTTTAGGGTCTCATCTAAAACTCGAAACAGAACAACTTTACTGAAACCCACAGCAAAAGCTCTGCATTCTAACGGGCTCTGTCCACATGGTTAATATTTGACTCTCGGGGCCCACGGCGGGTCCATCTGCTTAAGAGTTTATGCAGGTGCCCAGCCAGCCAGAAACAAGATTTCCAGAGGCGATTCGGGGGCGCTCAGGATGGTGAGCATCCAGGAGCTCCACTCCTAAGTCCAGACATCTCCCAAAGTGCAGGGAGCCACGGAAGCAAAGGCTCTGAGAGAATAACAAAATAACACAAACGGGACCAAAACAGCACATGCTTCATCACTGCTGCCGCCCCATCTGTCTTCACGGGGAGCTGCCTGGAAACAAACGTCAGAACCCTACACTTTGTGGAGAAGCCACCCAGCCTTCATTGGCAATCACTCATCCTCTCTCTGGCATAAAAAGGCAGCAGCTGTGTACAGTCCTTTCCCTCCAGAAACACAGCCTCCGAGTCCACAAAGTCACCGCTCGTGTCCCAATGCGAAGTCACATGAGGTCCGTGCAGCACTTTCATGGGACCTGCTGGCCTCTCGGTTCTGAGCATAAGTGCTCTGTGTGGTGAGCAGAGTAACGGTTCCCCAACGATGGCCACACCCCAACCCCAGGACCTGTGGAGAGGCTACGTTCCGGCACACGGCACGGGAGTATGGGAGCTGCAGATGGAATGAAGGTTGCTAATCAACTGACTTAAAATAGGAAGGTTCCTGGATTACCTGGGTGAGCCCTTAAAAGTGGAAGAGGGCGTCTAAGGTGGCGTCATAAGTGAATGTCCTTTTTTTAGAAAATGCACATGGCAGCATGAAGTGTTCAAGGAGCACGATGTCCACAACCTATATGAACCTCAAGTGTTCAAAAAGTGGATTGGTAAATAGACAGATAAATAGATGGATAGACAGAATGATACGGGCAAATGTGGCAAAAAGTTAAAACTGGTGGATCTGCATATCTTGGAGAGGGGAGCGTGTTGACATTTTCTGTATGGGATTTGTTTTATTTTTGTAATTGTCTTGTCAGTTTGAATGCATTGCAAACTAAAAAGTTAAAAGAGAAAAGAAAAAAAAAGTGGAAAAGCGGGGCAGAGGGGAAGGTCAGAGATTTGATGGCGGAAGCAGTCAGAGAGATGCTACATGGCCGGCCAGCTTTGAATATGTGGAAAGGGGCCACAAGCCAAGGCATGCAGGTGGCCTCTAAAAGCTGGAAAGATCAGGAGATGGATTGCCCCAGGGCTTCTAGAAGGAGCGCAGCCGTTCTGAGACTTGGCTTTAGCCCCCCGAGATCTAGATGGCAGGCACCTCTAACCTCCAGAACTATAAAGAGTGAATTTGACTTGTTTTAAGACATTACGTTTGTGATACTTTGCCCTGGTAGCAATGAGGACCTAATACCCCCCACCAGGAAGCGGAGAGGGCCTCGCCTCCAGGAACCTCAGCTCTAGGACAGAAAAGGGCCCCGGGTTGCTTTGGCAAGAAAACATTCTTTTTTATTTTTATTTTTCTAGTTAAACTCCAGTATCCAACTCAGTGCTAATCCAGAGGAAAGGTGACATAAAATGGTGCCACACCTTCTAAATTTGTGGGGGTACAGTTGGAGAAGCTAATCGACACCCCACCCCCAACTTTTACTGCAGTGGAATGTGCATTTATTGCTAGAAACCCAATCCCTTTCAAGGGCGCTTGCATTAACCTGATTTCAATTCTCCCCTTGAAAACATCCTCATGTGTTCTGGATGTTTGGATAATCTCTTGAGATTACTGAAATCTAGAGAACTGTAGCTTCCAAGTCATGCAGATTTTTGTGCTATGCTCCGGACGCAGGTCAGAGAAGATGTGACATATTTAATACAGGAGACCTCACCTGGAGCAGGAAGTGAGTAATTTAATTAGAACACGAGGCCTTGGAATAGTTCATGTAAGAATATGAAGGGATATTTTTCATGCAGTTGTGCAGAGTTTTCCTGTTTGTTCATTTGCTTATTTTGCTTTAATTGGGGGAAAATAGCAAGGGATCCAGGGAGTAAACTAAGGCGCTATGGTCCAAGGCCTAGGGCAGCCTTTTATGTAAAGGTTTTGGAGTGAGGGCAGAGGAAGCTCCTGCTTACAGGTACCTGGGGTGGGCTGGGCCCTGCCTCAACCCCTTTGCCCAGAAGGATGCCAAAATCCCAAAGCTGCGGCTCCACTTCTCTGACGAGGAGCAAATCGCGGATGGGCAGGTGGGGAGAGGGGAGAGGGCGCGGGCGGCGCAGGAGGGCGCCCCGGCCTGCACCCCCAGGTGGGGCGGCCCCGGGCCTCTCACTCACCCTCAGGTCGCCGTTCACCGTCTTCGGCGTGTGGTTGAAGGCGTGAGCGGGGTCCTTGTTGTAGACTTTAAGCAGAGACCTGTCCTGGATGCTCCTGGAATCAGAAACATCAGTCACCATGGCTCACGAGAGCAGCCTGACCGTGGCCGCCACCGACTGCCCGACGGGCACGCCACGGGCGCAGCAGACGGGAGGGTCTTTGACCACGGAACAGACAAAACTAAACGAGGAAAAGAAGAAAAAAACCACTGCAGCTTTCCTTCTTTCTCTTCCTCGAGGGAAGAGTCACACTCTCCACCCGTAAACATCCGGTAGTGTGAACTCGGTTTTGAGATTCTGGACGTGGAGAGCCAACACTTTAATAACAAAAGAGATTTGGTTAATATTTAAAGAGTTAATCCTTTACTTTGTCCAAGCACCTGGTTTTTGGCTTATCTAACGAATGCACACACACACACACACACACAAATGATTTTTTTCGTTGCAGCACATTCAGGAAGGGAAAGAAAAACCTATGCGCAGTCCTGAAAAAAAGAAAAGTTGCACAAAGATCAAAACTAGTATCTTCATAATGCCTTTTTTTTTTTCTTTCATAGTGGGATGAAAACAAGTACTTTTCTATGTAGCAGTTCGTCACCGGTTTTGCTGGGCATTTCGAAGGAGCAGCCGCACACAAACCTTCCACCTAGCTGCCTCCCCTGAGCCCAAGGAGGAGCCCTGCAGCCCGAGCCAGACGTGCCCACTCGCGGGGTGCCCACCTCAGCTAGGGCAGCGCGTGCGGCCGCCTCCTTCCACCGTCGCCTCCTTCCACCGTCTGCCTGTGGCCCCATCCCGCCGGCGGCTCAGGGAAGCGTGGCAGGTGGCCACATTCCTTCCCCCAGGTGCAACCGCACGTTCGGGGATTGAGCTCAAAACCCGAGACTATTGGGCTATCTTTGTTTTAGACGAAGTGGCAGATTCTTGGACGAGTCTCATCCCTCTCCTTTGAATATTCCCCCAGTAATGGCTCTGAAGCCACGACAAGTCCAAGCTTGCACGGCTGCTCCGGTTTTCAAGTAACTCGTGACAAGGCTGCCTAAGTGGGAGCAGTCCCTGTTATTAAAGGGGGCTGGCTTAACACGACGGGGAGGGGCCCCAAAGGCACAGATGTGGGGGTTCACTGCAGGAACGCCCCTTTTGGCCACAGAGAAACATCACAGTGTGGCAATGTGAAGAGACTGGAGACCTGACTTAGACATGAATAAACCGTCCTGTGATTCTAGAGATATTTAAAATACACGACGCTGGTTTGTGATTTATTTAGAAACATGCTCATCCTAAATGGACCGGCAGGGAAGGCCCAGATCGCATCTACCACGGCACAGAATTCCAACCTGAACTCTCAGTAGCATTTCCCAAAGGAAAATATGCGGAAGCCAGCACGATGATGAAATAGCCAAATGTTTAACAAACAGAGGCTCACTTCAAAAATATGGATGGGTATGAAATGAAATCTGTCTTTGGGTTTGCAAGAGTAAAGCCATTATATATACATATATATATATTGGGAGCAGGCAATAATTGAGGAATCATGCAAAAAAAAAAAAAAAAAAAAAAGCAAAGAAATGGAATAATTCTTTGGAAAGAGCACAAATGTGATCATTTATCATAAACTTCATTTTCCTCACCAAATAAAAACGTTTTCTACACTTAAACATTTTAAACAAGATTTTAAGAAATCAGGTTAAACAGTACTGCAGCTTAAGTATCAAAAAGGTGATCACGGAGCGGTGCCGGGTGACAGGATGCTGGGCAGAACCTGGTGCTGGCGTCAGGAGAGCCGCACATCCCACACGGCGCAACAGTTTGCCGGTTAAATTTAAAAAATTTCTGGTGCCAGGAAGGACTCAGCACATTCTCTGCACTGGAAAACTTTGCACCAGAGAGAGCTATGACTATCTCAAGACTGCTACAGAGGCAGTTTGAT
This sequence comes from Tolypeutes matacus, assembly GCA_026826555.1. Taxonomy (NCBI): domain Eukaryota; kingdom Metazoa; phylum Chordata; class Mammalia; order Cingulata; family Chlamyphoridae; genus Tolypeutes; species Tolypeutes matacus. Next base: position 7,348,560 of record JAKSZT010000049.1, on the reverse strand, counting down.
GTGGACATTTTTAACTCAGGAAACATACACAAATTTGGAGCATTTAAGCATGAAAATAAATTCTGCGTTAACCCCGGTTCTGCATATAGGAGCATATAATACCTTGGAAACAAACATTATTCCTTCATTTGTGTTGATGGATAGCCAGGCTTCTACAGCTAATTGGAGACGACGTGAAAGTAGAACGAATTGAATACAAAAAATCTTGAAGCCAAGCCTGTCTTGATGATTTTTGTTTTTTGTTTTCATTTTCCTGCTCAAATCAAGTCATTAAACATTTAAAAGCCACAAAATCGTATCACTTTTATACTGTTTTGCAGCAAAATATAATTTCTCTGTTAAGACCTAATTGCTGTAAGGTATACAGGTATACTTAGTTTTCAGTACATGATTTCTATGACAAATGTCTACCACATAGTAAATGGTCATATGTTAAGAAAAAATTTGTCCTTATAAATATCTTCAAAGTGGTTATTTGGGACTTTATCACAAAAGTAGTGTACGAGGAGAAAGAACAGACTTTCTTGTAAACATTTTCTCTTCTCCATTCAGTAATAAATGTTTCCCTTTCTTTTTTAAAAAAGATCACTTTTTCAAACTGTGTTGAGAATTATTTGTGTTTCGAGCGGTCCCCTCTCTCGAGGCTGCTTTCACCTATTTTATCAGCTGGTTCCACCCGGGGAATTTAAATTTGGAAGATTGGGGAACCTTGTCCTTCTGTCCTTCCTTCTCATTTCTATCTTTATGACCCTTTCATGACTCTTCCAAAGAATGGATAAAGGAATGTCATAGCAGTAAAACTCAAACAATTTGACTTTGAGGCTTATGAAAGTTTCTAGAAAGTGGCGAGTCAGTTTAGTATTAAAATTCTTGGGGGGCGGATGTGGCTCAAATGGTTGGGCGTCCGTCTCCCATATGGAGGGACCTGGGTTCGATCCCTGGGACCTCCTGGTAAAAAAAAAAAAATTCTTGCACAGGCTTCGAGACAGTGGGGCCCAATTGCTCATGATGAAAACCTCATCAGCCTTGAGCTCCTTAACCAAGGTGGCTTCGCTCAGTTTCACGCTTATTATTTCTGCATCACTCAGTTCCTCTAATGGCAAAACACAGAAGTACAAGACGACTGCTGTAAAAGAGCAGGTCAGGGCCAAACTACTACATGGGATTACATTACTGCAAACACACTCTCTAAATACAACAGGAATAGTCCATGTTACATTTATCTTTATGCTTGGTATATAAGTTGATAAAAAGCTTATACGTCATAAATTTAAGGTGTTTTGGTGACAGCTTGATTAATAATTCATTTCAAACAACACACACGAATTTCCCAACACCCATGAATATTTAAATACGTTTTGAAAAGCAGTGAGGCTGTGCAGCAGATGGAACAGCTACACCTTAGGGCGCATGCCAGGCTCTGAAGGCCCTGAGGTCCTCAGACACTGCCGCACACGTCTAACTATGTCATTTGCGATAATTGTGAGCTGATATATAGATCAGTTTACATTTATTTTGCGCCAGAGGCATATTTTTTTAAAGAAATGGTACCTGTCAATTCCACTATGGAGAAACAGGGGGCCTGCTATCCCTCGGGGCAGGGACCTGGAACTCCCACGACCTGCCCAAATGGCTGCATGAAGAGCATTCCACGGGGGTCTAGCGAGTTCTTGACCAGGAATGTGGAGGGCCGGGCTTGGGCTGGGGCTCGGAGCTCACTGGCCGTGTGTTTTTGATAAAGCCTCTGAACTGTTACCAGTCTGGCCTCTGGCTCCCGGAAAGGGATGGGCTGGTTTACTCACGGAACAATCTTTTAAGTTCTAAATGTTTGGAGGCTTGTTTGTGTCATTTAAGTCCTGCTTCTCAGGTTGTTTGGCTGGGAGAGATCAAATGGGTCCCTTCCGCTCTGCACGCGCCAGCACCCTGCCAATAAGACACTTTCATTCCAAGGCTATCTGCAATAGGAGGTGGCTACTTGGCCTCCTTTCCTCTTATTTCACTTTTTTTTAGGAGGTCCCAGGGATTGAGCCCAGGACCTGTACGTGGGAGGCAGGGGCTCAACCACTGAGCCACAGCTGCTCTCCCTCCTTCCCTTTTAGAGTCTGTCACCTGGACCCTGGAGAAAGGCTACCTGGAAAGTGAGATGCTTTGAGTAAAAGATAACTATTTATGAAATGAATGGACTAGGAGACTGTCTTGGCCCCTTTTTGCATGCGTCCTCACATAGAGTCCACTGCTTTTACTCTCACCTGTGAGGTGTGACTAGTAAGGGCAGGCTTCTTCCCGACAATGTCCATAGGCTCTGCCGAGGGGGAAGGAGCGACTTAGAGGGGGTGGGGGGCCTGGGGTGGCATCCTTGGCGCTGGGACCTGGGGTAAGTCTCTTCCTTCCTGGGCCTCTGTTTTCCAGCAGCTTGGATAACAGTGGACTGGAACATTTCTAATGTTCTTTCTAGATGTAACAATCAAATCTCTACGTGGGAGAAGGCTGCCCTCCTCTTCGTAAAGTACAGTTTGTAAATGAGTTGCACAAAACCGATCGTGAGCTCATGCATGGATGAAAGGGGCAAGCCAACCATTCCAGATAACAGCAGTGCTTTCTTCATTGAGACACTGAGCAATCAGGGCTTGGCACAAACTGTAGCAATGCTAAATCCAAGAGAGCACACACACACACACACACAGGCAGAACTACTTACCTCACGTCAGTCAATTCATAATAAACATTTCTGCTTTCGTCTTTGATGTAAATGGCGACACATGGTGACTCCAGCATTTTCATGGTGAGCTGCCGTGGAAAGGCACTTACGAAAAGAGCGCGGATTGTGTCTGCACTGGTGATTTCATTCGGCATCCTGAGCTGCTTGGTTTCATCTCCATACTGAAGATACAGAACCCCTGCAAGCAAGAGGAACAAAATAAGCAGGACTCAAAGGAACTCAACATGAGCTGAACCACCTCCATCCTACATATGTGGAAATGTCCAGACTCTGGACAAGTTTGGAAACCGCGCAGTATGAGATCTATGTTTGGAATTTCCAAGGAATGCACTATTTGATTATCATGAGTACCTGCTTTTATTCTTTAAAGTCCAGACAAATGCTAAAAAGGCTATTTTCAACCATTTTATAACCCCCCAAACAAGAAACTAACCAATAGTAGCCTGAAGCAAAGGACAATGCTTAATTCCTTTGGAAGGGAATCTGCCCCTTTACAGTGATTTTTCCACATCTTTCATTAACTGGGAACACAATCATTAGATCAACAGATATACTATCTAGCTTAAGTCTTTATAGTCCATTCAGAACACTTTAAGAGGAAATGCTGACAATATTTCTGTGGCTCTAATGCATATTTATTAAATGTTTTAAAGCATATTAAATGACAAGAAAAGACACCCCAATGTTTCATAAATAAAAGAACATGAGCACAGCATTGTAGAGTTGTAGCATTCCAAGGAACATGTCCCCCCAAAGAACAGCGACCCCTGGTATCCATGTCCTTGAGTGGCCCCCTCCCACACTGATGCTGGGCTTGGCCATTTGACTTGCTTCATCCAATGGGACATTAGCAAGTGTGATGCCAACAGAGGTTTGTTGAATGCTGGCTCCTTGGAGCTCGTCCTCTAAGAGAGCTTAGCCACGGGATGCTCCCTTACAGAATCCAGCTTCCGAGGAGTCACATGGAGGAGAACCACAACCCTGGCTGACTGTCCCAGCAAGCCCCCATTCTATAGCCAAGGCCATTTGCCCATCATGTTGGCTGCCATCTTGGAAGCAGATGCCCTGACCCCAGATGAGCCGCCCCAGCTGATGCCACATGGAACAGAAACCAGACGCCCCTGCCAAGTTGCAGAATCGCAAGCAAACACAAGTGTGGTTGTTTTCAGTCAATATGTTTTGGAGACTTTGTTATTCAGCAATAGATAACTAAAACAGAGAATCAAAGATTCTGACATTCAATTCAAATCTTACTGTGCTGATTTGAGTCTTTCAGGTGGACCCCAGAAAATTACGTTCTTGAATTGAAACTGTCGTGAACCTTTGGTTGGATTGGATCAGTTAAGGGCCATTTGACTGGACTGCTCCAGCAGGTGTGGCCCAGGGTAGGTCTTGTTCCTCTTACCAGAGTCCTGTATAAATGGAGGAATAAGGCCACAGACACAGGACAAAAGCTGCAGTGACAGAAAGAAGACTCTAGATGTTGACGAGCCCGGGAGAGAGAAAAGCCATTGACAGAGCAGCCTAAAGCTGAAGCAACAGGGCCTGGAGAAGAGAGACGAGCAGACCCTGCCATGTGCCTGGTGGCTCACAGCTGAGCCTGGGGAGAAAGTGAGCCTGGAGAAGGCTGAGACCAGCAGAGCTTCCATTTTGCCTTGCCATGTGGCAGGAATCCTGGAGGAGGAGGCAGAGACTGGCAGAGCTGCCACGTGGCAGGAGTCCAGGGTTGCTATCAGCTAACCTTCGGTGGGACAGCATCTCTGATAATGCCTTGATTAGGACATATTCACAGCCTCAGAACTGTAAGTTTTTAACCTAGTAAATTCCCATTGTAAAGGCCACCTATTTCTGGTATCTTGCATTGGCAGCCTTTAGCAAACTAAAACCCTTATTTCTCTGAGAATCTTCGGGGGAGGTCCTAATGCCACTGGGTAAGCTTTGGGAGATAAAACTCAACAGAGAAGAGAATATGACTACTGTTAAATGTGGCAGTTTGTGTAACAAATTTATCTCAATTTTCTCCTGAAATCCTATTAAAATGAAAACAAGGAGTAAAAAAGGCACAGATCCAAGAACTAGGAAAATGGGGGAGGAAACAAAAGCGGACAAGAGAAAGCTGAAGTCTAAGTCTTGAAGGAGAGAACTCACCATGAAACAAACTATGCAGGGAAAGGGAGACTCAGAAAATGGAGGTACCAGATTCTTTGAAGGTAGGAGTCAGAGCTACTTCAAGCATCTATCTATCTATCTCTCTATCTATCCATCCATCCATCCATCCATTCATCCATCCATCCATCCATTCATCCATCCATCCATCCATCCATTCATCCATCCATCCAGCCAGCCAGCCAGCCATCCAGCCAGCCAGCCAACCAGCCAGCCAGCCAGCCATCCTGTGGAGCAGCAAGAGTGCCACATCTCTCCACCCCCTGTACACAGCCAAGCACCTCTCTGTTGCCCCCACAGTAGAAGTCTGAAGAGGCTGAACCACATGAACTCTGGACTCTGACCCACCCAGCTGGATGCTGGCAAAGGGGCTTCACACAGTCCAGGACCTGGAGGTCCCCTGAGGAAAGCAGGCTGGCCTTTGAGAAAAAAACCAACAGACTTTGGATGATCTCCTAAGGAAAAGTCCAAAGTTCAGGCTCTGTCTGATCACCCCATACTGAGGCAGCCCTACCTGTGGACAGAAGCTTCCGGTTTGCATGTCAGTGACTCACTCATGCATTCACAGACAACCAAGGTCAAATGGACATTTTATCAAATCTCTGACATGAAAGAAAAGACCAAAGTGAAACAGAAAAGAGAAACTCGAAAGAGACGAGACAGTCCTGGGAGAAGAGGAACCTTTGTTGAACAAGAGCAGGCTCTGTGAACCAGAAGAGCAGAAATTACCAACTCAGTGGCAAGGGGAGAAAAAGCTGATGAGATCTCTCAGAACATGAAGAAAAGAGAAGAAGAAAAGGTAGAAGATCAGAGAATAAGTTCACGGCATCTAGATTTCTAATGATGGGGATTGGGGTAAAAGAGATCCAGAAAGAATATTTTAAGGACCCCCCCAAACTGCACGGCATGAGATTTCAGGTGGAAAGGGCTCATCCAACGCTCGTTGCCTTCGGGCTCATCACTGAGACGTTTCAGACGACAGGATAAACAGAAGATCCTAGAGGACCACAAGAAGGGCTGGGAGTCAGAAGGCCATTAGCTTTCTCAACAGCAGCCCCAGAAAACATAGGAAAATGGAACAACGCCTTCAAAAATCTGAAGGGAAATATTTTTGAGCTAGGTCCTATCCCTTCCAGCCCATCAGTCAACGGTAAGCGTGGGATAAAAATACCTTCAGACATGCAAAAGCACCGAACACTGACCCTCCGTGCCCTCTTTTCTCAGGAAGCTAGTGGAAGATGCTTCACCATATTATATATGAGAGCTTAGAAAGGAAGATGAAGTCCAAGGTATCCGATTCAGAGAGTAATGAGGGAATTCTTGGGAGGATGAGTCACGAAGGCCTGGGCTAGGTCTAGAGAATCACCTCAAATTGGATGGGAGAGCAGAAAGCTTCAGGACGGGCATCGCCCAGAGAAAAATGTGCCTGAGAGGGTGACACAGATGGCAGGGGGAGGAGATTTTCTGTTCTGAGAGTTTGGAACTAATGCAATCATAGGTATGTAGGAAAATGAGAAATGAAAAAGCAATTATTGAATTTAATAAAAATATCAAAATGTGCAAGGAAAGAACTTTACTTTTTTTTTTTTTTTTTTTTTTTTTTACCGGGAGGTCCCAGGGATCGAACCCAGGTCCCTCCATATGGGAGATGGACACCCAACCATTTGAGCCACATCCGCCCCCCAAGGAAAGAACTTTAATCATATAATTCTATATGGTTCAACTCAACAGTACTTACATAGTAGTAAAAGCATTTGATTTAAGGGTGATACAGTGTGGTGAGGGGTGGGAAAAGGGAAATGTTTGTGAACAGGTAGTTGAGGGAGGCAAGACAGTCAAATCTCCTCCTTCCATCAAGGAAGTCAACAGACAATGCCTGAAGCAGAAAAATCAAGAAATATCAAAGTAAGCATGTTGTTGTACCTATGGAGATAAATACCAGAAGAAAGCACTAAGAGAGCTGGAAGGAGTTTTTTCTTGGGAAGCAGAAATCAGAAGGGGCCATGGATAGGATGCTGGACTGCTGATTGTCATTATAAGTTTAGTCCTATTTGGGTTTTTAAAAGAAAGAATGCATTATTTTGAAGGAAAAAGAAGCAGAATAATTTCAATTATAATTTAAATTAACTGAAATAATAATAATTACATTAAAACGAGCAGAGGAAGCCGCCTGAAAAAGCCCTCACCTCATCACATAGCTGGAGACCCTTCCCCCCCACGCCGCCCTCCCCGGCTATTTTCACAGGGACTTCACTGCTGGGCGGCAGTTAGGTGACTTCCCGTTAACTCACGTCCTTGGGCGCACACATCTTTGCACACCTGTGGGAGTATTTTGCAGGACGAATTCCTAGCGGTGGGAATGCTGGGACCAGCAAGCAGATTCCATCATGACACCTGCTCTCTACCTGCTCTTCCCAGTGCTTGTGCCCATTTATTGCCACCGGTGGACGTGGAATGTGCATTCTCCCAGCACCTTGCCGGTCCTAGATACAATCAGAACTTTTTAAATTTTCTCCATTAAAAACAAGATATAAAGTCCTCCCAGGACTGTCCACCGCTCTCCTGCTCCGGCTGCACTGCTGCGAGCCTTTGCACTGGCCGTGCTCTCTTCCTGGGCAGGTCGGTTCCCTATCTTCGTCCTGCTAATTCCCACACTTCCTGCAGGACCTCGTTGACGTTGGCTTCTCAGTGAGACCCTCCCTGGCCCCCTTATCTAAAATGTCAGCTCCTCCTCCTTCCTTAGCAGTTTTCACTATGTCATAATAATACAATACAATTCAACAGGATACAATTCAGTCCATATTCTGATTTTTGATGTTGTTTATGGCCAGTCTGTCATGGGGAATGCAAGCCTCAGGAGGCAAGGGCGGTTTTAGACATGGTTTTTTGCTCCTCTTGTTCACTGCTGTATCCTGAGTACCTATAACAGAGCCAGCTACACACTAGGTTCTTAGTAAATATTTGCTGAATGGATGAACGGATTATTTATTAGTCATCAAGAAGGAGCACCTTACACTGAGGTCCCTGCGAGCTGTAAGAGCTTTTGTCGGGTGGCGTCAGCCGCCCGCCAACCTCGCCCCTGGTTCGTATACATGGTAGACGTCCGTCTGGAAGCGGCCGGCTGCTTGAGGAACGGATGCCTCCTTTGCACCTGGCATCATGAGCCCGATTTCCCCTGTCTGCCCATCACAGCTTGACCCTCAGCTTCTCCAGGGAGCTAGTTTTCCAGAACGTCCATGTTGTCACACCTTCCTCATTGTGCAGAGAAAACCTTACACGCCTGTCCAGCCACACAGACGGCCACGTCTGGGCCCCAACAGGTGAGGCGACTCAGCCCCGCGATGGCCGGAACCACCCTGCGGTCTGGGCCCCCGCCGCGCCCAGGCGAGCCGCTGTGGACGGGCACTTTCACCTCAGTCCCGTCACACGGCACGGCCTTGCTCCCTCAACGGCCCTGGCTTCCGTGCCCTCTTCCGCAGTCTGTATGTGTGTGGGGGCTGGCAATAGAACTGTAGGCTCTGGGGTGAAAGAAAACCCAGAAACCCAAACCACGGGGCCCTAAACTGCCGTTGCCTCAGGTCTGGCTGGCACGGCTGCCAGCTGGGCACGCAAGCGTGTCACAGAAAGTGGACACTGAGGAGAGGGCAGAGGAAAGGAGACTGCGCTCGTGCAGACTGCTTTCCCAATTCAGGAACGTGTTGAGAAATGCTGGCCGTGGGGGGCGCTTGTAACAGATGGCGGTGCTTCACTGGCACAGCGGCAAATAGACGAGCTCGGTTTAGAGGACCGGCGTGTCCTGGATGTGCCCTCGCGTGGAGCCGGGGCCGCTGCCCCTTCACAGGAAGGCCGATGGCCTCGGGGTCACAGGCTCCCTTTTTATGAAGACGGGAGGCGGCCAGGGGGGCTGTGTCTCTAGGACGCCTGCCCTGTGTCAGCAACCAGGCGTGAGCGGCCCTTCATCGTCCCGGAGCTCCTTGTGCCAGTGTCCCGTCTCACAGAACGGGAAACCGAAGCTCGGAAGGCTCCAGGGACAGGTAGTAAAGGCCTTTGCCAGGATTTATACCCAATTCTGTGAGGCTGCAGACCCACGATCTCTCGCTTGAGGCCAAGTGCCCCTGAAATTCTGCATTCTCAGGGTGGCCTCGGCTGTCTGCAGGCTCTGGGCCTGACTGTGGCTTGGAGGGGTGGGAGCAGGACGAGGGCGGCTTTCACTCAGCGGAAGGGAAGGCCCACTCGTGCCTAGGAAGAGGCCGTGCAGGGCAACCAGGCCTGAAGGCGGCAGCAGAGCCCCAGGGAACCTGCCCACCCGGAGCCTCCTGTTGCCCGGGCTGTGGCCCGGGGTCTCCCGTCTCCAGGGCTCTGCAGTCGGTGTGGATGCCGTTTAAAAGAAAATTTTTAAAGGAGGTACCGGGGATTGAACCCAGAACCTCGTACACGCAAAGACGCTCGGTCACTGAGCTACACCCGCTCCCTCAATGTGGGTTTCAACCAAGAATTCTTTGTCACACTGTGCGTAAAAGGAAAGCGCATCTGGCAGGTCAGAACTGGGCTACACGCCTTCGTAGGCTTTGCACTCTCAGAGTCGGCTCCGGAATCACCCCAGCTTCTAAAGTGGTCTTTCTCTCGTGTGATACTTGGTGCTTTTCCTCCCATCCCTGTCTTACTCCCCATAACGGCCCCCACGCCCAGGACTCGCAATTACACGCGACGTCGCGTGCTCTGCTTGCTGCCGGCACCCTTCACGTGGGCTCCTGGGCCACTGCCTTGGGACCGTCCCCCCACTCGTTTGCCTGACAAACACCATCTCCTCTGAGCAAATTTCTCCAGCCACTCCTCCATGCCCTGTCCAAGAAGCACTGAAGAATGATCTATTCTAACATCGCATTTTATAGCACTTGCTGCTGGCTTTTAACGCTGCACCGTGCTTAGCTATGCACGTCAGCGTCTCTCCCAGATGGGCACGTTGTAGTAGTGTGTTTGGCGGCAGATGCACAGATACTTTTTAGTTGGAATGAATTCAATGCCCCCCTGTAAGGTGTCCGAGTTACTGTGATGCTTGATTGCCTTGTGGAATGGCACCACATTTTCCCTTAAAGGGCTTCCCTGAGGACAGATGGATGATGTTGACAATAACAAAAGTTCCTTGGTTTCTCCAAATCCAATGTAAAAATGCACAAATCAATATTTGCATTACCCATGTCAAATGCCTAATGTCTTAAGTATATAAGGAGCTCTTAAAGGGCTTTTTGATTGGAAACCTTTCAAATTAACTAGTAATAAAACATATGAAAATTAAAATAATAAGATTTTTACACCTAGCAAATTGGCAACAGTTTTTACCGTTAAAGTAAATTGATAACACTTCTCTGCAGGGCTATTTGCCAGTTTGTGTCAAAAGTTCCCAAATACACAAATGGTTTGAGCCAGCAGTTCTACTTCTAAACGTTTCTTCCCCCAAATTTATTAACCATTATGTTCAGTGTAACATCATTTGTAAGAATAATGCCCAGAAGGAAATTGTCTAACAAGGGGATTGATGATAGATCGTCATTATCTATTCATTGGAACACTACATTCTCATTAAAAATAATTCTAAAAGAAGGTAGATATGAGGGAAATTTCTTATTTTGTTAGGTGATAAAGCATATTCCTAATAGAAATAATAGAAGGAAGAGATTTGAAAAAAAATCAATTAATCGATCAATCATAGGCATGGGAATTGAGAGCAAAAATGGATACAGGTTTTCTAGAGCCTGAAGCTTATGCAATACAGTTTTGAGGGGCCTTTTTAAGAAAAAGAATACAAGTTTAATGTATTAGTCAGCCAAAGGGGACCTGATGCAAATACCAGAAATCGGTTGGCTTTTATAAAGGGTATTTATTTGGGGTTACCAGGCCATAAAGCATAAGTTACTTCCCTCACCAAAGTCTGTTGCCATGTGTTGGGGCAAGATGGTGGTCGACATCTGCCAAGACTTCAGGCTTCCTGGTTTCCTCTCTTCCCGGGGCTTGCTTCTCTTTGAGCTCAAGCTTGCTTCCTTGCACAAGGCTAGCTGTAGACTCTCAGGTGAATGGTTCGTCTCTTTTCCAGGGGCCTTCTCTCCTTCCTCATGACCAAGCTCCTCTGTGTGCTTACTTCCCCGGGCTCCAGCATCAAAACCCCAACTCAAAACTCCAACTAACTCCTCTGCTCTGCCATCTAGTTTTATCTCTGAGTCCCCACCCACCAAGGGATGGGGGACTCAATGTCTACTGACGTGACCCAATCAAAGCCCTGATCATAACTTAATCACACCCAGAGGAACAGACCAGTTAGCAAGCATAATCCAATATCTATTTTTGGAATTCATAACTAATGCCAAACTGCTACAGTTAGGTACATAAAATTAGGTGTAAAAATTAGTATTTACTCAGAGACGCTGGAACTTTGGCTTTATTATCTTCATGCTAAGTCTGCCTATTTCATGAACACATGGTAATGTGAAGAGTTGGTTGGCTTTGGTGGAAAGTTCATGGGTGATTATGTTCTCTTCTTCATGACTTTCTCTTTTTTCCAGATTTTCTAAAAAAAGTATGTTCCCCGCCCTGTGTATATCCATTTTAATGAAGCATTAAAGGGTACAATGTGATAAAGAAAGATTTAAAAGAATAGCAGTGGGGTAAGACAGATGAATTAAATTGTGTTTATATCCTAAATAATTACAAGAGATGTTGAAATGTAGAGTAATTCACGCTTTCTTTCCAGTTTAAACATTTCTATCCATTGCCTCTATCTTTGGTATCACTGCCACCAATAAACACAGTATGTAGCTTAGAAATCTAATTACTATCTTCAACTAGGATAAAGGAAATCAACATTATTCCTCCAAACATAAGATAAAAAGAATGTGATTCTACTTAATTTGTCTCAGGCCCCACAATATTCTGAACTATCACGCCAAAATGTCAACATGTAAAAGGCAAAGATATTATTTGCTGTAACAGCTGGTATATACAGAGGCTCAGACATATGTTTCACTCACAGTTAGTGACAGGGAGGTTCCGTTTAATGTGAAACCAAAGCATGGACAACATAACGCCTTCACGTCAATAGGATACAACTAGGTTCTCCTGCAGTTTAGAAGGATAGCATTAATTATCTTAAACCCACACAAAATGTTATCGAACTTGGTAGTTTTCATGATTAAAATAAAATAGTAATGTAAATTAATTTAAGTGTTAAATATAGTCACACGATCACCAGCAGGATGCAAAACGACCTAGGAAGTTACACATCAGTCTGGACATATTTGCCACAACATTGTTTGTAAGTTTGACTTTTTACAGACCAGGTAATTTTTTTTTAAAGATTTATTTATTTTTATTTATCTCCCCCCTCGTTGTTTCTGCATCTTCTTTTTATTTTTTTTTAGGAGGCACCAGGAACTGAACCCAGGGCCTCCCATGTGGGAGGGAGGTGCCTAATCGCTTGAGCCACCTCTGCTCCCAGACCAGGTAATTTTTATTACATGGAGGCGACAGGGTGCGGTCTGGCAGCTGGGATGTACTGGTCCCTGCCTTCTGGTATGGTGAGGTTGGTGGCAATGGCGGCAGCAGGAAGAGGCCCTCTATCACTTGCACACTAAGCTCTGAGAGTTCTGAATGTTTTCTATAGAAATCTTCCAGCTTCTTGTCAATGAGGTCCCATCTGGTGATACACTGCCTCAAGATGAAGGAGCTTGGTTAGCCATCGCCAGGGTCTGTACCTTACAACATCTGTAGCAAGCTGTCAGTTTTCTCTTCATCAATAAAGGCTGGTTCTGGCTCGGGCTCTAGTGTTTCCACCTGGGTATCATCACCGAATTATACTGTCTTCTTCTGGGTTTTAATCATTTCTGGTTCAGCAGTGGGATCTGCCGTCACAAAATTAGAGGGCAATAAAACTAGGCCTCGATGGGGCTCACCTTTCCACCAGGTGTGGTCACTGTCACCAAGATCTCTAAGAATTTCTCCAGCTTTGAAAGTAAATTCATTATCTTCAGCAGCTTCAAAATCATATACAGCACGAACTTCTCTGCCTCCGTGTTGGTGGTAGGTTAGGAGGTTGGAGGTGCTGGGACCCAAACTGGAGCATGGGGTGTGCTGTAGTCCGTGTTTCTCCAGGGACACTCAATGGCTTTCGCTACATCTTCTTCCCTGTTAGCTGCCATGTGGGGTCTTGGGCTGCCAGAGATGGGCTTGCTTTGGCTTGCTCTGCAGCCTGAGAGCCAGAGAGAAAGGTTCTGGATCATGGTTGTCAGAGTCAGTTGTGGGTCACTCTTAACGCCATCTGTCCATTCAACCACAGAGCTTTTAATTTTTCACAAACTTTAGGCTGACCCCTATTTAATACCTTGCCTCCTTCACTAGCAAAATCTCTAGAACATACTTCTGAATGAAACATTTACCATGGTTTGATCCACACGCTCCTCGATGCGTCAAAGGTTGCATAGCAACTTGAGGCTCTTCCCTTCTCGTAATAGACCCAAGACAATCCTCAGATCCAGTGCGAGCGTGACCACCTTTATCACAAACATCCAGAATGAGCCCCCAGACCTCAGCAGTTTTCATCTCGCTGGTCGATTTCTCCATATCCTGGTCGAAGGGGTTGGAGGCAAAGAGCGGTTCTCCGCTGTGTGTGGCGGTGGTGGGAACCCCTCAACAGCCCCGAACCAGGGCGGGGCGCAGGAAGGCGGGTCCCACAGCTCCTCCCTTGGCAACTGCGGCAGTGGCCACAAACATGCTTCGATTTGATAATCTCAAAAGATAATCCCTAGACATCTAAAAAGACTGGCCATTTTGGGATCCTACTTAGATATTGGCTAATTTTTAAGCCAGAAGAGTTGGGGGTGGGGGGGACTTCCAGTGGAATGGGTAGAATCTGGAATGGGGAAAGCATTGGTTTTCAATATAAGCAAAAGATTCTAGTATTGTAAACAGAGGTATACATTCTTAGGAGACTATTCAAATCTTCTGACAAAAAATTGTGAGGAACTTAGAAGCAGATGTAGGAAGGGCTTCATCCATTCACTAACCAGCCCCCCATCAGGCGCAGGAACTGGGGCCAACGGCCAACAAGAGTCTCGAGCTCTTTCCTCTTGGAGGTGTTCTACGTCCTCAGGGTTCCCTAAGTGACACTGTTCCCGAGAAGTCAGCAATTTGCACCTAATACAGCAGGCACTGGGTTCTAGACACAGCAGCAATGTGGAGACAGGATGAGTGTGGCCCCTGGGAAGCCCCAGCGTGGCCTCTGTTGTCAGGCACTGCACGTGTCCTGGAAAGGCTCTCACGTGGCTAAGACCCCTCCTAGGGGGCGGCAACCTCTCAAGCAGGTGACCAAGCAGAACAGTGAGGAAGAAAAAGATAAGAGAAAGTGCATTCTCCACAGAAGAGCTGGCTGCTCTTTATTGTTTGGAATAACTTTATGCTTAGATGTCACTATGTTTCTCTCGAATTAGGTAAACACCAAACCTTTGCCACAGCATCCAAAAAGGATGATACCAAATGTTAGATTGTCCCTTTTTTTCATTCAGATACTTGCTATTTTATAGCAACATAAAACTTTAAGTCACTCAATTAATCCACCTTCTTCTAATTATAATTGTGGAATGCTGGAGGTCCTCTGCAGAGTCTCCAAGGGAGAGAATGCACAAAGCGCTGAAGAATTCCATGCACGATCGTGATTTTAAGTCAAGTTCCAACTTAAAATGTGATTCAAAGAGTCACAACTGTGGGCCAACTTGTGGTAGCATCATGGAAGAATATGTCAAAAAAAGAATTTGTAAAAAGGTAAATGAGTCTTGCCTTGCTCAGCTGCCTGATTGGCTGCCCACACCAGGCACGGCTCCCGCTCAGCGCACCCCTTACCAAGTCTTGGTAATGGCACCCGAACTGCTTAGGCCCCTCAACTTTGCTTGTTCTAGACAAACTGGTACAACTGGAACCCGAGTGAAAGGACAGCACCATTTAAAGGGGGCACGCTAAAGCATTTCTTCAAAAATATCTTTGAGGCTCTGTTGATGACTTCTGGAGACATGACTGTCTAAGATGCTGATTTCTAATGCTGTGACCCTATTCGTTACTGATGGGGCTTACTGTCCTTTTACTTGGAGAGTTAGAAACTTTTCTATGAAGATGCTATAGTGCAAATTAGCAATAGAAATTCCAGCAACATTAACTGAATCTTGAAGATTGTTCAACAAGTAAGGCAGAGGGTAAGAAAATTCTTTCGGAGACACTATAACTAATTATATTTCTATGACAACTGTATCTGAATTCTCTCTTACACTTAGGGTGAACTGTGAGTTAAATTAAATACTGCAATATCAACTCACTTTGTAAAGCTAGTATTAACCTGGCTATCAGAGAAGTAGTAGAAGAAAGGACAGGTTTATTTCATTTAGTGGCATATTAAACAGCAGTTCCAGTGAGTAAACTAGAATTCATCTGTAGACATGCACAAATCTCAAAAATGGAATATTGAGTGGACGTAGGGTTAGAATAGAATACATGCAGTATTTTGCTGTCTATGTAAAGTTTTACAACACACAAAACTGTAAGATATATTGATTACGAACACACCAAACATGACAGAAGCACAGGGATATGAATGGCAGTTATATGCTCCAACTTCAACCTGGGGGTGAGTTCTGGGGGAAGAAGAAGGAGGAAGGAAAGGGTTTTACAATTTACTTCTTTAAAAATGTGAGAGAGCTGAAGCAGTTATGGCAAAATATTATTCTTTCAAATTTTTGACAAAAGCTTATCTAGCACTTGCAATATGCCAGATACTGTCCTAAGCCCTTTAAAAATATTTGCTCTTTTAATTTTCTCTTGCAGGTGAGGAATTCAGGCAGAGAGAGGTGAAGTAACTTGTTGACTCACCCAGCTAAGGAACTTAACCCCTGTGCTTTGCTGCCTGTCAGATGTTAAACAGATGTTAACATGTCTTCAATTTTGGTAATGCCTATTATGTCATGTTATGTTTTCTGTATTTTTTTTCCATTCAAAAGTTAAAGTATAAATCACACACACCTACCAAAATAATGCTGACCAGTTCCCGTTCTACAGAGCACCCCGATCCGACCCAGAAGCTTAAGTCTGGATGAAGTTATGGGGATTTGGAAGTTTTTTTTGGTTTGTGATAAAAAGGTGTGTAGGAATTCTGTGATACAAGAGGAAGAGTACGATTTTCTTAAAGATAAGAACAAAAGTGTGAAAGTACAATAACCATGGTCCTGGAGAAAAAATCAATTGGCCTTTTAGGGGATATGAAAAGTGCAACTTTCACCAAGTTGCTGGTGCATGTTTTCAAAGCTTCAGAAAGCTTCTGGCCACAATTCAACAAGAGGCTGTGACGCCCCCACTTGGATTTAAACAGCCTGCGCTTCCTTCAGTCACGGCAGCTGGAAGACATTGGCACAGAGACGATGACGTCATGGAGAAGCCATTTGGGTTCATCTGGAAGGTATTTTCTTCTTTGCTAAAATATTAGTGTCTTACATAGTAATAACCAATAATTAGTATGGATGAATGACCATACCTCTAGAAGATACTTAGTCTGATATGGTAGTTTCAAATACTTTACATGCAGATTTAAAAAAAAACAACACCAAGTGTTTTATTCAGTTTATTTTATTTTTTTTACCACTGGGTAAAAATTATTCTGCTTATTAAGAAGGTACAAACTGTTCATCCTCAAATTGAGGAAGAAAGATATTGGGAAATGTCTATATGATGTTCTTCTCTATTCTGGCAAACAAACTTCAGGATCACCAAGAACTTCCGGAGGAATCTCTTAGAGGGCAAATGGGAACAGTGGTGACTTTTTCATACTTTTACACCATCAGACATGCTAATGACAAAAAGTAAAAGTCCAACTGTTACAGCAACCATGCACCAGCAGACTCCGGCTTGTGGGATTCCATTCCGCAGGACAGACAGGAGACATTTCAAGCTCATTTTACAAACATGGTAGACACAGGTGCCGGATCCCAAAGAGCCTTGTGCTTGCCCTTTCCCACTGCGTCTTCCCACCTCCTTCCCCGTCTGTCTCACTCCCTTCCTGGGCCCCGGGCTGGGGGCTTGTCCTCTCTTTGTCTCAAGGCCCAGCCAGCTTTCCAGGGGCCCCCTGTCCCCAGCAAGTCTAGTCCTGATGGATTGTTCTAAGACCCATGGAAATTACCCACTCTCTAGCACCCTAGGGAAACAGATCTGACGGATGAGGACCTCAAGCCTGCAAACAGTCCCCTTTCCCCACCTGTCTGTGAGGGTGTGGGCATGGCCCAGGAGGGGCGGGTGCAGGCCACAGGCAGCCACAGAGAGATACTTAGCAGCAACCACATTTTTTAAAATTAGAGAAGTTGTAGTTTACAGAAAAATCATGCAGAAAATACAGGGTTCCCTTATACCCCTCTCCCTCCCCCAGTTTCCCCCATTACTGACCCTCTGCATTAGTACGGTACCTTTGTTACAACTGATGAAGCAATATTATTATAATCAGACTATTAACTGCATAGTTTACATTAGGGTTCACTGTTTGTGCAGTACAGTCCTATGTTTGCTTGTTTTTAAAAAATGTTTATTCTTGTAACACATGCAACCTGAAATTTCCCATTTGAATCCCGTTCAAGTACACAATTCAGCGGTGTTAATTACATTCACAGTCTTGGGCTACCATCACCACCATCCATTACCAAAACTTTTCCATCACCCTGTACCAGTTAAGCATGAACTCCCTGCTCCCTCCCTCCCCAGCCGCTGGTCTGCATATTCTAAGTGTTCAGATCAGGGAGATCACACAATAGCTGTCCTTTGGTGTCTGCCTACCGTTTGTCCACACTGCTGCCCGGCTCAGAACCGCCTTCTTTTTCACTACCAGCAGCACCTGCATTTTGCTCCTTGCTTTTCGTGCCCCCGGATCTTCGGGGCGGCAGCTATGCTGGGTGAGGGGCCAGCCCGCAAGGGTGAGGCAGGGCCCAGTGGCTGCTTTGTCATCGGGCTGCTTTGTCATCGTTGCTTCTTGGGTGTGGGGGGGAGGGTGGGGAGCTTTTACGGAGTGTGGTGAGAAAGAAAGCGTGGGCAATCTGGGGCCATATCTTCCTGGCCCTCATTTTGAAGCTCTCAAAAAACGGACTTGCTGTATCTCTTGCGTGAGTCCATGACCCCTAAACAAAGGAATCCAGTCCATCCAATGCCAGCTCTCAGGAAAGAGGAGCTTCAGCTACTGTTTGGGATTGGTTGGCTGGAAGCGCAGGGCTTGTGTGAGTTAGCCCCAGTGGAGGGCCGTGGCAAGGGGGACCTGCCCTGGACACTACACTTTAGGCCCCACCACCCATGACTGCAGGGCATGCACCCTGGCTCTGAGGGGGGCGCAGGCTGGCTCTCTGCAGGGCCTGGGGAGGGGGCTGGCCCAGGCAGTCTGGGGCCTGAGGCCCCTCCAGCGTGGAAGGGAGGTGGGGGAAGAGGAGGAGGAGGAGGGGAGGAGAGAGGGCTCAGCCTGGGGGCCTGGGGGAGGCCCTTCCTGAGCCAAGACCCAGCACAGAACTCTGAGGCTCCAGAGAATTCTAAATTCAAACCTGGATTTCTAGTTTGTTGCTAAGGGTATATCCTCAAGGTAGGAGGGTAGGATATATCCTACCTAATATTATAAATACTTATTATGTTATTTGCTTGTTCATTCCTTTGAGCTTTCAACACGGGTTCCCAGGGCTATTATAAAAAGTTCCCTCCCCATGACAGGTTTATTAGCCTGACTTATACTTTTAAAATGTTCAGCAAAACCACCCTTGCCCCCTGGCGGGCTTGTTTGTGTCGCAGAAAGATAAGGGGTGTTTCCCACATCGGAAGCAGAAGCTTTCCAGTTGGTGTTCTGTCCGCGGCATCCACAGGGCTTTATTTTATTTTTCTGAGTAGTCCTACTGGAGGCAGACTTCCCCGCCCCCAGAGGTTGGATTACTTTATTTTTGGCCATATGCTCCTCGCAGAGGCTGAGTCACGCTGAGCTGCCTTCACCGTCTCCCTGCTGGTGAACTGCCTTTGTTGCTATTTCAGCTTCAGAATTTTCCTGCTACTGTTATGTGCTGATTATTATGTTATTTGCTTGTTCATTCCTTTGAGCTTTCAACACGGGTTCCCAGGGCTATTATAAAAAGTTCCCTCCCCATGACAGGCCACAGCTGCCCTGCGGACACTCCCCGACAGGTGCAGCCTGACCAGGCCTGAAGTGGGCAGCGGCAGCTCGCCAGGCGGTGAGTCAGCCCAGGCTGCCCCTGGCCCCCCGCCGCCTCCTCTTCCACACTGCTCCAAGCTTTGCTCCTCCCCTGGCCTGGGGCCCAAGCCAGTGGGTGGGGACCCGCTGCCAGCCTCAGGGTGCCTTTGCCCTCCACCCACCCGACACCTGTGGGCAGTACCCGGAATGTCCCTCTCTCAGCACTGCCTGGAGGAGTAAGGGGTCCCCAGGGAGTTGATGTTTAGAAGGACCCAGAGGGAGAAATGGGGAGTGGACCCCAATTCTCTCTGGCCCAGGATGGGTGTCCAGAAGCACAGACGTGTGCAAGTGTGCAAGGGCGTGAAAGCGTGCAGGGAACACAGGTTGGCCGACCTGTTCTGATCGTGCTCTTTTGGTGGCACCTGTCCTGGGGATGGGGGATGGCTTTCATAAGAAACCCCAATTTTGTGAGGCATACCCTTGTCTGCCATTTCTTGCTTCGAGCACATGGGAAAAGAGAGAGATGTTAGTATGGGGATTTCGGGGGTAAGGAGTGCAACAAGTCACCAGGCTACATTCTCCCCCAAACTGCTGGGCTTCTCCCAGCAGGGACTTGGGAAAGGCTTCTGGCTCTGGGAGGGCTGCCAGCTCCCAGGAAGTCAATCTTCAGAGCTGGGCCCCGCAGACCTCCACTTCCAGTCTGCCCTCCCAAGACCCCAGCAGTCTTCCGTTGCCCCTTTACCTTTTGCTCCCCTCTGGTATTTTCTCAAGAGACATGTAAGGGACATAAGATATGGCTACTTCCTCCGGTCCATCTCCCTTCGAAGTTTTAGTGCTGCCTTTTGAGAGTACCCTCTGCTCCCAACCACACGATCACAATAAAGAACAGCATGCAGGGCAGCTAAACTGTGCCCGGGGCCATTTGAGCAGCGCTGACTTTGAGTGGGGGGGGGGGGCACTGCCAGGACAGAGCCCGGCTGGGCCCCAGGTCCCATGGTCTCCCTCCTCGCTCTCCTGAAAGTACACCCTCACCTCTAGATTCACCAAAAACAATCTTTCTCCTGTTCTCACAATTTTCATAGGTGGAGTTTCCTCTCAAATGCCTCCAGATCAAATGACAATTGTTTGCATTCCGTCTAAAAATATTGGGAAAGAAGCTATAAACCCTGTAGGTACCTCTGCCAGCTTTATTAGCTAATTGGATCAAATGAAGCGGTTGCATTGAGCTGTCTCCATCAAACCATCCTTTTAACAAGCTGAGCGCCTACCCTGGGCCAGGAGGCAGCGGGGGAAACAAGACCGGACCCCAATCCCCGTCATTTACAGGCACCTGCGATTCGCGAAGCTTATCTTGTATGCTAGCAATTCAACTGGCATATAACCAGTGCTTAGTGTAACAAAAAGGAGAGTAATAGTCTATGTCCATTTCCATAGGACAAGATAATTCAACTTACCTGGTGTGAGTATGCCAGTTAAGTTGAGTATGTGAGTATGTGAGTATAGGACATTTATTTTGATCCTAAATGAATGCTTTAAGAATGGAGAAATATTGATGAAAATCAGGGCTGTTTTAGATTTACAGAGCAGTAGTACTGCATTCACTTCAACAGGCATCAGTACCATGGAAGATGGATTTCACTCACTCTGCAAATATTGATTGAGTACCTACAGGTGCCACTCAGTCTTCTAAAGGCTCCAAGATCTTTGCCTCTGTGGGTGGATGACAGACACACATATGATCGAGTAAACTTAAAGTGTCACATAATAGGGTGAAAATAAAACAGGGTGTGGCGGACAGAGCAATGGGGTGGGAGCTGGGGGGTGTTGTTTTATATATAGTCCCTGGGAAGATATTGGAGAGAAGTGTGGGCACAACAATCCAGGCAGAGGAGACAGCATGTTTTCTTGAGGCAGGAGCACCCCGATGTATCCTAGGAACAGCCGAGAAGCTAGCATGGCTGGAGAGGAAAAAGCAAGATGGAGGGAGGGATGAGGCGAGGTGAGTAAGGTGGCTGTGGTCAGACCATGCAGCACTTGTACTCTCGTGGAGCTGGGAACTCACCAGAGGGTCATGAGCAGAGATCCTGTCTTAAGGCAAGGACGGAAATCAAGAGACCATTCAGGGATGGAAGGCAGTAACCAAGGAGAGAGAGTGTGGTGGGTTGGAAATGATAGAGATGGGGCGAAGCAGTCAGAATCTGGGCATGCTGAAGGCAGAGTGAACAAGATTTCCCAACAAATTGGAAGTGACGTGAGATCAAAAGAGGAGAGTATAGAAGAAAGAAAAGCAGAAAGGATAACCAAAAGAGTAAAAAGAAAGGCAAAAATAAGATGACATATGAAAACCAAAGAATAAAATGGAGGAAATAAATAGTGCATTTTCAGTAATATCATTGAATGTGAATGGATTAAATTCCCCAATCAAAAGATACAGGCTGACAGAATGGATAAAAAAACATGAGCCATCCATATGCTGCTTACAAGAAACTCATCTCAGACACAAGGATACAAGCCGGCTGAAAGTAAAAGGTTGGAAAAAGATACTCCATGCGAATAGTAAACAGAAAAGAGCAGGGGTAGCTATACTAATATCAGACAAAACAGACTTCAAATGCAAAAAAGTGATAAGAGATGCAGAAGGCCATTATATATTAATAAAAGGGACCATCCTCCAGGAAGATATAACAGTCATAAATATCTACGCACCTAACCAGGGTGCCCCAAAATATATGAGACAAACTCTGGCAAAACTGAAGGGAGAAATAGACATTTCTACAATAATCGTCGGAGACTTCAACACCCCTCTCACATCATTAGATAGAACAACTAGACAGAAGATCAACAAGGAGACAGAGAACTTGAACAATATGATAAACAAGTTAGACCTAAGAGACATATACAGAACACTGCATCCAAACTCAGCGGATTATACATTCTTCTCAAGTGCCCATGGATCTTTCTCCAGGATAGACCACATGTTAGGTCACAATACAGCTCTCGATAAATATAAAAAGATTGAAATTATACAAAGCACCTTCTCAGATCATAATGGAATCAAACTAGAAATCAATAACAGTCAGGAAAAAAGGAAATTTGCAAATGTGTGGAGACTGAACAACACACTCCTAAATATTCAGTGGGTCAAAGAAGAAATTGCAAGTGAAATCAGTAAATATATTGAGACAAATGAAAATGAGAACACAACGTATCAAAACTTACGGGATACAGCAAAGGCAGTCTTGAGAGGGAAATTTATAGCCCTAAATGCCTATATTAAGAAACAAGAAAGAGCTAAACTCAAAGATTTAACTGAACAACTTGAGAAACTAGAGAAAGAACAGCAAACCAATCCCAAAGCAAAAAGAAGGAAAGAAATAATAAAGATTAGAGCAGAAATAAATGAAAATGAGAACAAAAAAGCAATAGAGAACATCAACAAAACCAAAAGCTGGTTCTTTGAGAAGATCAATAAGATTGACAAACCCCTCGCTAGACTAACAAAGAAAAAAAGAGAGAAGATGCAAATAAATACAATCAGAAATGAAAGGAGGGAAATTACAAATGACCTCACAGAAATAAAAAGAATCATAAGAGGATATTATGAGAAACTATATGCCAACAAACTAGACAACCTGGATGAAATGGACAAATTTCTAGAAACTCATAACCAACCTACACTGACACAACAAGAAATACAAGAACTTAACAAACCAATCACAATTAAGGAGATTGAATCCGTCATCAAAAATCTCCCAGCAAAGAAAAGTCCAGGACCAGATGGCTTCACAGGTGAGTTCTACCAAGCATTTCTAAAAGAATTAACACCAATCCTGTTTCAACTCTTCCAAAAAATTGAAGAGGAGGGAAAATTACCCAACACATTTTATGAAGCCAACATCACCCTAATACCAAAGCCAGATAAAGATTCCACAAGAAAAGAAAATTACAGACCAATCTTTCTCATGAACATAGATGCAAAAATTCTCAACAAAATACTTGCAAATCGAATCCAACAGCATATCAAAAGACTTATACATCACGACCAAGTGGGATTTATTCCTCGTATGCAAGGCTGGTTCAACATAAGAAAATCAATCAATGTAATACACCACATTAACAAATTGAAGGGAAAAAAACACATGATCATCACAATAGATGCAGAAAAGGCATTCGACAAAATCCAACATCCTTTTTTGATAAAAATACTTCAAAAGATAGGAATAATAGGAAAATTCCTCAATATGATAAAAGGCATATATGAAAAACCCACAGACAACATCATACTCAATGGGGAAAGGTTGAAAGCTTTCCCCCTAAGATCAGGAACAAGACAAGGATGCCCACTGTCACCATTGCTATTCAACAATGTACTAGAAGTTCTAGCTAGGGCAATTAGACAAGACAAAAAAATTAAAGGCGTCCAAATAGGAAAAGAGGAAGTAAAACTCTCACTGTTTGTGGATGACATGATCCTGTATTTAGAAAATCCTGAAGTATCCACAACAAAGCTACTTGAACTAATAAATGAGTTCAGCAAAGTGGCAGGATATAAGATCAACACACAAAAATCAGTAATGTTTTTGTACACTAGTACTGAACAATCTGAGGAGGAAATCAGGAAGAAAATTCCATTTTCAATAGCAACAAAAAGACTCAAATACCTAGGAGTTAATTTAACCAAGGAAGTACAGGACCTATATGCAGAAAACTACAAAACAATGCTAAAAGAAATTAAAAAAAACCAAAACAAATGGAAAGACATTCCATGTTCATGGATTGGAAGAATAAATATCGTGAAGATGTCAATCTTGCCCAAACTGATTTATAGATTCAATGCAATACCAATCAAAATCCCAACAGCTTACTTTACAGAATTAGAGAAGGCAATTACCAAATTCATCTGGAAGGGTAAGTGCACCCGAATAGCCAAAAGTATTCTAAAAAAGAAGAGCAATGTGGGAGGAATTTCACTGCCTGACCTTGAAACATATTACAAAGCTACAATGGTCAAAACAGCATGGTACTGGCATAAAGATAGACATATCGATCAGTGGAATAGAATTGAGAATCCAGAAATAAACCCTTACCTATACAGTCAACTGGTTTTTGACAAACCTACCAAGCCCACGCTGATGGGAAAAAACAGTCTCTTCAACAAATGGTGTTGGGAGAACTGGATATCTATAACCAAAAGAATGAAAGAAGACCCCTATCTCACCCCCTATACAAGAATCAACTCAAAATGGATCAAAGATCTAAATATAAAAGCCAGGACCATAAAACTACTAGAAGAAAATGTAGGGAAACATCTTCAAGACCTTGTAGTAGGTGGTGGTTTCTTGGACTTCACATCCAAAGCACGTGCAACAAAAGAAAAAGTAGATAAATGGGACCTCCTCAAAATCCAACACTTTTGCACCTCACAGGACTTTGTCAGAAGGGTGAAAAGGCAGCCGACTCAATGGGAAAAAGTATTTGGAAATCACATATCTGATAAGGGTTTAATATCCAGGATATATAAAGAGATGTTAAAACTCAACAATAAAAAGACAAATGACCCAATTAAAAAATGGGCCAAAGACTTGAATAGACATTTCTCTGAAGAAGAAATACAAATGGCAAAAAAACACATGAAGAAATGCTCAACATCACTCATGATTAGGGAAATGCAAATCAAAACTACAATGAGATATCATTTCACACCTATCAGAATGGCCAATATTAAAAAGACAGAGAACTACAAGTGTTGGAGAGGATGTGGAGAGATAGGAACAATTCTTCCCTGTTGGTGGGAATGCAGGATGGTACAACCACTATGGAGGACTGTTTGGCAGTTCCTAAAGAAGTTGAATATAGACTTGCCACGTGACCCTGCAATACCACTACTGGGTATATACCCAGAAGAACTGAGAGCAGTGACACGAACAGACAT
Source organism: Tolypeutes matacus (assembly GCA_026826555.1). Lineage (NCBI taxonomy): Eukaryota > Metazoa > Chordata > Mammalia > Cingulata > Chlamyphoridae > Tolypeutes > Tolypeutes matacus. The sequence continues at coordinate 7,323,516 of JAKSZT010000049.1, read as the reverse complement.
CTGCACACCGATGTTCATAGCCACATTGTTCATCATTGCCAAAAGTTGGAAACAACCCAGGTGTCCATCAACAGATGAATGGATAAACAAATTGTGGTCTATTCACACGATGGAATATTATGCAACTGTAAGAAGAAATGAAGTCATAAAGCATATGGCAACATGGATGAACCTGGAGGACATTATGTTGAGTGAAGCAAGCCAGACACAAAAGGACAAATACTGTATGAATGCGTTACTATGATCCAAATATATTGTGTAATATATTGTTTGATTCACACACACAAAAAAAAACAAAAAAACAAACCAAAAACAAAACAACAACAAAATATTTACATGTATCCATTAAATTTAATTGAGAAATGTATATATTTATTCATCTATGTTTACTTGTTAGTTTTTAATTGCTTATGTTTTCAATTATTAAATGTACAAAATAAAGTTAAAAAAAAAAAAAGATGAAGGGAATGGGGGGCAGTGTTTACAGATGACTCCTTAGTCATTGTGTCATAAAAGGACAGTATGTGAAGCTTACACTAAGCAGGGGGCAATCAAGTCTCAAAGTCATCTCAAATAACTGCTGAAGACTGAAAAGCAAGTCAGAAAAGGCACTGCCCAAATGCCATCAGGAAATTTTGAAATATTTTCATAAGATTTGAATTTCTTTTTTTTTTTTTTTTGCCAAACATTTTTGTGGTATTGTTACAATCTGAATGGAAAATTATAACCAACATAAAAGTTCACAGGCTCTTTCTTGTAGGAGTCTGCAAACACAAACAACTTTTGACCACAGGGATGGGGCTGGCGATGCAGTGAGAGCTTGGCCATGTGCAGCCACTGCTGACCCGCCCTCTGCAATGCTTTTTCTCGTTTCAGAAGGCCTGTTTTGTGTGCAAGTTGGATGTTACCTCTGTGATCCTTGTGATATGCTTGGCCAGAAGTAAAGGCATCAATTTCCATTAGCAACTTCCTACTGATTTTATCTAGTCTCCAAGTTCCAAAGAAAAACTAGAACATTTCAATGTTCACAGCTAGACTCAAGGAAGCGTGCTATTTGGATATGATTATTTGGATGTGAGGAATGAGGCAAAAAATTACATTTGGGATTTAATTTTCCGTTGCTTTCTTTCTCTCTGCCAGAATAGACTTGCCTCAGATTACTTAGTGATCCTTGTAAATGTAATGGAAAACGGTGTCCTAATTTAAGGAGGGAAAAAATGTATGTGGATATATGTGGGGTGTGGGGTGTGTTTTCCTTAATAGATAAGGCAGGGAATTTACCAACCACATCCTTTAAATAGTAGTTAGTGTCCAAACATATTTAAAATAATAATTATAAATGTCTTGAGCACGTTAATATAAGTGCAATAAAGGGGATAAACCAATACACTTATAGCTAAAGTGTAAAGATCCACTAATAATATATCTTTAAAAAGCAAATAATCTCAAGTATCCCCAAACAGTAGCCCTAGCCTCGCATGGAGCACCACTTATACATTTGGTCTATCCCTTGCACTTGAGATTGGCCTGACCCACCTTTGTAACTCTTTGTGTCAATCAGCATCAAGCAGGTACTCAGTACCTTCTGGTAGGAAAATAGATATATGTGTGTCCACTGAACGGTAAAATACCAATTTAACTGCAATAGCTTTTGCAGGAACAAGTGTATTAATTAAAGTGTGGCCCATGTGCATAGGAGTTGGAATTTCAGCCTTACCCTAATCTGATATGTGCATCTTCTTATTCTGCTGCCTTTACTGACTCAAGTTCCATTGGTTTTGTTTTTAATAGGTGGTGCCTCTCTTACAAAGTCACATAAGAGAAAAAAGCGCACTTAGCATAACAGTGAGCCTTGTATGAGCCAGGAGACATTTAGGAGGCTGCAGTCACAAGAAGGAAAAAGCAGAGAAACAGATATGTTTTAGGTATTTTGGAAAAAGAGTTACGATTTGCCTATAAAGAAAGGAAAGAAGAAAGATGTGGTTTTTATGCTGAAGCACAAAATTCAGGGTTATCCAGTTTCTATTTCCTGTTCCAAAGCTAGTTCTCTGGATGACCTCGGTCAAACTGTTTACTTTTCCAATTTGTTTACCTGAAAGCTCTATAAAACTGCAATTCCTCAAATATGATCCGATTATTTTTGGCTATTTGATTTTTGCTTAATTTCAGGGGTAGAACCTTTCCATAAATAGAGAACAACTCTGAACTGCAAAACCAAAATTCCTTTAAGCACAGAAGGCTAAATAAATACCTGTGATTGTAAATGTCATCCTCACTGTTAAAAATATGGACCTCATTAATCAACTAGTGGGTGATAGAGGGAAACAAGGACATGCTAGAAATCCACAGGCTTGGGCTCTAGTCAACTTTGCCAGAATATGTGGTTAGGTAAAGTTGGACGAGTTACCTTTTTTTCCCCCTTCAAAACAGCTTTATTGAGGTGTAATTATATACAACAGACTGCACATATGTAACATGTACACTTTCAAAGTCTTGACACAGGTATGTACCCACGACACGGCCCCTAAATGAAGCTAACAGACATATGCACCACCCTAATGCTTCCCCCAGCCCTTTCTAACCCCTTCTCCCCAGGCAACCACTGATCTGCTTTCTGTTGCCTTAGATTCATTTGCATTTCCTAGAATTTTATAGACCAATCCACAAATTGAGAAAGAAATATAGGGCCATTAGCTTAAAACTTGGTGTCTTAAACAAAAACTTCAGAAGTAACCTCTTATCTTTTGATAAGAAGAAGATTAACAAAGTTCCAGGTGAGTGCCTTCCCATGAGTCCACCTGGACAATGCAGGTCCTGCGTGGACCCTGCTCAGGTCCGAGACCACCTGACGTGCATGAGCGCAGACTGGGATGACTGCAGGTGACCCCGTGGAAAAACAGCGGCTAGAAAACTGCGTGGGCACAAAGAATTCCCCGTGAGGTGGCTACACTTGCTTTCCTTTGGCGAATTCTTTCTCTCTACTAGTTTTCTTTTTCTTCTTCTTTTTTTCCTTCCATAAAAGAGCAGCTATCTTTACTTTAGGAAAGAAAATAAAAAACCCACAAAAATGGTTCCCCTTTATTTTACTATTATTACCAAGAAACGCAGGGAGGCATCTTGCTTTCTGAACCGTTTCTATCACAGCCGTTTTCCTCTAGGACCTCCTGGCAAATGGGCCAGGAGTTTATGGATGAGGAAACTGAGGCCTAGGAAGGACAAGAAATTTGCCTGGGGTCTCAGAGTTAGTCCATAATGGTGGGATGGAGACACTGGGACCAGAAAGTTCCTGATGCCTTCATGGAAGGCTGTGAGCTTCTGTTGTTTCATCTGATCAAACTGTGCTAAAGAGCTGGGCAAATAGGTTCTGAAGTCTGCACACAAAAGGGCAGGCAAGCTTATGTGTTTTTAGGGTTCACAGCTACATTTCCAAACAATGGGAAGGGGAATAAATAAATTAAATAAATCTTTAAAAAACTACATAGATGGGAGCAGGTGTAGCTCAGTGGTTGAGTGCCTATTTCCCATGTACGAGGTTCCAGGTTCAGTTCCCGGCCCCGATACCTCCCCAACAAAACAAAACAAAAACGGTAGAGGATGTCATCAACATGTCATAAGATACCCCCTAAACAAAACCGCCCTAGAGATTCAGTGAATGAAAGGACAAATCCCACTTTGTTAGACCTCTGGAGGACAAGTAGAGACTGGAGAAGGAGTCCACAAATGTTGAATCAAAGAAAAAGAAAAATATCAGCTAGGAAACTTTCGGTCCCAGACCCCCAGTCCTCTTCCCTTCCCCTCACTCAGATCTTGCAGCTTGTGAATTGGTCCAAGGTAGCAGCCTGGGTCCCCCCACCTCCCACCTGGGACACAGAATTCAGGGGAACTCACAGCAGTGACTTAGAAGCCCACGCACAGAGAGGCAAGTCCACAGAGACCCAGCGCAGAACACAAGCCACTGAGGAGTGCTGCCGGGGGGCAGGGAAAAGAGAGAGACCATGCTAGAACTGGGGCTGGCAAGGGGTGTACTTACTCAGTCCAGTTTCTGTCGGCTGGACCACCTAAAGGCAAATGGACTTGTCTGGAGTGACCCACCTTTCTGGATTGACCCCATCTGGCCCCCCAGGGCAGGATACCCTAATGGGGAAGAAACCAGAGGCAGAAAAGCCCCAAAGAGAGAGAAGGGAAGGGCAGTTAAACCAAACTGCTGAAGATGGAAGGTCCCAGAACTGAAAAGTGTAAGGAAAACGGCACAGAGTGAGGGGGAGAATTTAAACAAATCATAAGAGCTGGGAGAAAATTCTGCACAAAAACAAACAGGACAGATCAAGATTCCCTGAGAAGGAATGGAGGAAAGGAAGCTTTCTCCTGGAGGGGAAACAATTACACAAAAAGTGCAATCTGAAAGACTGTACCGCATATCCAGGGCAAGAATCAGATGAAGAAAAGCTGAGAAAATCTGATCAGTTTGACACGACTCCAAAGGTCAAGAATAAGTCAGACCAAGCATCAAAGAAGAGCCTTCACACAAAGCCAATAACAAAACCCTAGACACGAGGGAGAAACAGACCTTCAGAGTTAACTCATCAAGATAATGAGATGCCTAGACATCAGAGGAAAAAAATTATAAGCCATACTAAGAAACAGGAAGATATGGCTCAGCCAAGGAAGGAAATTAAAACTTCAGAGAAGACACAGAATTTGGGACAACTAAAGAACTTCAAATAAATCTCCTAAATGAGGAGATGTAGGAAAACATGCCTAAAGAGAAAATGGATATTAAGAAGACAATGTGTGAGCATAAAGAAGAAACTGAAAGCATAAAAAGGAACATAACAGAAATTATGGGGATGAAAGGCACAGTAGTAGAGATTAAAAATTCACTAGAGGCATACAATAGCAGATTTGTACAGGCTGAAGAAAGAATCAGCAATCCAGAAGACAGAATACTCAAAATCATACAGCCAGAAGAGAAGAATAAAAAAAAAACGAGCAGAGTCTCAGGGATTTGAGGGACAGCATGAAGCACACAGACATATGCATCATGGGTGTCCCAGAAGGAGAAGAGAAGGGAAAGGGGGAAAAAGAATATTTGAGGAAATAATGGCCCCAAATTTCCCAGCTCTTACGAAAGACATGAATATACATAAAACAGCCATTTTATTTGTAATAGCCAAAAAGTAGAAATTCCCCAAATGTCCTTCAGTGAATTAATAATTAAACCGTGGGACAGCCATCCCATGGAATGCTACTCAGCTTCATCAGCCATAAAAAGGAATGAACTATAGATACACACAACAACTTGGATGCGCCTCCAGGGAATTCTGCTGCGTGAAGAAAAGCCAAGCTCAAAAGGTTACTCCATTTCTATACAACACTCTTGGAATAACAGTATAGAGATGGAGATCCAAGCAGTGGCTGCCAGGGGTTAGGGATGGGGGAGGTGGATCTGACTACCTCCATGTCTCCACTGCTCCGTGTAACGACTCTATGGCGTAGGCACTTACGGAGGAGGCTCAGAGACTGGTCAGTTTCCCACAGTCACACAGCAGCTAGGGATGGAGATGGGAGAGGGGGTCCCTGCCACACTGGCTGCTGCTGTTACACCCCGTGCCCTTCTGGAAGGGAGGGGCTACAGCTACCAGTAGAAATGGCACAGGGCAGGGTTGAACCAATACGTAGAATGCAGCACACTGCTGCGCGACTGGCTCGCACTCCAGAGGCGTTTCAGTGATCAGCACATGCTCGCTATCGTTCTATCGACTGCCCTCAGGAGAGCCTTCCTCTTCTTCCCGTTGTCCAAATGCCGAGCACCCAAAAAAACCCAATTCCACTGCTGCTTGTCATTAAAATCTTTCCTGGTTGCCCAAATGGGAATTTATTCCTCTCTCGCTGTGCTTTTTGAGCATAGTGTAAGGTGCAGCGTGTGGGCTCTGGAGACAGAGCCTGGGCGGGGTTCAAATCCAGGCTTTGTGGCTCAGTGCGTCACATGCTGCCTGGCACAGCAGGCACTTAGCAAACGTGGACTGCGTGGCGCCGTTTCCACCCCACTTTGGGTTAGTGTCTTGTACACATATGCCACCTCAGTTAGAACACAAAGTCTTGGATGCCAAGAACCAATCTGACTCTAACTTCAAAATACTCACCAAAGCCAAATTTTTCTCAGTCCCTCCATGGCTTAGATCAGAGCAAGACTCCTAACTTCTGCCCAGGACCCCCCTTCATCTACGTGATGGTAAGTTTCATGTGCCCACTTGGCTAGCTTATGGCAGCCAGTTGTTTGGCCAAGCATTGGCCTGCTTGTCAATGTGAGGGTACTTTGAGATGGGATTTGCATCTATAATCAGCTGATTGCATCTACCATCAACAAAGAAGATTGTCCTCAGCAACATGGAGAGTCTCCTTATCCAATCAGCTGTAGACTGAACAGCCAGAATGGAGGATTTCAGAGGCCAGAAGAGGAATTTGGACTCAACATCTGCATTGCTTCTTGCAGGAATTTCCAGCCAGCCAGCTCCCCCTGGGGAATTCAGACAAAGGCCTTCAGCCCCACTTTTTTTTTTTTTTTTTAAAGATTTTATTTATTTATTCATTTATCCCCCCCTTGCTGCCCGTGCTTGCTGGGTCAGCTAACCACGCCGTGCGGGCGGGCTTGCCTTCACCAGGAGGCCCCGGGAACCGAACCCGGGGCCTCCCATATGGTAAACGGGAGCCCTACTGATTGAGCCACAGCCGCTTCCCTTCAGCCCCACTTTTATTGGAGTTTCGAGCTGGTAGAATTTGCCAGCCCCCAAGGTCATGGAGCCAATTCCTCACGATGAATATATGTGTATGTATGTCCTGTGGGTTCTGTTTCTCTGGAGAACCCTGGCTCATCCAGTCTACTCCCAACCCAGCAGCCAGAATGTAATCCACACACTTAGGGGAGAACTTGCCATGCTCTGCTCACAGCCCTCCAGTATAGTCATTCCCACCCCCCTGAGGGAAAGCCAGTCTTTGCCCCTGTACAGGTCCCACGTCACGTGGCTGCCAATGCCTCTCTGACCTCATTCCCTTGTCCTCTGCTGCTGTGAGCTGCAGGCACAGTGACCTCCTTGCTGTTCCCTGAAGCCTCAGGCAGGCCCTTTGCATTGCCCTTTCCCTGCCTGGAATTCTCTTCTCCTGGATATCTGTGTGGCTTCCATCTTCCCCTTCCAGGTCAGGGTTCAAAGGTGCCCTTCTCGGTGATGATTTCCCTGTCCATCGCTGTTACACTCCCCCACCTTCGTGTCTTCGCACTCCCTGCTCCCCTGCCCCTGCTTTATTCTCCGCAGCACTTACCACCGCCTATTATCTACTTCTCGATGTTGTTTACCATCTGCCTCCCCCAGTGGAATCCGAGTTCCAGGAGGACAGGGGTCTGAGGTACCACCAGAAGCCCAGGGGCCTAGCACTCAGGAGGTACTCAGAAGTATCTGTCAAAAGAACTTTCTTTCCCTCTGTAGGGCACCATACACACTGCAGGCGTTTACTACACATCCTTGAATTGAGCTTTTCTACTCTTAAACAGGTCCCTAAGTCATTTGACTCAGCCGGGAGGCAGAGGGCATGTGAGTGCCTAGCCCCAGGCAGCAGACAGTGGCTGCGAAGCGGAAGCCATCTGGCCCCGGGGGCGAGCGCTGGCACAGGAGCTCACGGGCGTCCTCCGCCTGCTCAGCATCACTGACCAGCACCAGCTGGGCGCCAAGGACCACGGCTGGGGCTGGGAGACGGGATGAGTGTGGGGAGCGTGAGGGCACAGGAGAAGCCTGGCCACCCGAGGCCAGGAAGCTCGGAGGTAAGGCGCGGAGGATGGAAATTAGCAGCTGCGAAGGGTAAAACCCGACGGCCTGGGCCCGCAGGCTTCCCGTGAGGGCGGGGGGCTGTGCTGGGGGAAAAGCCCCTCGTTCCAGGACTTCACTCAGGCCCACCTTTAAGGCCGCCCCCCACCCCAAGGGGACGTACTAGAGCGCCCTCGTGTGGCGCTGGACTATAAGGGACGCTGTCATTTCCCCGTGGGGCAGCATCATCTGGGAACTCGTCAGAGATGCAAGGTCTTGGGTTCAGATCTCGGCCCCGGATCTGAATCAGAAACCCTGGAAGCGGAGCCGGCAATCTGTGCTCTAACAAGTTCTCGGACACAGCTTGGGAGCCGCTGTCCTAAAGGAGATGGGCCACTAAAAAATCACGCAGCGCGTCTGGAAATAGCCCGGCAGGCGGGGTGCAGCCTTACACGGGGAGGGCGCTCTGCTGCGAGGTCTGCGAGAAGCGGGGAGTGGGCAGATACCGCTGGGTGGGGCGAGGCGGCATTCCAGACAGGGAACGGCATGTGCGTGGGCCCTGAGGCGCGAGACTCACCGCTGGGCAAGTTTGGGGCCAGCAAGGAGGGCTTGCACCCGAAGGATGCGTGCATAGCTTCACCCATGTCTTCTCTGACTTAGGTATGCTCTTTATTTGGTCCTTATATGGCTCCCACGTGTCTCTAGTTATACGGAAAATCCCTCCGAAAATTCAAGAACCACAATTCATATATTTCTTAAATAACTCACCTGGGCACCTATAAAATGCCAGAAACGGAGGGGATTCTTATTAAAGCAAAAAAAAAATAATAATAAATAAAATAAAATAAAAAAATACATGAGTGGAGAAAAAAATGAGACATGGGTAAAACTTGCGGGGAAAGAAAAATGAAGGTTTTATTTTTATCACATTTAGCTTTGTATCACTGGGAGACATTTAGCCAGAGATGCCTGAAAGCCAATTAACACTTAGAAGATTCGGAAAATGCAAAGTTGGTGGGAGTTATCTTTTTTTTAAATGACATTACCAAACTTTTGAGAGCTCAAACTCAGCATGACAAAAATGGGAGCTTTTCTTGATGGCATGTAGTTAACGTAATTAGATGTCAAATATGAATTTTTTTGTTGTTTTTAATTTGAGGATGGTGCTTGGGGGTTGCCAAAGAGAAAACTTGGGAGTTGAATCTATCTCGGAGGTTTTTAAATTTCCCCTTGCAATGCTAAAAAGCCTGACTGATACACTTTGCAAATGTCAAAGAGACTGGAATAAAAACAAATGAAAAAAAAATAAATAAACAGAAAATTTGATGAACATAATTTTAACGTCGAAAAGAAAGAAAAATAGTACGTTTGTGGCCACTGCAATAAGCCTGACCTTCCCCCAAAGGAGAAAAGGAGTAGGAAGGAAAAAGCCAGGCTTGGCCTCCAACAGAGTTGCTCAGAGTGGCAAGAAGTCGAGGCCGTGCCTGGGGGTGCCTCGGGGCTCACCTGCTGCTGTGCTCAAAAGCATCCTCCCTGGGTGGGAAGCCCAGCCCCCCTCCCCCCCCGGATCCAGGACAGGACTCGTTTTCAGACTGAATCACACATCACAGAGCGATCCCTGGAGATATCTGGGTGGCAAAGGACGAGACCCCTTCTCCAACTCTTTTGCCTGAAAAGACACACCTGTCCTCTCTAACCAAGCACGACCTGTGCCTTCCTGCTTTCTTACAACCTACCTGAAACATCAGGAGCTGCAAAAAAACCTCAGGTTCTGGATATCGAAAGGCAGCACCCTGGAGGCCCCTGCTAGGAGGGGTGTACCAAGGAAGAAGCTCTAGTTGGGCATAGTATGTAAAATTTGCTTTCATTGGAACATGTTTATTTCTAGTATTCCATAGAATAGTCTTGAAAAGCTGGTGCAAAATATGTGGGAATTCATAGAGAATCAGAGGCCTTTGTTTTATTCTGCTAGGCTACCAAAATGCAATATACCAGAAACAGGGTGGCTTTTACAGTGGGGATTTATTAACTTGCAAGCTTATAGTTCTGAGGCCGTGAACATTTCCAAATCAAGGCATCAGCAGATGATGCTTTCTCCCCAAAGACTGGCTGCCAGTGATCCTGGATTCCTCTGTCACATGGCAGGGCACACGGTGGTGTCTACGGGTCTCCCTTCTCTTGTGGGTTTTGTTGCTTCCACTTCTGGCTTTCACTCTCTCTCTGCCTCTCTGTGTTCACCCTTTTATAAAGGACTCCAGTAGGAGGATTAAGACCCACCCTGGGTCATACCTTCCTGAAGTCGCCTCATCAAAAGGCCCCACATATAACACGTTCACACCCACAGGAATGGATTAGCTCTAAGGACATGATTTTTCTGGGGTCCATAAAAGCCTCAAACTACCCCAAGGACCATAAAGATTATATTTGAAAGTCGACTTTTAAAAGAACCAATTAACTTGGTAAGAAGCTTTAAAAATAATAGTAAAATAAAAGGGTGTATGTGTGCAATTAATCTTGCATTTACCAAAATAGCAAGATTTAGTCAACAGATTTTAGGTAGAGTTCCCATGACCAAGAAAATAAAAGAGCTTGATAAATAAATATTTCCCCCCATAAGGAGTCCAAGGGATATTTCTTACTATCTCAGCCCAGCTTACCCAGAGCTCAGCATCTGTGAGTACAGCATCTGATCCCAGATAATTTCAATCTTAACTCTGAAGGAAATATGGAGTAGTAGATGGTATTATTAGAACATATTAAAATTTGGGGCTTTTGTTAAGTGAGAGAGATTCCTTCTCTAACTCTCTCCTGCCCTTAAACCCTCAGCAGTGACCTCCTCCTTCATATTGGCCTTTCCAACTCCAGTTGCCCTCCGTCATCAGCCAGTTTTAGCCAAGAGCCAATCTCCAGTGGGCCAGGCTAATGCCAAGACTATCAGCTCTCTCATGTAAGAAATCCGATCTCTAGAAGTCTACAGATTCCAAAAAGACATGCCTTTTCATAACACGGCTTAATGTCCTTGGATTTTGAAGTTGTATGTAAAGATATATAGCTCTCTGAAAAATCTTTCATAAAACAACTAAGTATAACTTCTAATACATAATATGATTTCAAGAATATTAAGATACAGGAGACAGGTTCATTTTGGATTAGAATGCTTTCAAACTTTTTTTTTTCCTGATGAGCTGGCATACAACCTCTTATTAAATAATTAAATCCATGTAACCTACTACATTTCTTCTCTCTTTTTTTTTTGCCTTGGTTGCAATCATAGCAATTATCCTTATCTTACTTTTTCTGGCACACAGATTTTACCCAACCTCTGCTTGTATTAATTCGTATTTTAACGGTTCTTGTACATTTTTTTTATTGTTTTTGATTAAGTGAAATCAAACCTCTTTTGGATATATAAAACGGAAAAAGCATGCCTAATTTTCTTCTATGTTGCCTTCTGAAATTGATGAACAGTTCTCTTTTAAATAAGCATATTTTTCCCATCAGGAAAAAACCAACAACATAAGGTAGGCATCTGGTTTAGGAGGGGGTAGCATGGCTATGACAGAGAGAAGGGAACATTTTCACACTGACTTACTGGGAGGCTGTTTATTCTGGAACGGCTTTAGAAATTCAAGTCCCTGTTAGAGTTCTTTAACCCTACAGCTCCAGCTGCAGCTTTGGGCAGGTTTTAGCTAACTTTATAAAAAGGTGACTTGAAACCCAGGCTTGGTAACACTCTGGCTATTAAAGAAGGAGCAGAAACACGAGACCCCAAGGCTTCTCCAAGACCCTTTTCCCTCTAAGATGCCTCCTCACTGTTACCTCCTGACCAAGTACAGACCCTATAAGAGAGTGGCTCAGGCGGGCTCAGACCCTAAGAATCAATCAAATATTCTAGTCATCCTGAAAGTGGTTCAAATGGGAAATTTTAGGTTGCATATATGTTACCACAATAAAACATAAAAAAAAAAAAAAAATCTTATCTTCACCTAAGTAGATGCTTTTCCTTTCTCCATCCTATGTGCAAAATAATCCTAGAGATATTGGTCACAGGCACAGATCCCTAGGTGCCATAGTCACTAAATGATATCTTCAGAGTCTGAGAAATCTAGGCTCGAGTTTCAACCCAGGAATTTTAATAGTTAGATATTTCTAAAGCTACCTAAGTTCATCTTTTAAAAAAAATAAGCACAAACTAATCATGAGCCTGCACAATCCTTTTCCAAGGACATTCTTTCTTCTGGTTGAATTGGGAGCCAAGTGGATAAATCTGGGTAAGTACTTGCTTCCTTCAGAAAGCTTTATATATGAAAACCTAAGCCTACAAGGGACAAGTTATGGTGACTACTTGATCATAAAAGCATGTTTTGTTACACCTCAGGATTTCTTGAAATGTTCCTTTAAATGGCTGGTTCCCAACCTCAAATCCAAGACTGGTTCAGTTTATAAAAAATATCTTTCAGGGCATTCATTAAGTCAAACGGAAAAAAAAACTAAGAGACAATCTTTTTTACTCACCCAGTCTAATCATTTTAGTATTCAAGGGCTCCTGTTGTATAGAGAAAACTTCTTCATCACATTTTTCTTTCTTCCTTGAGCTTCTGGTCTACTTAATGTTTTAGTGTGTTTTATAGCAGATAGCATGAACCTTTTCTCAGATGAAATCTTTATATGAAATTGAAATCGTTATAGCAGAGAAAACTCCAGAGGACTCTAGAGTTCACTGGAACCCAGTTTGCAAACCACACCTCCAGTTCATGGCCACGCCTCTAGAATGCATCCTCCCACCTCCAGGTGCCTCTCATACCTTCTCAAACAAGCAAAGCAGGCAGCAGGACAATTTCCTTGGCCCAGCCAGGGCTTGGCTGCAGAGAACAGGACCGAGTCCAGCTTCCATGGCTTGCAGACTCACTGGGCTGAATTTTTAGTGTAGACCTGGGCCACCAGAACCCCTCGACAACAAGCAAGGTCCCTGGGCAGCTGCGTGGAAGGCTGTCGGTTCCGGAGCCATGCTGCCTTGGCCAGGCAGCTGCAGGCACTGGACAAACTGACGGCCTGTACCCAGCACTACGCCTGGCTTCCCAGAGTCGAGGCAGGCAGCCTGGAGGAGGCTGCCCGCCGTGTCCACGCAGGCCAGGGGCTGGTTCTGATCCAGGAATAACACTCCACCCCATCCTGTGACAGCCCCCTGAGAGCTCCGGGAAGCACCCCCAAAACTATTCATCAACCATAAAACTCTCTTCTGGAAATTTCGTTATAGTATTATATTTTCAATGTCTATTAGTACTTAGGAAAACAAATTTCCTAAGTACTAATTTCCTATATTTCAGTGGGAAGAATTTCTGTGAAGATGTAGAGATGGTGGATCTGATGGTGGGTCAGGGCCCACCGAGCCTGCTTCCTCCTCTACTCTCAGCTCGGCGACGGAAGGACTTGGGTTTTGCTGCCTGCCCTGTGGCCAGGGATGAGCCCAGAGCCTGCAGCCCTGCCTGGGCCAGGAGGCCCCAGCTGCTCTCCAGCCATCGTCCAAGGCCTCGGGGCACACCCTTGCCCAGCACCCCGCTTCCTCCCAGCCCCAGGGGGCACTGGAGAGGTGGAAGGATGGGTTGTTCACGTTGAAGGGCTCAGGCAGGAGGGTTTACCTACAGGCACAGACAGCCTGGAGAGGGCGAAGCTTCATCCCCTCCAGGCAGGGAGACCTGCTTGACACCAGGCCCCATCCTCGGCTGCTGAGAGTGGGGTCCCCCGGGATAGCCTGAGCTGGGGAAGCTCTGGAGTCCCAGGGCAGGGCTAGGCACGCTGGGGCCAGCTCTCCCCCTCGGACCCTTCCACAGGGAGGTTGTCTGGGGGTTGCGTGGGCAGGTGGGCACACAGGGTGGGCACGGGGTGAGGAAGGTGAGGTACTCACCTCGGGGGCAACGTGTAAAGTGGCGCCCCAAAAGCACCGATCAGTATTTTAACGTCATGTCCTCAAAGATCAAATAAATGCCACAAAAGGCACAATGAACAAAGTATCAGCATTTTAAACTACGCCCGGCTTGTGGGAGATCTCATTAAGATTCTGTGGATTGAGATAAAAGGACACCAGATCCCAGGCGGCGCCTGGGCTTTCGAGATGGCACGAGTGTGGGTGTGCAGGAGGTCACCGTTCAAGGTCGTCCCCATGCTGGGGACACGGGCCCCTCACGGCCGGAGCCCGAGCTCCCTGGGGAGTGCCCTCTCCCCGGAAGCGGGAGCCTGCCTGCTGAAGAAAGCCGGGCTTAGAGAGAGCTGGGCAAGGCAGCTCCTGGGAGGGGAGGGGAGGCCTCCGCGGCCGATCCTTTCCTGTGCCGGCTCGTGAATGACGTACCAGGGCCAAGTGCGGCCCAGGACATGGCCAAAGCGGCCCCAAAGGGCGGCCAAGGTCAGGGCCAGGCCACCCCCACCTTGTGCTTCACTTCTGGAACCAAGGCTTTGGCAAGCTGCTGATCTCTCCCTTCTCCCCAGTGCTTCTTTGTTTCCATCCAGGAGGTGTGAAAGCCACAGGCCAGGAGACCCTCCTGGGAGTGGAAGAATAGAGGCCTCTGAGGCAGTTTTTAACCTGCCAGGAAATCAGAGCTCCCGGAGCTTGCCCAGCAAGGTGTGCTTAGAGAGCTGAGCTCTGCAGAAGTGCAGCTGCCCTGCGTGTGAACACCTGCCACCCCCGGCAAGTCCCCGGGCCAGGCCTGCCCTTGCCCACAGCCCCTCTGCCCCAGGGGCTACGTGCCCCTGTCCAGTGCTCTGGGCTGGTGGGGAAATTCCTGTCTCGCAGGCAAAGGATCCACTATCCAGCAGGCCCCCAGCTTGCAGGAGGGGGGTAAGGCAGCTGCTTTTACCTGCGTTTTATTGCAAAGCAGAGGGCGTCTTTACTAGGGACCTGAACCTCACTCATTTCCTGCAAAGCACAAAGGAGAAAGCCCGCCCCGAGGCCAGCTCTGCACTCTGCCTCCCTGCAGTCAGTGCAGCGGGGAAGCCCCAGCCCCAGCCCGGTGCAGCCCAGAAGCCTGCGCTCAGACCCCAGCCCCTGGCCCCGCCGGTGCCTGTGCCTTCATTTGTAAAATGCGATTAGTAGCCGCCAATGCCTGGACTTCCAGCTGCTGCCATTTAATTAACTGTGAGACCTCAAAAGGAAGGAGCAGATTTTCTGTGGCTGCCTTCTCTCCTTTGTAAAACGAGGATCCCGAGTTATTAACTTAAGATCAGGCACACAGAATTTAGTGTTAAAAATGACGATTGATAATGCAAACGCTCAGAGGGGTGGCTGAGAAGAGCTGGGACGGTGGTGGTCAGACTCAGAAGGCTTTTGCTTAGTGACCCTTTTCCCGTCCCCTTCCCCCAGCCCCATCTTTCTGCAAATACCAGCACGGCGCCACGCGGCGTGAAACAGCAGCGTGGCAGCCAAGACGTCCAGATCCCCTGGGCCTGGACATCTTGCTAAAGAGCTAAAAGAGCAAAGTGGGATGGAACGTGACTATCCAGCGTGGAAAGGCAGGTGCTAAGTGGTGGCGCAGAGTCCCCTGCCCCTCTCCACAGCTGGCTGAGCAGTGCCAGCCCTCCGCGGCCCCTGCTGTGGATGGCCCCTGCTGTGGATGGCCCCTGGGGACAGCCACGGTGCAGTGGTCGCACTGCACCTCTTCCTCCTGGAGCCGCCAGTAATTTCAACCCGGCTGCAAGGCAAGGCTGGAGGGGAGGCTGGGGCTGGTGTGGACCCACGCCGTGGAGCTCCCACCCAACCGTGCAGGCTGCCGGGATGGGGTGGAGGCGTGGAGGTACAAGCAGGCTCCTTCTGCAGCCCGCCCCTCACTCTTCCCCATACCGGAAACACAGGCAGGACCAGTGGTGTCGGCTCGTGCCGCGAATCCCAGCCAGTCCTGAGCTTGCCCTACCCGAGACAGCTTGGACTTGCCTGATTCCCCAACAGGCAAAGCCTCAGCCCTTGAGATTAAACCATCCAGGTGTCCCAGTCCTTGTGTTTTCACCTATCGAGTTAGAATTAACATTTGGAGGCAGGGGGTACGCTCAGAAGTATAGAAATACGCCCATCAGCAGCCACGGCGCGCCAGAAGCTGCCCTCTGAAACTTACCCAGGGACCGCTCTTTCGTCTGGTTGGTGGACCTCACGACGGGCAGGCTGGCTCGCGTCCGGCTGCCTCTGGAGAAAGGGCTGGGGGCGTCCCCTTCAGACATGGCTTCCAGGGAATCACCCGACGTCTCCGACAGGCGCTCACCTGGCTGACCCAAGCTGGGAGGTTGAGGACTGGGAGACAGTTTGGGGCTTCTTGTCTGCAAAAAAGCATTTTAGAGAAAGTGAGGGAAATAGACTATTATTTACACAGAATCTATTTACAATGCCAAAAACAACTGCCAATCTGGGGAAACAAATGATGAAAGGACAAAGTTCATATGTATATCAAAGGGCTTGATGTAGAAAGCTTAATGACCCAGTGGATTAAAGTATCGGGAATGTCGAGAGGGAAAAAATGTCGTTCCTCAGTATTCCACGAAGATTTTGATCACTGAGCATCTAGTGCACAAATGCCATTTCTAATGAGAAGTTGAGGATAAACCCTATCACTGGAAGGGACGATGGCAAATCAATTCCCACTGCCAGGCAAGTTCTAGCAATAGTTCTCACAACGGAAAGAGCACATTTAGATATACCCAGCACGGGCAGTGCACTGACGAAAGAGGACCCTGTCCACATCCAGCCCTTGTACGGCTCGGATCACGACTGCTGTTACAATCAGGAAAACAGGATCGTGAGGGAGATACTTAATTGCAGCTGAACAATTTTTCGAGGCGGGACTCCCGTAAGACTATGTCAAGCTTTGGTGATGCCTTACTTTGTGCGTGGGCAGAAAGCATCTGCAATAAATCAAACTCACACGCCATCATCGAATCCCTCTCTTGGCTATCTATACTGCAATGGCAGTGGGTCAAGTCTGTATTCTGCTCATAATGGCAGTTAAAAATGTTCCTTGAATGTGAACTCTGGGAACGTCAGAAAAATGGACTTGCTGCCTGGCATCAGTGTTTGTAAATGAATCGGTGAAACGACTTAAGAACAACAAATGCCACAAGCTGGAGCATAATTAAGTGTAAACTACGGACCGTGTGGTACACGTGTCCAGCCTTCCCACAGGCAGCTGTTGAGGGTACACTCTGTGCCGGCAGCGTGGCTAGTACTGGGGACAGATGGGTGGACAGCGTGGATGTGGCCCCTGCCCTCGTGGCACTTACCATGCAGCCAGGGGGACAGACATTAAAAATAAATTAAAGGGAAAGTACAAGCTACAAAGTCAAGACCTGGAGGTGGCCTTTTTGGGGAGAGTCAGCAGATTATGTGAACTGTGACCCCAAGGAAGAGGGAAGTTGGGGGAAGGGGGGTGCAGAAGGACATTCCAGGTGGGGGAACAGCCTGTGCCACGTCCCTGCGGCGGGAAGAAGCGGCATACACTGGAGACCTGGCGGGCTGCGAGCAGACCACACCAGCCTTGGGATCACAGTAAGAATTCTCAGATTAACTCTAAGGAGTTAAAAGACCATGAAGTGTTTTAGGCAGGGGAAGGTGCCAAGATGTGATACATATTCCTTAGAAGATTACTCTGGCTGTTGTGGGGAAATTGGAGGTGATATACAATCAGTTCTCATTAGTCACGGAAATGATATTCTATAAAGTCTCCGTGGGCACTGAACCACTGTTCCAAGGGAAATACAGGGTGAGATCCCTGCAGCCTTTGGTCAGTGCATCTCATCAACCGAACAGCACATAATCTTTCTCATGTGTGTTTCTGTTTAAAGACACCTTTACTTAACATATATTGTTGCTTCGTTAACATCTAACTGACACCAATGGCATAATCCATGTCTGAAAGAAGCTCATCCAATACTTCTCTGTGAGGCACACCACAGCCTTCTCGTGCTCAGAAATGCTAGACAGCACTTCAGCGCCGCTCTTGGCAGGCATTTTAGACAGCAAAGTCACCAACAAAAAGCACAGAAGAGGCCACGGAAAGGACACTTTGCACAGCATGAGAGCTGAATCAGGAAAGCAGAGCATTGCTTTGTTTGACTTCAGCTGGGAACGTATTTGTCGGACAGCTCAGATTTTTCACTAATTTGTGTATATCTGTGAATGACTGTGAAAGTGCCTTGAGTATTGATTTGGGGCTCCAAAAATTTTTTTAGTGAGTAGACAAATTGGCAAGTATGGAACCTGTGAATAATGAGGACCAACTGTGTGGATCATACAGAGAAAAGGAGATCCGTAAAACCGGGGGGAATATGCAGAATAAAATGCCTTATCATCAGCTTCCCCTCTCCCGCTCCCCACCCCTGACTTGCATTACATGTTTCTATGCATCTTCTGAGAGGCAAATGGATCGGAGTTAGTAAGGCAGGTAAGTTTTCTCTTACTAAGATGTCAGTGGTACTGGCTGGTTGGTGATGGGATTGTTTGCTAAAGGCTGCCAAGTCACTATTCCAGAAATCAGCTGGCTTTTAAAATGGAGATTTATTAATTTATAAGCTTACAGTTCCGAGGCTGAAAGTGTCCAAATCAGGGCATCACCAGGAGATGATTTCTCCCTGAGCTGCAGCTGTGGGCCATCATGCACATGGCAGTGCTGGCTCATCTCTCCCCTCTCCTCTGGGCTTCGTTGCTTTCAGCTTCTGGTTTCAGTGGCTCCTCTCAGCTTCTGAGTTCCGCTGATTTCAGTCTTTGGCTCCTGAGGCCTTCTCCCAGCTTCTGGACACTTCTCTCTGTTTCTGCAGCCTCCCCTCTCCTATTTATAAAGGTCTCCAGCTAGAGGATCAAGACCCACCCTGGGCTATGCCCCACTGAAGTAATCCAATCAAAAGGCCCTCGACTGAATCCAGTCCAATCAAAGGGTCCCACACCCACAGGAATGGGCCAGTTTAAGAACATAGTTGTCTGGGGTCCACAAAAACTCAAACTACCACATTCCAAGTCCATAGGTGCCTGCCTTCCTTGCTGGTCTGCAATTCCTTTAATTCCTTCCAGACTCCCTAAGGATGCGAAGACTTCTGAGTGAAGCACCAAGGCTTGGTCTTCCTGAGCGAAGCACCAAGGCTTGGTCTTCCTGAGCCAGGAAGACCTGCTGTGGTTGTCTTGAAACTCTTAATGATTTTTTTTGAACAAGGAGCTCTGAAGATTATGTGGTGGGTTCTGCATCAAGGCTTTTTTGGAGATGAGCTGACTGTGCCTCTGTGCCTGGGGGACCCTTTGTGGGGGTGATTGTGTCTTCCCTTCTTTCCTCCTAAAAGTTCGAGGAGACCCTCTTGGCAAGTGCACTCTAGCACGATCCAGAGGCTCAGCCCTGGCTGCCTCTCTCAGGACTTATCCATGGAGGGCACGGGAGGGTTCTGTAGTACCCCCTGCCCCTCCTACAGCATGGATGCAGCTGTGGGGAAGGAACCACCTGGGTGTCCCATGGGAAGCTCTCAGATGGGATTACAGGCCAACACCACCACCAGAAAGGTGGGGGGACACTGCAGAGAAGTTAAATTTCTCTGCTCAAGCCCCCAAAGTGTTTTTATCCCAAATTGAGTTTTCCTTAAATGTGCTTCCTTACAGGGATCTGGTCTTGGCACACTGTAACAATATTATCTGACCAGAAAAAATCGTTTCAAATCACTGCCCAGCTCACCAAGATTTAGGCCAATCCATTTGGCCTTCAATGAAGTAGCTGCGCAGTTACCCATTCAGAACAGCAAGCTCAGACGTCCTCACCGCTGACTTAAAAAAATAGGAGGCACATTCAGCTTTGCAAAATAGCCACGAAATAATAGTCCTTTAAACAGCGCGACTACATTTAACGTCTGCTCTTTGGGCATCTTTGCAGGAGACATGCTACACTTGATGAGTTGTCATTTCCCACTGCTAAAGGCAATAATCCTTGAGGAATATCAAAATCAAATCTCTAAGTATTGTTCAGGGTCATCGTGGTGCTAGTATGTCTGAAAGTAAAGATGGGAGGGCTAATTTTTTTAACTTTCCATTCACAGCTATTCGGCGCCAAATGCAAACTCATCTCGCGCCTTTTGTGTCATACGCAGTCTCCTGGAAAACTATTGCCACAGATTTGCAGTCTCCTCACACACATTACCCTCCCCTCGGATGCCAGCTCTCTGCTGAGACTTCATTTATTTCAGAGAAAAGACAATGGAAATTGCCGGCACTGTGCCAACTATGCAGTGATTTGATATAGGAAATGTAGAAGTCAAAGCATGTTTGCAACAGGAACTCTGTGCTCAGCTTTGAATGGGTCCTGGGGTTAGAAAAGGGGTGCAGGGGCATCGGGGGACCCGCCGCTGACTCTAAGTTTGGTCTGGAAGGGAGCAGGTGGAGGGGGGCATGGACGCGGCCTCTAAGGCTGGCGACACCACGCTGCCTCTCAACCTGCAGCTGTGGCCAGGCCACAGCCCCTGCCATCCTCTGCCGTCCTCTTGAGCACATACGAAGGCGTCACTTTTATTGCCTGCCTTGGCATTTGAGCCCCCGTTGCCCTGGTTCCAGCCCAAATCTCATCCCCTGTCTCCGAGAAATCCCTCCCGGCCCGCACAGGTGAGCCCCTGAAACTGATGCCCTGGCTCTCGGGGGAAGCTAAGTCGCAGCTTCCACGCTTGCACCTGGCATCCCGCAGAAACGACTGTAGACCTTCCTGCTACTCTCGTGTACACTGGCGTGGACAGTAGAGTACATGGTCCCCCACCCAGCCAGTCACCACTGACTGGACCACGCAGTAGCCACTTGATCCCAGCTGGACCAACAAAGCTTCTCCCCTGGAAAGGGAGCTCTGGGCAGAGGACTTGTTAGTTGGTGTCTGCGGAGAACTTCAAATGTGAGGTCATTTGGAGCTGTGGCTGAAGTGGACAGGAAAAGTGAAACACACATACAGGGAGGGAGGAAGAGAGAAGAAGAGGGAGAGAGGGAGGGAGGGGAGAGGGAGAGGGGAGAGGGAAGGAGGGAGAGGGAGGAAAGAAGAGAGAAGAGGGAGAGAAGGAGGGAGGGAGGGGGAGGGGGAGGGGATGAGTGAGAACGAAGCACATCTGTATAGGAAAACAGAAATGAAAGACCCCCAGGGCCTTAAAGGGAGAGCCCCCCAAAACAGAGCCACTGGGCTTCCCAGCTCCCAACTCCAGTGCACCGAGACCCTTCCCAGTGGTTCCACTCTTGTTCCTGTCTAGTCTGAGATGACCCTGCATGTGGGAAGCAGCCCCCCACCGCCAGTGACGCCCCCACCTGCCGGGGTGCCAGGGCTAGTCAGTAACGCTAGCCACACCTAGGAAGGCAGCAAGGCGCTCTGCAGCAGGGGTTCCCGTTATTTTGCATTTCATGGGCTAAATTTTCTAAAAAAGAAATTGTGTGGGGGGTGCAATATAGGGTTGTCGAGATTTTATTTTGCAACATTAGGGCATTGAAAAAACCCCACTCTGTGGTATCAGCATTACCATAGGAAAGAAAGGATGATTAATGCCAAAAAAGGGAGGCAGGATCCTCCCGCAGTTTAAGAGTTGACCTAACTTAAAATCCTTTCTGCTGGAGTCCTTTTCTCATCTTGCCTCAGACAGGTGCAGACTCGTCCACAGCCTGGCGGGGGAGCACACGTGACGCAGTGAAGGCGGCGGGCAGGGGCCAAGCATCTGTGTGACCGGGGGTCCCTCCCTGATCCCGGGAACTACGACCCCTGTCTCCCTGTTCCCATCACAACCAGCTAGAGATTTACCCAAAGCCTCAGGGGACCCCAAACCCATACCCATACGAGCGAAGTCCTGTGGCACTATGAGGGAACCTGCACCCCACTCGGCCTGTCTATTCTTCCCTTCAGAGGACTCTGTCACCAAGAGTCACTGGGAGAACAGAACACGCCCCTCTTCTCCATCTGCAACTTGTGCAGACTGGCTTTCTAGAATATTCTCTTCCTAATGCAGGGGTAAGGGAAGAGAGAAAGGGAACTAGCAAAGTCAGTGTCTGCTGCACTGTGCCAGGTGATTTATCTGTGGTAATTCCACCTAATCCTCCCTGCAACTTCTTAAAACACGTTACCGTTGAGAAAAGAGCCGAGAGAGGTTAAGCAAGTCACTCCAAATTCTAGAGAGGGAAGGGACTGGGGGTAAGCTTCAGTCCACGCGGCTCCAGAGGAGGCTCAATGGGGAGGTCCCTGTCCAGGAGTCGGGGACGCTGGCTCCAACCCGGCAGCTTCTACCAAAACACTGGTCAACATACAACCTCACTGAGTCTGAGTTTGTTTTTTCAAGCTGCAAGGGGAGAGGTTGAACTGGTTTGGATCTAAGATCACTATCAGGATTAGAATTTCATAACTCTAAGATACACACCACACAAACTTAAACTTGAAGAAGAAAAGTTCATGTCACCCAGAAACATTTACTTTATTGTGATGTCTTCCAAATTATTTACCGAATAGCACATGCTCTGTTGAAATATGGAGTTAGCTAGCACACTAATCTAGTTTTCTGCATTTTTGTCCTTGGGTATACTCGCCATGGTCGCACTGCATTAATTTTTGAAAGAATGCCATGCTTGCATTTTATCATCACGGGCAAACGTTTGCTGAAATGTTCACCACGTGAATTATGGTTTCTCAGGGGAACAGATTTACTCTTACTGTTCTTCCACAATGCTGCTGAATTTGGAGACAGAACCCAAAGAGAAGAGGAACTTAGAGCTAGAGGCATTAACGATATTTTTTCACTCCCATGTTCAAACCTTTAAAAACTCTCAAAATTGAAACGCCGAGGTCCAGAAAGTAAACCTGCGAACCTAGCTTCATGTAATATGCTAACTCAGGAATCGTGGGGCATCTAGTTAGGCTGAAAAAACACTTCACCTTAGATTATGTTCTATTTTGCAAAAAAGAAAACAACACTGCCCTAATGAAGTTTTACATCATCCTAATTAATGCAGTTTGCCACAAAGAATTCAGAAATATAATGATGCTTTCCACATGCAAATGTATTCAGAATGACTCATTCCTACTACTCATTAATTGACGCGGTTAATTTAATCCTGACATTCGGGCACTTGAAGCCCGTTTTCAGCACTCGTGAAAGTTTCGATGCAGACCTAGTCAAAACTCTGACTTCGATTTTAGAGAACTTTCTAGTTGCTAAGCACTCTTACTAAAGATTTAGGCAGCAAACTATTGGAAGTTAAGGAACATTGCTTTATCCAGAGACTTCCCTTTCTTCTCTCCCGTCACTGCTCCACAACACTGCAGCCTAAAGGAGAGGTAATAAGCTGCGTCTCCAGAAGGCTCCGGCTTCTGATTTGCTTACGGGTCCTTTCTAGAATGCACAGTGGTCACCTTCCTTCCCATTCTTTGCCCCTCCTCCTGGTTTCCAAAGTATAAGGCTGGTCTGTGCCTGGGGAGGGGAAGAAGGCAAAACGCTCACCTGCCTCCCAGCCCTCTGCCTGTCCTTAGGTAAACCCACCCCAGATGCAGCATCTGCAGAGACCCGTGTCCTGGCCCCCACCGCCGAGTGTGCCCCCCTGAGCAGGGGGCCCCGGGCTCTGCACGGCTCTCCGACCCCCTCCCACAACGTCTGTGGCTTGGGCCAGCAAAACAAAAGCGGAGCCAACATCTCCCCCTGCCATGCTTCTGACGACGGGCAACCTGGGGATTGAGCGAGGATGCCCAGAGCGGCATCTCACGGCAGGTGAGAGGGCTGCAGCGGGTTTACTGCAGTTACGTAACTCTGCGGTGGGTCTGACACCAAGGACCCAGGCTGTGGACGAGAATCTATGAACTTTTGTTTTTAGTGGAAAATGTGGGTGTGAATCAAGAGGCCAACATAAGCAGAAGAAAAAAAAAAGGAGTGTTTATTGAGTACCTGGGGACCACAGGTGAGCAGTCTGTGGACATGTGCCAGGGTCACCTGTAACCAGGAACTTGCGGGGAACAGGGTTTAACAAAGACAGGGGTATTTACATCCCTTTATGTGCCAACTTCCATACTGTGCATGTGTGAGTTTCTCATGTCTCCCTATCTGTTGTTTAGCTCTGAAAATTAGTATTTCCCTCCTCTAACTTGGATGAGGGGGAAGCGTATTCTTTAGGATTTATTGTGATGAATTATCCTTGATAAACTCAGTCTCTGCCCTGTTTCTTCAAGGGTAATATTTCAACCTCTCTCTCCTTCCACTAGAAGAGGAGCCAGACGTTATTCATGATTTTCACCTGTGAAAACAGAACAATGTTTGGCCTGGAGTAAAATCAGACAATTCAGCAGTTGAGTGGAGTACAGCTGCATCTTTTGTTTCCATATTTTCCTTCACTGGGTGTATTATTTCATTATCAGATGAGAAAGATGGGAAAAAAAGCGGTGATGCCTAATGCTCCCTGCCCACTGATGTCCCCCATACCGAGAGCCGGCCCCCAGGGCCCATGTGGGGAGGTGGGCCCTGCCCCGAGCAAAGTGAGCCGGGCAGAACCCTCTACCAACCCACAGGCACCAAGGCAAGCCCCCGATGGAAGCCAACGAGCTCGGACAAGGACCAAGGACAAGGACTCTGCAGAAAAGGATGCTTCTTCATTCTTTTAAGAAGCTTCTAGCTCCCCGCAGTGCTGTTTGTGTGTTAGGTTAATCGTTTGAGACAGTATTAATTTGTCTCATTGTCAGAAGCGGAAAAGAAGCTATGGACCTTCTACCCCCACCCCCAGCCTCCTGGGAAAACTGCCAAGCCTTGGCGTTCTGAGGTCTTCCAGGGGTTTGGGTTGTCCTCGGACTCTTGGCGGTACAGAGGAGCCCTGAAGACCCTCTGCCCATGTCCCTGGATTGGGCTGAGAAGGTGCCAGCATTGGAAAAGTGCCTTCAAGTTGCCTCCAAGACAGGGAGAGGAGGACGGTTCCCAGGCAAATAGAAGAAGCGTGAGTTTCGGGGGCCAGGAGAGGCTGGCTGCTTTGCTGTCGTGTGACAACGACGGTGTCCCTCCAGCTGTGAGGACCTGAGCTCCACCTGCAGGGAGGGATCCCTCTGGGAGGACGGGATACGCAGTGCATGGCGAGAACTCAAGACCCGCTTGAGCCCACCTGCAAACACCCGGCGTGGGAGGCCATTCGCTGTGAGCCCCAGGGGCAGCACACAGGGCCGGCTGGAGACCAGACGCCCTTGGCCAGCTTTACTGCACGAGACAAGCTCCAGGGATTTCTTGATGATGGCAAGGGAGGGGCCGGTGTCTCCCAAAACAGGAACGAGAGTGAATTTCTCAATATTTGCTGAAGCCAAGCCAGAGTAGTCTCACTTGGAAAACCTAAGGAAAGTGGTAATTCCTGCACTGGAGTGTCCTGGAGTCAGTCTGTACGTATTCCATTTATGAGAAAATAAATTAATCTAGAATCACCGTGGAAGTCTGGTTAAGAAACTAAAATACATTCTTACTATGGAATACTATGCAGCCAAATAAAGATGCTTTTAAGGATTTTTTAAAATGACATAAGAAATGGAGGTAATTCACCCAAATATTAGCACTGATTTTCTTTTAATGGCGATATTATGGCTAATATACCTTCTTCCTTATTTCTCTAAAAATAAGAATGTATTGCTTTTATAAATCAGAGAATTACTGAATAAGCATGGTAGTTTTTTAAATGGTGGACCAGAGAAAGGAAGATTTTCTCTCGAAACAATTCAGAATCCAGAAAATTCCTTATCTATGGTGACCTGAAAGTGTTCACCCCCATTTCCCCATGATTGGATTCCAGGTTAAAGGAATTGTCTCTGAAATGAGGACACGAATTCAAGGGTGAAAGACAGGAAGCAGCAGCCCATTTTCCTCTTGTGCAATGAGAAATTAGACAGGAGTCCAGAATTGCAAGGACTTCCCATTCCAAGTAGGGTATGGTCAAAAAGGAAAACAGAGCCCAACACCCCGAGATCCATCTGGAGGCACAGATAATGTCTTCCCCTGTGCTATTTCCTGCTAAGGCTCTTACAGTGTCATTCCATGTAACTCTGGAAGATTAGCAGCTTTGCACGGTCCCTGGCATAGTTTCTAAAATCCAACCCCTTCCCGGGGTGCAGGCGATGGCAGTCTCCTTTCCTCTCTGCTGGAGGGCCGCTCTGGTCTCTCCCCCGGGGAGGGGCACGGCCCTCTGCAGAACAGGTGCGGCCAGCCTTTTCGTGTCCCACATTAGATGCCACACAACATCAGCTCTTCTGGAATGACACCCTTGAGTGGGCGACTCCACAGCCCCCCGGGAGCCGGGGGAGGCAAACCAGCTCTCCCGCCCTGCCGCTGCGCATCCTTCCATCGAGTTTGACAGTTAGGTGACCCCCAAGTTCCAAACCGGATCCCACAACGCGGTCCCCTGTCCTTTCAGCCAGGCCTCCAGGCGGTTAGCACTGAGAGCTGTGCTTCCCTCTTGAAGAGGGATGGAATGGGGGCCCCTATAGCAGGCCGCCACCTTCTCCCCCCCGATCTAGGAGGTCAGCTGGTTCCCTTCTACGAAGACGGGAACAAACGATGCTTATTTTAGAATTTGAAACATGGCCCATGCTTTTGTCCCACGGAGGATTAGCACGACTTTGTCATATAATGAGAATTATATAAAAATCTTCATCTATCAGGAAGGCCAAGCTAAATATAATGTTCAAGGCGACCATAGGAACTGTCTTCATAAATTTGCTTCTTCCCCTTACCAGGTTCTGCCTTTTGAGTCTCCGTTTATCCCCCTCGGGTGCATGTCTCTGTACAGCAGGCTGCCTTGAATCCATGCCTCTGTCCCCCTTTCCACCTCTTTCTCCTTCTCCCTCTCGAAACAAGGGAGGCACACACCGTTCCACTGCTCCCCGCTGGGAGGGTGCAGAGCAAGGCAGCAGATGCCTTTGCTGTTCTGAGAGCCGGGAGCTCGCTTTGAAGGCCCGAGGGTGACACTGCCGCATGCACAGGGGTGCAGGAAAGGCACCTGCAACCGGCATGACCCTGGCGCTGAGCGGGCCCCGTGGAAGCCCACCCGCAGCCAAGGCCTGGCGCTTTGGAGCAAGGAGGTGGTCCGAAGCTGAAGCCGGACAGGCTCCCTGAGGAAATCCCAAGGAGAAGACCCAACGGCCCCCACTCTTGGGGATGGAGGGTCTTGACCCCAGAGGACCTCAGGTGTCCTCGCCACCCCACAGCGAAGAAGGGAGACTCGGGGGGCTCCAGGCCCCCAGACTTTAGGGTTGGGAGCCAGACACCTCGAACATCCTGGGGGAGAGTTTGCTGTAGCTTTCAAGCACTTTCCCAGACACGCACATGAAGCAGCACCAAACAAAAACCTGCCCAGTTTCACTGGAATGATTTTCAAATGGAAAAAAAAACAGCACCTTGTGAAAGTTCTAGGGCCTAGTTTTTCAGGCCAAAGACTCTCCCCTCTAGTCCTGCTACAGGAGAGGACAGCAGGCTTTGGAGACCTGGAAGGAAGGCAGGATCTAGAATTCAAAGCATCACTCTTTGTATCACCTTATTTGCCAGATTCAGACCCCAAGGCTGCAAGTGTGCTGAGGCTGGGCTGCTTGGAGTCAAATCCCAGCTCTGCCACTGACTTGCTGTGTGGCATTGGGCAAGTTACTTAACTTCTCTGGGCCTTTGTTTCCTCATTTGTAAAATGGGAATGGGAGTACCCTGCACCCATAGGGTTGCTGTGAGATTTAATATCTATCAAGCACTCAGAAGGAAAAGTGCCTGACGCAGAGAAAGTTCCAAATAAATCTTTGTGTTCCTATCATCATCGTATCAAATATGTCAATGTAATTATCTGGATCCAATACTGGATGTACTGGAGCTGAGCAAGGTCGGAGTCACAGAGGTCTGAGAGGGTGTGAATGACACAGGCATTTATTTTACTTCCACGAGTATCTGCTTTGAATGAGCTCGTTCGAGAGACCCGCTTTCCAAATGGGGGTGGCACAGGGCTCTGATTTGTTGTTGCATGACTGCTGACCCTACAACCCCATCCGTGGTAGGTAAATTAAGTATTCTGAAGCCAGCATGCAATTAGTGTTCATTTTCATAACAACTCTCACAATGCCAAAAGAAAAGCACGTTTCAGAATGCGGCAAGCACTCGGCTTGGACAGGTTCGACCCTGGCTGCAGGTACACAGCAAAACCAGCTTAGCCGCTGATGCTGGTTAGAAGGCCACACGCGGCTGAGCAAAAATGCAAGGGGAGGGGGCTTGCAAGTCGATGCAGAAAGAAAAGGTAGAGTACTAACTCGCTGGGACGATTCAATTTTCATCAAGTACCTTTGAATGTCAAGTTCTGCCTGAAGAGAGAACAGCATGCACTGCAGAGCCTGTGGGTCAGCAGAAAGAGAAGATAGAAAAGAAAAGGGTGAGAACGTGGGAGAAAAAGGCCAGGCTGACCCAACAGACCACCTTTTTGTGCTTGATGAAAATGTGGCAAAATTAACCCCTCTTGTCCCAAAGAAGGGAAAAACGGCAGCCGATCCACCCTCATATTTTAGAAAGGAATGTTGAAAGCCACAATGAATTCACAATGAATCTTCCCCCAAATATCCCGCCCCGGGTGCATATGACTTTGCAGGGTGGCGTGTGAGAACTGGTCAGGTGGGCCTTTTATCCCTGAGGTTGTCGCAGGCCCGTGGAGGGGTTCCGGCAGCCAGCCTGCCCGGAATGAGGTGCCTTCCTTGGCCACGACCACGGGCCGCTGGACACCAGTGAAGATGATGGGTGGACGCTTCCGCACGATTAGACCCAGCGTGCAAAGGGACAGGATGAGAAGAGCAGAGTTATAATTCAGGGGACAAACCCTGATATTAGAAGCCAGCTGAGCCTGGACTGTGTCTTCAGTTTACTGTGCTGGTCTGTGATGGTCCTTGACTATCCAGTTTCTCTTTGCTTCAGCTGGGACACTTCATTTTTAAAAAAGCCATGATAGGAAAATACTTTTATATTTTTAAAAAAGGAAACTTTCTGTAATCTTCACGCATGGCTTGCACTTGCACCCCAAATAAGCCAACGAGGGTCCCAGCTTGTCAGCGCGTGTCACACATGCTGCACAGGATCACAGGCGTCTCTGCGTGCGTGGCCAGCGTGGAGAGGAGCCTCCAGATACCCACGTAATTGAGTGGCGCACCTCCGAGGCCCGCATCGCGTTTCCAGCCATCCACACGTATTTACACACACGTATGAGCACACCTGTGCACGCACACAAACACACACATGTCCTTTCTTTCTGAGGACATGCATATTGCTGAGAACCTAGTCACACACGTCAGGCACAAAGATCAAGAAGCGCCTCTGAATACAGCTGACTGTACTCAAAAACCAAAATGACAAAAGGCAGGTGGCCAGACAAAAGCTGTACTAGAACATTCTACCCAGGATGCACTTTGGGGTTAATGAAAGAAGAAGAACTCTAAGGGGCCTTCAGGAGAAAAGGGGAGAGACACCATTAGAATGTCGCCGAGCCTGCCCTCAGGAAAGGCCTCTTCTGGGTGAATATATTCTCACAAGGGCGAGGGAGGCTGGAGGGCCTCTGGCTCTCCAGAGTTTACAGGCTTCAGCAGCCAGGAAAGAAATACCTTGAAGCAGACCACAAATAACAAAGCCCCGAGGGTGCCTGATAAATACCAGAGCAAGAGGAAACTGGACGAGAGATTTGAAGAGTGGACGGGCAAAGGGACAAGGCATGGAAAATCAGAAAGAACGTCCAGTTCAAGGACGTAAGGAGGGAAATGGGCTGGAGGGACAGTGCTGCAAAGGCGGATGCGGAATGCGTGTGTGGACAACAGTGTGCCCAGGAGGCCGCCAGGCGAGGCCACGCTCACCAGCGGCCCCACAACGAGGAGAATAAAGTCCCTGGGCGAAAGGCGACAAGGACAGCTGAGCAGTTGTCTTAGGCACGAGTCAGCTGTAAACAAAAGTGGAAGGGCCAGAGAAACAGACGAGCGAGTCCGACCCCACCTCCCCTGGCGGCATCAGGGATTGTCTTCGCTGATGGAGGTCAAGGAAGGCTCGAGGCTGGGGGTCTCCCAGCAGCAGAGCAGGGGAGGCCCAGGGGTGCTGGACAGGGGGAAGCTCTTCTTGGCAAACGCGGCTCAAGAACCTGAGGCCACAGGGGCTTTGGCCTCTGTGATCACAGATAACGTTTTCTCCAAACTGCAGAATCGAACGCACAGAAAACGCTTTCCACTTCTCAGCAGCCTCCACCTGTGGGGAAGATGTTTTAAGTCCTGTAGGGTTTTGAGCCTTGAGGTAAGAAAGCAGAGAAATAACCCTGGATTTCAGGAGGCCACTCACATACTCCAGCCAACTCAAGTGTGTACAACCGAGAAGCCGGATTCGTGGATTTGACTATAAAGCGGAAACTGGCTCCGAAGAAAGAAGACAGAGGGTGGGAAAGGAGCTGAGTGTCTTCCAATCACTCAGGAAAATTATGATCCTCAAGGGGTTTATGGCATTTAGCGAGGTCACATCAAGGATTAAGGGCGCGTGAGTGGGAAAGCACCGAGGCCACCGCCTCGAGGAGACAGCTAGAGAGGCAGAAAGAGTAACGTGTGCGTTAGGCAGGCGGGTGTCTCAGGGCCTCCTAGTGACTCCCACGGCTGTCCTAGGAGGCAGAGGCTGCTGCTGCACATCGACTGGGGCTTGTTATGTCTTTGAAAGGCTGGGTGGGAAGCAGCACAGCACTGAATCCAATCACCAGCATGGAGATCTGCATCTGAAGGATTAAAAGGGGAAATGGTAACTTGTGCATATGGAAACAAAATTAAAAAAATTTTTTTTAAATCCATGGAACTACACTACATAGTGACCCCTAAGTTAAACCATGGATTTTAATTAATAGTGCAATGATAAAAATGTGCTGTCATCAGTTGTGACAAATGATCCACACCAGTGCAAGGTGTTGGTGGCGGGTGGCATCTGGGAATCCTGTGTTTAATGCATGACTGTTCCGTAAACCCACAACTTCTCTAAGAGAAAAAAAGGAAGCGGGGGGGTGGGGGGAAGGAAGACTTTTCCTGGGTATAACGACAATCCTGGGGAGCCTGGGAAGAGAAATGCTGGAGTAAATGCCTCCTGCACAGACGTGGAAGAGAGAACCAGGTGTGAACAACAAACACACAGCACCCTCCTCTTACTATATCTAAGTTTCTCATAATAAAGATTATTATAGTGCCTTTTTAAAAAAAATTGTTATCAGTATAGGTAGAAAATGTAAATGGATGCAGCTCTCAAAAGCAACAGTGAGAGGTTATTGCAAAGAACTTTGTAGGCTGCTAAATTGTAAAAAACTCACCAACAGTTCTGGTTTGGTTCAGAAATGGAAGAGTTTCCAAATTTATGAGATCATTTTACATCTAAGTCAACTCTGGACTATTTGGGAGCAATTCTGTTTGAAGACTAAGTATGTTTAAATTCATGAAGAGAGGACAAGATCTAGGGAAAATAGCCTCAAGTTAGATGTTCTCTAGAGTTTGTGATTATATGATCGCCGTGTTGCCTCCCAAGTCTTTGTCCAACACGAAGATCTAACACCCGGTCTTAACTCAGATCTGTACTCACGTTTCTAGATTCATGGAGTCCTATCTTCTCTTCTTCTAGGGACAATGCCCTTGCCCTATAGTGTTCCAGTGGAGCTTCCACTTGGCTCAAATTCAAGGAATGCAGAGGGCCAGCCTTATCACATGCCCGAAAGCCCCCCAGCGCCCTACTTGTGAAGTCGAGATACAGCTGCTTGATTTCGTAAGCCCATTTCCTCTCCTGACGTGAGGGGATAATAATATTTACTGCACATGGTTGTTGTGAAGATTAAATGAGGTTAAGGGTTGTAAAACAACATGTATAGCTCCTGGCACAGGGGAGGAACGCAAATGTTAGGAACTTGAAGCCCTTAAAAAAAAAAACCGCATTATCCAAAAAGATGCTTTACTTAAAAAAACAAACAGGCAATAGCTATCGAAAGCCTTGAAATTGTTCATGCCCTTTCGATTCAGCATTCTATTCCTAGCAATATATCCTAAGGGAAAAAAAAACAACAGTAATCCCAGGAGGGCCCCGTGTGCTACTAGGTTTGTATATAGTGATGTGTGCACACAGTGGGACCAACTGAACTAACTGACAATGAGCAGGAGATGACTCTGACCCAGCATCATATATATAATGAAGTGGAGGAAAGAGCATGTTATAAATACAGCAAGCCTGTTTGGGTGTCTTTCAGTGTACATGAGAATAAAAATTATCAGGTTATCTACCAAAATGCATTAGAGGTCACCAGGTGGGATTATGATTCTTATGTTCTACTCTTTGCTTAACTGCTCTTTCTAACATTTCTAGAATATACATATGTTACTTGTGTAACACAAAATAAGAAGTTATTTATAAAACTCACCTGGGACTTAGCATCAAAGTATTTGTGCTTGCTTTTCCAATTTGTTTCTAACTCCGAAAACCTTAGCATTGAGCATTATGATATGAACAGGTCCAGATGAATTTAAAAGAAGGGGGAAACAAGGTAGTATTCATCTGAGAACTTTGAAAGTTGGAGGAACCACACACTGTATCTAAACGCAGTAGCTTGATTACTGGAATATCGTCATCTTCCCATCCTTTCTCGAGTTGGTCATGGATCAGCAGCGCCACGAGGGGGCGCTCCGCATCAGCAATGGAAGGGAGCCGCGGAAACCCAGGGAGAAGGAACTGAGACACGCACCCTGCCGGCTTGGGGCCAGTTTTCACCCTCCACGACCCCTCACGGAGCCCCTCGTTCAGACGCACGTGGGCCGTGTGAAACCAGTCTGTGAGGAGGCTACAGAGGGCTGCCCGGCTTGCGAGGCTACCACCAGCCACGCATGTCTAAATGGCTTCAGAAAGTTGCCACTGAAGATACAAAACGTGGCAGCTCCTGAGACTACTAAGACAAAACTAAAGGACAAAAGCCAAGGCTGGGGAAACCGTCGGAGAAGTAAGTAATTCTACCCCGAAGACGCAGAGTCTGTCAGCCGCTTGCAGATCAAAGCAATTTCAGGTGATCTGGGGTCAGGTAAACCCCTCAATCAAGGGACCCAATTTCCTTTTCTAAATGTTTGTAATATTATAAGTAATAAAATGAGGCAGCCTCATGAGATTTTGTAAGTCATGCTAAGATATAAAATCAATATAACTGGGGGGACGGATGTGGCTCAAATGGTTGGGCATCCGTCTCCCATATGGAGGGACCTGGGTTCGATACCCGGGACCTCCCGTTAAAAAAAATAATAATAAAATAAAAAAATAAAATAAAATCAATATAACCAAATATCTTAAAATATAGGATAAAGTCTGAGCGACCCTAAAGGGTAAACAAACAAACGAGGCAGTAACATCTAATAAGTACAGAGTTCAGGGCAGAAATCCCAAGAAAACCAGATGAGTGGGCATATAGGGTTGTGGCTGAGAGTATACCTTTCCGAGAGACGGAACTGAAGTTGAGCCTCAATTTCAACACTCACCATCCACGAGACCTCGGGCTCATGCATGAGATAGAAATCATCATCACCATCATCATCATCAGGCCTACATTAGCACTTGAATGAAATGACATGATTTTTAAGATTTATTTATTTACTTTATCCATTTTAAACCCCCCCTTCCCCATTTGCTGTTTTTTGTGTCCATTCGCTGGGCAATTCTCTGTGCCTGTTTCCTGCCATCTCTTCTCATCCTCCTCCTCCAGTCTTCACCAGGATTCAATCCTGGAGACCTCCGGTGTAGGAGAGAGGTGTTCTGCCACCTGCGCCACCTCAGTTCCTGGCTTTCAGAGCTTTCGCAGCATCTCGTCTTGTCTCCCTCCTGTTACGTCATCATTTTGCTGCATGGCTCCCGGGGCCTGGCGGCTCACCGGCACACAGAGCCTGGCAGCCCATGCACCTTCTATATATATATTTTTTATTTTACCAGGAGGTCCCGGGGATCGAACCCAGGTCCCTCCATATGGCAGACGGACGCCCAACCATTTGAGCCACGTCCGCCCCCCGAAATGACGTGATTTATGCAAAATGCTAACCCTAGTGCCTCACACTTAGTGAGAGCCCCCCAAAAACACTAGGGTGGCCGCAGCTCCTGTGCTTACATGTGGCTGAAGGTCTCCTCCGCGCTTGAGTTCTCATTTACACACACACACACATACACACACGCACACACACCCAGCCCCGCACACGCATGCACACAAGAAGTACTGGCTTTCCAGAGTGCCAAGGCCCATGCAATCCTTTCTATGATCTTGCCCCTGCCTACAAAAACCAGACGGGGAGGCCCAGGCCGCCCACGTGCAGATGGACACGCGCAGCAACGGCCCCTGCTTGCCGCCGCGGTCCCGACACGCAGCCCCTGCCACCGCCACTGTGCCATATGCTAACACCAGCCTGGCTGCTCATCTTCAGTTTTGCGTTTCGGCAGCCACCCTCCCTGCCCCAAAGAGGATGCAACTCCAATGATGTAACCGGGTTTTTAGAGACGTGAAGGGTTCGTGGTTCCGTGCCCACGAGGGTGGTATTAGGGTAAACAGGAGACGTCTCCGACACAGGAGACGACGGCATTCCCTTACTGGCTCTCAGCTCTGGCCTGAGCTTCCCTGTCCCCACCGAACAGAGGGGGAAATCCAACGGAGCTGGGGGGTTCCTTAGGCCCTGTCACCCCCACGAGGGTGGAGGCGTCCTCGGGAACGGCGCGGCCGGCAGCGGCCTACAGACTTCAGGGCAGCCGGCTCTCGGGAGCGCCGCCTCTGTTCCCTCCGTGGCGCTAGGCGCCGCCTGGTGCTGGGTCTCTGGCAGGACTGGGCCTTCAGGGCTGAAGAGAGGGCGCTGGGCGCTCCGGCCCCGTGCAGCCCGCCGGCCGCGGGGCCTCCAACTCCAGCGTGCCAGGCCCGAGCAGGCCTGTTCCCCGGCAGCGGGGTCCACCCGCTCCCACCTGCCCCTCAGGGAGGCTCAGGTCTCATTTCCAGCCTCTGCCCTCCCTCAGGTCCCGCCACGAGGGGAGCTTCCAATGGGCACGGTTTCTCTCCGTGTTCACCAAAACCCTACCCGCTGAGTTCAGCAAAAAACTCAAAAGCACTCAGAAGAAATGCGCTTCCAGTCCCAGGTTCCCTTTCCTCCCTTGTTAGTACAAAGCGTCTTAATCTGTCCCAGCCCTGCTCGGGCAGCTGCTGCTGGGACGCTGCGGGGACACCACAGGGCCTGGTGAGGTGGGATAGGAGCCAGTTAGGAAGGCCCCTCCGAGGCCTCCTTCCTCCTCAGAAATCAGGCACAGAGCCTCGAACCCCTTCGATCCCAGTTAGCTTGGGGCGGGAGGGCAGCGCCCACCCCACCCGGGCACTGGCCACCCAGCGAGCAGATGCCTCCGAGCCCGAGGTGGGGGGGGGCTGCCTTCTCACACAAGCTCTGCCCTGGAAGCGTCCAGAACGGCCAGCAAGGGCATGCGGGAGCCGTGAGAGGCCTGGTTCTCCCGCGGGCCCCGCCGCGTCCTGGAGGTAGCTCCAGTCTTTCTGGACCTCGATTTCCTCCCATGCAAAATGAAGAGCTAGACCGTGTCTTGGTGGCGCATTCCACTTGGGACTCTCTGGACGCACACAGGCCCCTGGCGTTCCAGATCACCAGAGAGCTCCCCTTGCAAAGACGTGATCCAGGAAGGGCCTAGCTCCAGGCCTGGGGCTGGAGTCCCCTCTCTGCAAAGCCGCACGTGCTCGCGGGAGGAGCCTGGCAGGATGTGGGCTCAGGACCTGCACGGGGCACTTTCAGCAGCTGTACTTTGAAAGCGTCCCCAATGCCCCATGAGCCAGTCTTCACCCGCCTGCCTCGCTAGGTCACCAAGAGGCACAGAGGAGGAAAGTGCTGTGACCTGGACAGCCCTATAAGGAAGGGAGTGATGCTCGGAGGAGCAGGGAAATGCTCTGCTGCCTCAGGATGGGGCCCGGCCATGCCCACGGTGGCCGGCTCGGCTGCGGGGCCAGGAGGCCTCCAAGCACGGCTCGGTGCATGAGCCGGTGGGGGCCATGGCGCAGAAGGTCAGCTCCCCCTCCCCGCTGGGGACCCCTGTGAGGCTTGCTACCCCAAGGCCCCCTGCCCATGTTGACGCAGCTTCCCCTGCACCCAAGCTGGTTGCCGCTTCCGGCCATGCTTCTCTGCTGCTGTTTGGGCCCTCGGGCCAGTGGACCGGACTCGGACGACAGCCTGCCCTCACCTGCCCACCTCGCCCTGAGAGCCCGGCGCTGGCCCCTGGCCCGAGGCCCACCCCCCCTTTGGACTACTGACCCCCATAGTCAGCCACACATACTGTTGGGGACTAAATCGTATCCCCCACGAAGACATGTGCAAGTGCTAACCCCTGCCCCATTCACCAATAGGCTGGTGGGCGCTGTGATTAGCAAAGGTGAGGCTAAACCGGGTGAGGGTGGGAACTACCCAATGTGCCTGGAGTCTGCAGAAGGAGGGGGGATTTGGACACAGGAGGACAAAGACAGGAGAGAGTCGGCCACGTGACGGCGGCAGACGCTGAGTTATGGATCGCCGGCAG
The DNA here is from genome assembly GCA_026826555.1 of Tolypeutes matacus. NCBI lineage: Eukaryota > Metazoa > Chordata > Mammalia > Cingulata > Chlamyphoridae > Tolypeutes > Tolypeutes matacus. The sequence continues at coordinate 7,287,175 of JAKSZT010000049.1, read as the reverse complement.
CCCCCTCGGGAACGCGAGAGGCCTCAGAGAAATACCCCCTGCTGACAAGGTGACTCTGGACTTCTAGCCTCCCAGACGGAGACAATGAACTCCTGCTGCTCAAGCCAACCCAGCTGAGCCGCTGTTATAGCAGCTCTGGCTAACTAAGACATACCTTTTGGATGAAAGATCTCAGGGAGAAGCGCAGCGGCAGCTCCTCTGCCTCCTGGGACACTGGCTTGTGAGCGTGGCAGAGCAAGGGGCGCCCGGCGGCTCAAGCCTCCCAGGCCTGCGCTGGGCTCTGCGTGCCCTGACCCTGGGGTGAGGCCGAGGCGCCCTAACATCCAGAGCAGAGGGCAGAGCTGGGTCTGAGGGAGCACTGGACTGGCCGGCATGAGCGGAATCTATTTCAGTGGAAAGGGGCCTCTGCAGCAGGCAGAGTGGCACCCGCTTAGGAGGAGAGCAAAGCCATGTTTCCGAGTTTACGCTTCCAGCCTGCACACATACCTTGCAATTAGTTGCATATGAATGGAAAAAAAAAAAAAAAAATCACACGATCCCTGATTATTGCATGCAGAATGTTTGAAACTCTCTCTGGACTCAATCTCTCTTTGAAAGATCATCTCAGAGAGTCCCGTCCCACCTTCTATTTGTAAAGCAGTTCCTTGGTCAGCTGAACGGCTGTAGAGTGAAAGCGTGATGAAATGGCCAACTCTGTTGTACATCCGCCCACGGCCTCTCCCCCAGGCTGTGGACCAAGCAGTCAGCAGAGGGCGGGGGCAGGACTCCACTGGGTGCACAGAGCGTCCGCTGATGCCCCCCTCCCACCATGGACCAGGACAAGCAGCCCAGCTGGGCAGCGCTGTATCCCTAGGCCAGCCTGAAGGCCCATTCCTGGCCCTGGGTGGGGGTCTCAGGTGCATTTCCATCCCCATCGCGGTACCAGACGCAGTGCACACTCTTGGCCTGCCCGCCAACCACGAGGGCAGGGTCTGACCTGTGAGAGGGGAGGGTAGTAGCTGGCGGATGGGTGGTGGGGGTGGAGGGTGGGCAGTAAGGGGCCACCTTTTTCCCAGGTGGCCTGGCCAACCTGCCTCTGCCCCCTGCACCCCCACAGCTCCTTGCGGAGCTCAGCAGGGGCGTCAGGGTCTGTCATTAAAAGTCCACAGCCTCGGGAAGCGGCTGTGGCTCAATCAGTGGGGCTCCCGTTTACCATATGGGAGACCCCGGGTTCGGTTCCCGGGGCCTCCTGGTGAAGGCAAGCCCGCCCGCACGGCGTGGTTAGCTGACCCAGCGAGCACGAGCAGCAAGGGGAGGATGAATGAATAAATAAAATTTAAAAAGTCCACAGCCTCGGGAAAGGTATCACTGCAGCCTCCCCAGATAGCCAGACCTGAGTATTCATAGCTTCTCAGGGCTTGGAGACTTTAGTAAAATGCAGGAAAGGGAGTCCCGAAAAGAAACACCTGGTGTGAAAAGCAACTCTTCCTTACTTCCTGGTTTTCCATGAGTTCTGCCCAGACCTGAGGTGGCCCTGCCTCCCCTCTCCCACAGGACTGACCCCATTTCCCAATGGGCAGCAGGTGTCAGCCTGGGGTTGAGCACCCCTTTGTGTCTAGGACAGGAAGCCAGCACTGACTTTGGGTGGTGCTGTGTGCAGGGGGCCACGGGGCCACGGGACTGGCAGCGGCTCTAGGGAAGGTCCATCGCATGGCTGAACCACGCCCAGAGGGGCCAGAGGGAGGGAGCAGGCTAGGAAACAGGGGGGCATTTGTAGAGTTAGATTGCAAACATCTATTTACAAGGCACAAAACCACTTTTCCCCAAGGTGATGGTTTAAATACACAGTCCATCAGAAACAGCCACAGAAATCACACTTACAGTTAAGCCGTTACCAATTACCTTCTTTTTCCACGTCTCCCTCTTTCTTGCTGTCAGCTGGCGCTAATGAACATAGGAAGACGGGGTTTGGGAATAACCTGCTCTATGAATTTTCTTTTCGCTCTATCACTTAACCTCACGCTAACAAGAATAAAACTGAGACCAACTAGTAGACTGCATTGGAAATACATACTCTACTTCAAGCTCAACCACAAATGGGTAATAAAAATGGCTTACTGCGTCCTCCAGGGGGGGTCAAAAATTAAATAATGGAAGAAGTGTTTCCTTGATTCTTCTCTGAAGGGAGATTTTTTTTCTTACTGATGTTTTACAGTTTGAGTAGCCTGAATGGATCACGAAAGCAGATCAAATGTAGTGTATTCAACACAAAGTCCTTTGAAAACACTCACAAACAAGATATTGACAACTGTCTCAGAATTAGGGTGCAATAAAAAGCACCTTCAAATACAATGAAAGGCACATTAAATAACTTTCTTTTGGTGAGTTCACAACCCAAATCAGACAACCCCTCTCCCCCTAATTTCCAAGTGGCTTACCCCTGCGGCTGCCACTGGAATTGCGTGGCAGGGGAGAAGGGAGTAGCTTTCGGCCTGGCCATCATAATTGCTTAGGAGCCAGGTCACAGCTGTAAACCAGGAAGCATCTGCAGCATATAAAATTACTTTCAACTTCTGAAGCTTCTAGGCCTAAGGCCAAAATGTAATGAGCTACCTCGAAAATATTTTCTTCTTCTTCTTTAAAAAAAATTTTTGGGGGTAGAGGGTGAAACAAAACAATTTTCAATACCTAGACCAGGGTGAAGGGTAACCACACATCTTCCTGCTTTAATCTCCTTGTTTTCCACTCAGAACCAGGATTTTTCTCATGCCCAGCTCTCCTTCCTTTCAACGTCATCCCCCCAAGGCCTGTTCCTCAGGGCTGGGGGCTGCAGCTTCTCACCATCCTTCAAATGAATTTTCTGCTGCCCAGGACCACACATGAACTTGCCAGTGATCTCTATGCAGGAAAGATGCTCATTTCTCTTTAAGAAGAAAAATCACTTCTGTGCTTTCTTTCTCCACCAAGCTCCCTAATCTGAAGGAGCTCCATGGATCCAGAAAGCGACTCCTCTTCCTTCCTGGCTTTCCAGTATTGGCATGTGCATCCCGATGGTCACAATCCTGCCACCAAAACAGAGAAGATAAAGAGCTGGGGGGGGGAAGAGGCCCCACATCCCCAAGGCTGGTGGAATCGCGTGGACCAGGCAGGAGGCCATCTGGAAGGGGCACGGCCTCGGAATGGGACCGGCCTCCACGTGTCGCCAACTCACTCAGCCTGACTGAGCGGCGGGCTTCCCGGCTGTAGAAAGGGGGCAGCACCATGGAGCTTTCCAGAGTCGCAATGAGGAGTAAACAAAGTGGTCTGCGCTCAGAAAACACCTGGGCTTGGCTCAATTTCCAACCTCATTCCAAAAATCCTGTTAGGATGCACAATTAGGGGATCCCAGCCAGAGGATGGCTTTCTGTGTCACAGATTGGCTGATTCTGGTGACTGTTTTTTTTCATTCAGGTTTAAATGCTCTTCACAAAAGCACTCAGTTAAAATATATCCACTGACAACCAACATAAGAGCCCATAAAACATCAGAGCCATGCTCTTTTTTTTTTTTTTTAACATTTTATTTTTTATTTTTAAAGAAGCTTTAGATTACATAAAGGTTACATCAAAAATATAGGGGCGGGACGGATTTGGCTCAAATGGCTGGGCGTCCGTCTCCATATGGTTCGATCCCTGGGACCTCCTGGTTAAAAAAAAAAAAAAAAATGGGGAGCAGATGTGGCTCAAGCGGTTGAGCGCCTGCTTTCCACATGGGAGGTCCCAGGTTTGGTTCCCAGTGCATCCTAAAAACAAAGCAAAAAAACAAGCAAACAAATGAAAAAACCAACTCAGGGGAGCCAATGTGGCTTAGTAGTTGAGTGTCGGCTTCCCATATACAAGGTCTTGGGTTTAATCCCTGGCCCTGGTACTTCAAAAAATAAAAAATAAAAATATAGGGAATTCCTATATACCCCACTCCCTCCCCCTCTCACACATTTCCCCATTAACAGTATGGTTCACTAGTGTGGTACATTTGTTACACTTGATGAACACATATTGAAGCATTGCTATTAACCATGGTCAATAGTTTACATTATAGTTTGCACTTTGCACCGCACAATTTTATAGGTTTTGACAAAATGTATAATGGCCTGTACCCGTCATCGCAGTATCATGCAGGACAATTCTGATGTCCCAAAAATGCTGCATGTTACACCTATTCTTCCCTCTTCCTCCCCTCAGAACCTCTGGTGGCCCCTGCCTTTATATCAATGATAAAAGCTCTTCCATTGCTAGAATAATAATAAGTTTATAATAGAATAATAATAAGTCTACTTTAGTCCATAGTTGCATTTCCTCCTTATGTTTGTTCATTCCTTAATCTTGAGGATTTGGGGATGGTGTTGTCCACTCTGTTTCTGACAGAGAGGGGGCTTAGATCCCATGGGGCAGATGGATGGAACTGTCTTGCTTGCAGTTGTAGATACTCTGTTTTGGGGGCTGGAGTTGTCTATCAGATTCAGGGTTCAACCGGCATATGAACAGACTGAAGATTTAAGCCTCTGAGACATATATTTAATGAGTATAGTGCTAATTAAAGATTCAAATAAAAGGGGCAGAAGGACCATGTGTAGGGAAATTATAAATGAGTCTAATCTGTTACATTGGGGAGCATATATTTCAAAGTAAGGCCCACTGATAGGATGCTGTATTACTGAGATTGTCTGCCCTGCCTATAGTGTCTAGATGTCTCTAGAGCTCTCATGAGCTTTGCTGTTTCAGGCACTGTTTACTGTGGCAGTCAATGAGATCCTGCTGAGATGTGCATAAGCATAACCTCTGGAATGATCTCCTGACTCACTCTGAAATCTCTTAGCCATAAAAAAAAAAATTCACTTGTATTTAATATTTCCCCCTTTTGGTCAAGGTCTTTTTCTAGATGCAACACTAGTTGGTGCTTGGTAATAATCCCTTGGTGCCAGGGAGGCTCATGCTTGGGAGTCATGTCCCACACTGGGGGGAAGATAATGTGTTTATATGCTGAGTTTGGCTTAGAGAGAGACTACTGTTGAGCAACAAGGAGGCTTTCAGGAGTTAACTCTTAGGCAATATATAATACTAGGCTAAGTTTTAATTTCACAAGAAAAGGCTCATAAATACAACCACCAATATCAAGGGCCTGGTGTAATGGTCTGTCCTCTTTCCCATGCTCTTTTTGAATCCTTGGCCTACATGCGGGAACAGGAACTTTCTCAGAGCACCATCACCTCTTTAATGGGATCCCCAAAGCCAACACTTTTCACTGAATCCTGATATGTATCCAACATCTCTTCTTTTCTCCAAGATTTCTTTAATCACCCATTTTAAAAAAAATTAATAACTTTCCTATATCTTTGGTATTTTTACCAAAAATAAAATAATCTAAAATTACCTCTTTACCACAGATACACTTAATAAAGGAGTGTATATCTGCTGCGAACATATATGAGGGTCATCAATGAGAGCAAGTCTTACACTATGGTAGATAGTGCTCTGCAAAAGCCACCGATGGAAATAGGTGTGTAGAAATGTGAGTCTCATGCTACACAGCAGGCATAGTAAAGAAAAGCTGCACGGAAATCCAACAAATTTTAATGCAGTTTTAGTTTTCCTTTCCCATTTGGTAAAATATTAGGATTACACTCCCATTTTGATTTTCATTTGTAATTTAGCTTCAGTTAAATTTCCATCATTTAGTGGACAGCTCTAAAAACAAGTTGAGTATATTGTGTGAATACCAAAATGAACCAGACCAACTTCTATTTGAGAAGGAAATTTGCTGGTAATCCTTTTAGAATAAGAATAATCATTTCTTAGTTTCATTTGGGTCAGTAATTACCTTTCTGCTATATAGCAATTTTTTTAAAGGAAAGGAATGACATGCCAAAGGCATATACGTAGGGATATTATCCTGTTTATTCACCTCAAAACTTGAGACATTTCTTTACAAAGCTGATGTGGAATTTGCTGTATTTGGTTTATGTGTGCAATTTTTAAAAATCAGTACTCCCTCGTTTATGTCACCATATATTTTTTTCATTCATTCACCCTTCCCCCCACCCCATGCCAACAGAGTAATCCATAGCTATGAAAATAAAATATTTTGAAAACAAAAATTTTTTTGGAAAGCCTTATGCTTTTACATGGCACAACCCCGACCATTAATCTCCCACTCACCCAGTGCCAAGAGTGGTCAAGCCTGGTGCATATGTAAAAAAATGTACCGAGTTTCCAATTCTTTCTCCCTCTGAAAAACATGAGGAAAGGGTTGAGGCAGAAGAATCTTCCAGGGAAAGAGGATGAGAAGTCATCTAAGAGACTGCCCCAGCCCCATTTTCAGGACCTCTGAGCGCTTACCTAGTGGAGCTTTTGCGAAAGTTTGGTGAGAAAGACAACACTGTTTCCTTGAGGAAACAGACCCACACCTCAAGCTGCGATTCTGAAACAGTCCACACAAAAATATGCTTTCCTGGATGCTGGGTAGGGAAAATCAACTCAAGAAAGCAAATGGACTTCCTCAAGAAATCACCATCACTGTCCTTCAGCTCCATTCATGGATCCTGCTTCTGCCCCAAGCTGAAGTGGGGATGCTTTGAGGCATCAAGACTCGTGATCCACTGTGGAAATCTATTGCTAACGCAATCACTCATTCTACTAGTTTGTGCTTAATGCTCACCAAGCCATCTTGTGCTAATGACAACAGCAAAATCTAACCAGAAAGTGTCTTCAGATTCGAAGGAAACTTCATGTTGGGCATTATTCAAATGGACGCAGGGACCTATACAATAATCCCTGTTTTATAGATTAGCAGTGACCACGAAAGAACAAGGCCTGAGCTGGGTTCTCCCAGTGGGGTCTATCAGGAGGGTGCACATGGCACATTGTTTTTCGTATGCCATTTGTGTTGCAGGGCAATTCCTTACTTAGTGTATTTAGTCAAAGGCGAATTCTTATCCTAAGAGCTCTCTCCAGAGGGAATGGCTCTCGACTCATTTAAGTGGGAATGAAGATTTTAGGCCTATTTCATTTGGCCTAATGGTCTCTTTGGGTTTTTCCAATATTTTGATTCTTTATGATATATAACTGTGCTCTTCCCTCGAATTCTAGACCACGGATGCCCTCTGGATAGCTCTCTAGGGTAGACTCTGGGTGTAACCTTTTTATTTGGGGGGGGGAGGGGAAGTGGTGTCATTGCCATATTCTTATGAGTCAGCAGCCTTGACTCACGCCAAGCACTATGACTGCCCCCAGGTGCCATCTGGCAGGACTTTTCAGAGCCCTTTAAGGAAGCCACAGTTGTGATTATTATTATTATTTTCAGTGCTGTCGGTGAGGAAATCGCTGCACTTGGAGTCTCAAGTCAGCTAGATTGCTAGAAGTTTTTTCAAATTTGAAACAGATAACAGAATGTGCCGTGTTCCACATACCCATGTTGCTTTCCAACTGGGTTCTGGGAATGATGAGCTTGGACACCTACGTATTGCTTGTTTGTACAACTGAAAAGAGACAATCAAATTGCCCATTCAGCGCAAGAAGGCTTTACCACCTGGACAGCTGATAGTGGCTTCTCGGAGACAGTGTGCAGAGTCGATTCTGAGATAAGAAGGATTCTTAATTGTACCAGCTCGCTGAATCCGCAGTCTGTTTTAACTCAAAATAACATCCCAGGCACACTCCTACCGTCAAACATATGGAAGGCAGATAGAAAGAAATCTCATTTATTTCCTCTCTACATAAATAGTAAGTTCTCCCTTGAACTGTAACATGTACAAATAAGGAGCTTCTAAAGCAGAGGCCGTTCTCTGGCCATGCTAAAGGAAAGTTGCCTTCCTATTATTAAAAGCTCATCCTCTGTTAGAAACACGCAACCAGATCATGGGTGAAAAATCCTTTGCTATTCATATGATTAACTAAAGGAAGGCTTTAGGTTTCCACATTCCCCAACAATAAGGTCAGAACTGACTCTTGGAGTCTACCCCAAAACCTCAACTTCCTGCTCTGCAAGATTTACCTCGGGAATGAATAGGCTTCACTGCTGCCAAAGCAAAGTCCTTTGTGTGAAATCAGTCAGAGCAGGGCAACCTGTAACTCCATTGGACGTGCCATGTTCTAACACAAAACACAAGAAATACTAATACCTTTTTGGCCGACCTCTACAAATGTGTGCACGCACAGATACGGTAATGTCTTATTTATTGGACATTGTCACAGAAGTGAGACTCCCAGATAAGACATTTTCAAAATACTTTTTAGATGCTATATATTTTTAAAATCATCTTATTTCTTTTTAATTATACAGTCAATATTTTTAAGTGTAGTATAATGGCAAAAGTTAAATCTCTTTAGATGATACAGGATGAACCTTAGCTCTGACCTAATCCAAGAAGTCGAAGCAAAGAGGCAAGTAGCCTTAAAGCAGCAGGCCTATGAACTGATGGGGCAGGTCAATGGCAAACTTCCCCTCGCTTGACCTACAGCTCAAATACATCAGGATCGGAGAGAGAAAAACCAGTGGAATTGGTGTTCAGTGGAACCAAATACAGAAATCAGAAATAGTTCCAAATACCAGCAGAAATTTCTCTGTCACAGGGTGGCATTTCAAATCAGTGGGGAAAAGATTGGTCAGTGGCCTTGACACAGCTGGCTATAGCCACCAGGAAAAAGAAATGCCTCTGGATCCCCTATACTAGTGGAATTAGGAAGGCCCGTCTTTTAGAAACATGAAATGCTTTATGAATGTGAACACATGAAAATTTTAAATTCTTAGGGAAAATCTCCACAAAGTCAAAAGACAAACTGGAAAAATATTTGCACAATTATGACGGAAAACTAAGTCCTAAAATTTATAAAGCAGTCTTGCAAATCAATATGAAAAAGAGTAATCATCCAAGAAAAATGGGCAAAAACATAAACTGGAACTCTATGCACCAAAGAATTTGACTAATTAACATATGACAAGACACTTCACATCATTTATTTAAAAATACAAAAGCAAGTTTCTTTTTGTACCCGTTAGATTAGCAAAATTTTAAAAATTTTGATGTCTAGGGATGGCAAAGTGAAGACACTGGTGCTTATACATTATGGGGACAGCTAATGCCGCCGTGACCTTTCTGGTAAAACTTGTAAGCCTTTTGAACAATCAACTCCACTTCTAGAAATTTACCCTACGGAATAGCTGAAAAACCACACCAGGCGTCTCGGGAAGGAGGCTGTCTCTCTAACTACCGCGTGGGCTTGATGGCAGTCATTCGTTGCTCAACCATCTGTGACCGCATCTGAGCTTATGATTGGGCCAAATGTGTGTGGCTGCCGGAGGCCCGGCCACTGGGCAAGTGTCAGTTCCCAGGACGGACGTCTACCTGGCTGCGCTCTCCTGCCTCACCGCACGCTGCACTCTAGCAAGGACGGTAGGTAGACTTCCTCCCCTTTGTCTAAGATCTGTACCTCAGCACTCCTTTCAAACAGCATCAGTTAGGAAGAGCACTTGAAAAGGGATCATTTGAAAATAAGGATGAGACTTCAGGAACAAATAAGGATATTCCAAGTCTATGTGATTCCTTTTTTTTTTTTTAAGATTCCAGCTGGTTGAAGCTAAAAGGACCCTTAGAGGCCATCCATTCACCCCCACACTTAAGAGCCTGGTTCCAGGTGACTGCCTTGTCCAAAGTCCCCAGCTAGCAACTGGCAGAGCCAGTGGGAATTCCTAGATCTCCTCAACACCAGTTTCAAGCTCTTGGCTCTAAAAACCATGTTGGGGAAATCTAAACTACCGCCTTAGTTCATAAAAGTAAATACTAAAGGAGCCATAGGATATGACGGCAAATGGAAGGAAATACACTTTGTTTTCCTGATTTGACATCAAGGTTTTCCCAGGAATGTTTAGCTCAGATAGGGGAGATGCTATACTTATCTAGAAGTGGAAGTAATTACATAAATAAACATCACGTCTCCACTGGAAAGGGAAGCAAAAGACAGAACTCATCTCCCAAGAGCAGTTAACACAACACCCAGTCTAAAGGAAAACAGCTTAGTAGGGCCTCCTTTTCAGCAATGAAGAGTCATCTTGACATGACATTCTTCCAACTGGCCTACTGATCGCCATCGATGAGGACTTTAGTAGAGGTTTTCATCACACGCAGAAGACATGAAAAGGGAATCCTATTAAATACAACTGCAGGATGCTTCTAGAAAGAAATCAAGGGGTTTGTTTGTAAGCTAGGGCGCTGAGGTCAACGATAGCTCCCAGGGGATGCATTTCTTGGTTTTCCTTCTGTGGCCTGAAGGCCGACTGTTTCACAGGAGCAGTAGAAGGCAGCAGGCAGCCGTAATCCACGTGGACCTGGCAGCCTGTGAGCAGAGCGCATGTCCACGGGGAAGGAGGGGCAAAGCACGGGGAGGACAGCATGTGCCTCTCTTAGGGTCACACGACAAAGCAGTAGCTCCATGAAACACATGCCAAACACACGGGGGTGACTGCGGCCGTGGGACCGAGAAGCAGGCGGCTCACACCTCCTTTGGGAAGGGGCTGGAGCAGGCCTTCCTGCGGCCATTCTCTCATCCACTCCCAAGAGATCATGCCATGGCCAGAGTCTCCCTGCTGCCAACCCGGAACCCAGCAGACCACAGCCGTCCTTCTGGACATCACGACGCTGTGTGCCCTAGGAATTAGCCGTATTCACTGACACAACGAAACGGGACAGGCAGGGGAGAGCGGCCAAGCAGATGGAGGCAGAGGGAAGGCGTGCGCTTGTCTTCTGAGAGCCTCTTTCATTTGGTCTTGGGGGGCACTAAAGTCCCCCCTAAACGTATCTCCTCACAATCACAACCCCCAAAGGCAATTAAACTGGGGAACGTCTTGAAGGTCCCAGAGAGACATGGGCACAGTCGTGGCCTGGCTCGCTCAGGGGGCCTTGAGAAGCTTCACCTGCCGCTCTGACGACAAAACCCAGGGACCCATAGTCACCATTAGACAAACTCCTGACCATCAGGGTACAAGGGTACTGGCTTCTGCACGCAGTGATTCAGCAGGGCCCAGACATGCTGTATGACACTAAGAAAGTGAGTCCTTAACAAGGGATGGCAGGGGATCTCCTTCCATTTAGAATGCTCATTTTCTTTAGATCAAAAGGAGCTAATGGGAAATGAACTTCAAATGACGATGTATGTGCATGGCCAAAAACTGTATGACAATGCCCAAAAGGGGGAAAATGTATCCAATGACTGAATGATTGTAGCCCCAAAGAAATACGTTTTCTATGCTAATGAAGTTCTATCCAAAAACAGATGATAAATAAGAACACGGGTTAAATAAAAAGAGGGAAGGGGAGAGGTGGGATGATTATTTGAGACAGTAGTATGTGGATTCTTTCACATGTAGTATTTTATTCAAACCACTCATTATGGGGGACGGATGTGGTTCAAATGGCTGGGCATCCGTCTCCCATATGGAGGGACCTGGGTTCGATCCCTGGGACCTCCCAGGAAAAAGAAAAAAAGGAAAAATATAGAAGGCGCGTGGGCCACCAGACCCCATGCGTGGGTAAGCCACCAGGCCCCACAAGCCACGCAGCAAGATGATGACATAACAGGAGAGTGACACAAGGGAGAGCCAAGACGAGACGCACCGAAAAACCAGGAACTAAGGTGGCGCAGGTGGTAGAACACCTCTCTCCCACATCGGAGGTTCCCAGGATTGAATCCCAGTGAAGACAGGAGGAGAAGGGTGAGAGGAGAGGGCAGGAAAAAGACACAGAGAGTTGCCCAGCGAATGGACACGAAACACCAAAATGGGGGGAGGCGGGATGGATAAAAGTAAATAAAAAAATAAATAAATCCTTAAAACAACAACAACGCTCCTTAATACTGAGAAAAATATGGCACCATTTTCAGTTTTATAGATGAGGAAACCAAGCTTCAAAATAACTTGCATAAAAAAGTTGACTCGGGCAATAGCCTGGATTTAAACATAAATCACTTTGGCTCAAAGTTTTCCTTCTCTGTGTAAATGGAATCTATGCCTGAAACATTTGCTAATCTTTTTCTCTAGGTATTCTTCTATAAGATAGTTTCAAGATGATTCTGTTAAGATGAAATTATTCTTAAGAAGTGTGATCCACCTTATAAGAATAAATTCTGTTTAGATTTCATAGCTACCAGAAAAGAACTAAAGGAAATAAACTCAAAAGGCCTCAAATTGATAATATTTTTTAAAGAACATATATTACTTCTAGAATCAGGAAAAACAAATTTATATTATGGGAAAGGAAAATCTATTTCAAACAGTTTTAGGTTAGACATACAGGAATTTCTTCAGCATTAAGGTCAAAATTGTAAAATATTCTGTTTCTTAAAAAATTGTCATCTGAGACACTTTGAAGGATTGAATCCAGCCCAGCTTGAATGAGCAAAAAATTTCATGATTTCTCTCCAGCATGTCCGCGTGCTCTAGGCCTTGAAGGGCGTCCGTCAGTCCTCCAGATACAAGGGGCTCTCGATCCCAATTTGTTCCAGGGGCACTTAGGTATGAACCTCCAGGCCTGGGGGCCTCGGGCCAACAGGGTTGCTTGAGGTGCAGACCCCAGTACAGGAGGTTATGTGTTCTGAGGAAAAAGACAAACGCCCGGCTCTTCAGATACCAGAGAACCCAGCAGTGGCTTGTAGAGGTGTAGGCTCCACCTCGGGGCTTCAGGGGAGGGATGGCTGGCTCAGGTCTCTTCAGACTAACCTGGGGAGGTACCCTGATGACAGCCCTGGGAAGAATCTAGAAAGCTGCCCACACTGGGACAAGGTAGTGGCGGGAGGTTGGCAGCACACTGACACGGGCGTGGGGGTCTGGGTGTTTGGGGCGCTCGTCTAGACTACAAACTCAGCTAGAAAACATCTCGAGAGGTTCTAATATCCCATGTATTGCTGAAACTGGCAAAAAGTTTAGAAAAAAGGCAAATGCAGAAACGTTAATTAATAAATGGTTCTGTGTCATACTCCCACGAAGTGAGGTATGCGTGGGTTGTCGAATGCAAGACATAAGTCATGGGTCACTTAAGAATTAATGCGTACGCAGCATCAGTTTTCCAGGCCCTTTTCCAAGAATCGGCACTGCATTCCATCACTGTCAGGAATTCTCGGGTTTCTACTAAAAAATAGCACAGGAGGCACAGTAGCATCTTTCAAAAATGCAATATTTGTAAACACATTTTTAAAGTCCCGCGCCAAATAAATTAGTATGCCAAGTCATTAGCACACCACCTCCAAGACAATGCCGCGACAGCATGGCGTTCGGCCCAGATGATTCCCATCAAGACACAGAAGGGGGTCCCAGGTTTGTCAGTAGAGTATTAAGCATGATTGTAAATTACCACGTGGCTCATTAATCTGAAGGAAGCGCAGCAGGGCAGTTAAGGCAAGTGGACTGTGCTGGCCAGTTTCTAGAAGAGGCAGCTGAGGACACTTATGCTGGGGCAGGGGTATGGGACTTTTATGGCAGATTCCTGTCTCCTTAAGGAAAAATAAGAACACTTTTTAAAAAAGCATTTAATAAACATGTTGAAGAGCAAGTCTGTTACGCTCACAACAGTCCGGACTCTTCCAGCATATGCTCCCCCCAGGTGCCAAGTCCTAGCCCATGGGCGAGGGCACCATGATGAACAGACGTGATCACGGCAAAGGGGGGCTGACACAGAAACCCCCACTGAAAACCGCGCGTGCCAAGCACAGTCCACGGGAGGAGTTCTGCACAGAGGAAAGGGGAAACAGCAACACTCTACCAAGCTTGTTTTGTAGAAAAGGTGTTCACCAAATGAAATTCTTAAGGACAGTTAGCGCAAGGCAAAGCTTGGAAGCGGGGAATTGTGCATTTTGTGCTGGATGAACTCCTGCTCTTCTTCTTGCTAGATCCCCCTCACCATAGGGCCTGTTGCTTCCAGGCAGCACATTCAAAGGGCACAACTCAGGCTTTTTTAGTATGTTTGCAGAGTTGTGCAACCATCATCACAAGTTTAGAACATTTTCATCACCCCAAACAAAACCTGGTACCCCTTAGCAGTCACTCTCCATTACCTCCCAACCTCACCTGCCCCAGGTAACCATGAGTCTACTGTCTCCAGAGATTTGCCTATTCTGACATATAAGTGGAATCAAACAATATGTGGGCCCCTGTGACAGGATCCTTTCACTTAGCATAATATTTTCAAGGTTCATCCACAATGTAGCATATACCAGTACTTCATTTTTTTAAGGCTGCATAATATTCCACTGTATGGATGTATCACATTGTTTTTATCCATTCATCAGTTGCTGGACATTTGGGTTGTTTGCACTTTTTGGCCATTATGAATAATGCTGCTTTGAATACCCATGCAGAAGTTTCTGTGTGGATGCCATTGCATTTTAAAAGGAGATGGGGAGATAGGAAACTCTTTGATTCAAAAGGTACACATTTCCAGCAGGGGAACTTCAATGATGTGCCACAGACTGGGAAATATGTTTTAAGGACCTTCCGGCCTGCACAAATCATTTCCCAAATGACATCTTTCTAAGCCTGTGCCTTCTATGCTGTACTTTCAACACCCGCCATCCACTCTAACAGCATTATCGCTGTGTGCTGGACAATGCTGAAGCTGGAGCTGTGATGGGTGGTGGACAAGACAGTCATGGTCCAGTCAGTGAATCCACAGATTCTGTTACCTAAGCAACCGAGTGTGCTAAGCATTTACACAGCAGTGCTTCAGCATGTGTTCATCAGCTGTGACAATGTACCACACTAATGGAAGATGTTGTTAATGGGGGGGGGGCAGGGGGAGGAGGTGGGGACTATGGGAATCCCCTATATATTTGATGTAACATTCATGTAATCTAAAGCTTCTTTAAAAAAATAAACAGTTATAAACACTACCATAAAGGGAGTACACAGTAATTAGAAAAGAGCTGACTGCATAGTTGTGGTAGGAAGAGGAAGAAGTCAATGTAAAGACAACCCTTCAAAACAACTTACAAATTTTGACATGTAGTTGAAAGAGATCTGAGGATTCATCTACTTCATTGCCTACTTTCCATGGAGTCTGTGGTGGTTTGGAACTGTACGTATCCCAGAAAACCATGTTCTTAAACTTAATCCATTTCTGTCAGTTTGAACCCATTGTAAGTAGGACTTTTTGATGAGGTTACTGCAGTTAAGGCGTGGCCCAATCCAATCAGGTTGGATCTTAATCCTATTACTGGAGTCCCTTATAAGTGGAATGAAAGTCAGACAGAGAAAGTCAAGGGAAAACTGAAGGCCAACAGAACCCAGAAGAGAAGGGAGAGGCCAGAAGATGTATTTGGCCTCTCTTTGACAATGTAGTTGCCATGTGACAGAGAAGCCTGGGACCAAGGATCACTGGCAGCCAGTTCCAGAATGCCAGTCTTTGGGAAGAAAGCATCACCTTGATGATGCCTTGATTTGGACTTTTCCTAGCCTCAAAACCGTGAGATAATAAATTCCCATTGTTTAAGCCAACCCATTACATGATATTTGCTTGAACAGCCAAGACAACTAAAACAGAGTCCAAAGTCAAATATTTTATAAATGTACATGTACTCACCCCCAAAACATAATTGCTCATAATTTTAATGATTTCTTGGAAGCAGACACCTACCCTCCCTCATTAACTTATCTCTTAATCTTTTCCACACTGAATTCAAATTTTGTTTGGCCTGGAAGTTTTACTTTCACCAGCCTTCTCACTGTATTTATGGCTCTTTTCAACATCTCCAACCAGTCCTTTACCTGTAGAGCTAAGACTACGTCCTTGCTCAACGAAGGTTGAGACACGAACTTGGTATACTGTGCTTTGCTATGGGACAGAGGTAGGTTGGCCTATTGATTTAGAACTTCCTTCCAACAAGGTCAGCTCTTAGCTACACTTATAGGGCAACTGGTCCAGAAAAGACCCATTTAAAGGGCTCAGAAAGAACCAGCACAATACTGCTTGTGATGGTGAGGCTAATGTGTCAGCTCAGCCAGGTAATGGTACCCAGTTGCCTGGTCAAGCAAGCACTGGGCTAATGGTAATACAAGGACATTTCATGGACTTTAATCATCAGTGAGTTGATTGCATAGATGGCTGGTTACATCTACAATCAACCAAGGAGACTGACCTCAGCAATGAGTGATGCCTCATCCAATCAGTTGAAGGCCTTAAAGGGGGAAGTGATTTCAGCATTGCGTGAGAGAATTCCCAGCTCTATGTTGGACAGCAAGCATCTCCTGGAAACTCATCAAGGACCTTCTTTGGAGCCCCTGGTTTGCAGCCTGTCTGTAGAATTTGGACTTGTGCATCCCCATGGTCACATAAGAGAATTTTATAAGATCTCATACTATTTACAGATATCTCCTGTTGGTTCTGTTTCCCTAGAGAACACTGACTAATACACTGCTTTTGGGGGAAATGCCACTAACAGATTAATTCAAAATTCATGCCTTCTGAGCAAATTATGATCCCTGTGCACAAAGGAGAACCCTCTTTGTGCCCTGCCCATCCACTGCTTTGGAAGGACACTCCCTTCCACTACTTTGTTTTTATCCATACCTCCAAATGACCACAATCATTCTGACCACAGATCCTAAGTCCCTTCCTCCTTCTTCTCCTCCTACCTTGTCCTTTTCCATGTTTCCTGCACATCTTGCAGATTACAGGACATTTTGGATAAGCACTGGATAGAAGACCTATCCCTTTAGGACATTTCTGGATATGAACCTTTTTACCTCCTCCATGATGGACATTAATTCATATTTAAACACACTTCCAATGTGCTCCACCAAAGTACCCTCTCAAAGAGCTGTAGAGTATAAAATGATAATTTCTTTGCAGTGTGAGGGGTGTGACTTGTAGATGAACATGAGCAGGTTCCCTAAAATCTAGCCAGATTACCCCTTTCCCTGCTCTTCCATCTCCACCTCCTGGGTTCTCACTCCAGCACAGAGGTGCTGCACTAGCCTGACAGAACTCGCTTTCTTCCAAATCACATAGGTGAGGCCTGTGACCTTGCAGCCTGCAAGGTGCTTCTGAATGGATTTTGTGACGATACCTGCTACCCATGCCCCATCCCTAATTTTCTTCCAGGCCATAAAAGCTTTCAGATTTGTCATTTCAAGTCATTTTTTATATGTGTTACACAGAAATGGCTTGCTGCTCCTTTTCTAATTCCATGTCCTCTGGGGCAATATGATTCTCAACAAATATTCCATTCTCCTGATAGATAAGCCATCAGTGCCGACAGATTTCAACATAAGCAGTCTGTGAACACAGGCTTCTGCCAAGCCTCCCAATACTTTTGCTCACTCCTCCAGTGCCCAGTCAATATTACCACACTACTTTAAGACAAAGGCATTTTGCTTTTGGAAAACAAAACAAATACAATTTGACCAATCGGTGCCATTTTAAGCCAACTCCTTCCTCTACCTAACAGAGAAACCAAATTTCCCTGTCTTGTTCTTCCTGATAAAGAATGTTTCCCTCCATAGAAGTTCATCCACTTCCTGCTTGAGCCTTCCTGGCTGCACTGCTCTTTCTCGGGACTCCTCCCTGGCCCTCTGCCCTCCTCTCCACTTTGTTACGACATTCTTGCTCACCGCTCAGCTATTCAAATAACTCTTTGTTCCCCCTGTAGAGTTTCCCTCTACCTTCATGGCCTTAGTTAGAACGGCCTTTCATGGCTTCCTTAAGCAAATTTCATTATGGCACAGTCAGGGATGCTGGATTCCCATTCAATCTCTGCCCTGAGCGTTTCCTCTTAAATGCCAGAAGTCTCCTATTAAAAAAATTCAATCTTCATTAAAGCTGCTAAGTTTTAGCCTTTGAAGATCCCAGGAAATACACTTCTCACACGATTAAGATGCTCATCCAACTCCTGCATCAGGAAGGGTTATTTTCAGATAGGGCAGCCATGCTAGTTAATTCTTCTTCTTTCTCCAACACAAAATGTCCCCTTTGGTTTCCTGCGGATTTATCTGACATTGTAAAGGCAGAAGAGGTCTGGAGACTCCTGATACTGTCAGGGTCTATGGCTTGGCAGCTGTGGTCCGATTTCCAAAAAGTGCATCTACAGCATCTCTTAAACGAGAGAGATCTACATCAAAATTCCTTTAAAGTGCTCTCCTGGCTGTTTTTTCACATTGTACTTCCTTAACATATAGACTTTCTGCCCACTGATCTTCTTTCCTATCCTCTTAAATCACAAAGGAAGTAATGCAAGGCTAACATACCTCTACTTACTCTCAAGAGTCAAGTTCATAGGTAAGTTATGCATTAGACAAGCCAAGCAAGGTCTAAGTCAAGAAGAGAGCTTCTATGCCCTTAATTCCCCTATTTATCTCCTGCATTTTAAGCAGATGCTTTAAAGAGTGGTTTTATGCATTTGTGATTTCTTAGCCTTCTTAGCCGATGGCAGATTCCCCAAGGCTGTTCAACTTCCCTGTTCAAGCTGAGTCAACGGTGGCTACTGCTCACTGAGTACCGGGCGAGGAAACACACACCGTGGGAGCATGTTGGATGCTTTAGCTTTCAATGTCAATAAATTTGGCTTTCTTAGTCCTGTTTAACAGATGTGGACATCAAGCCTCAGAGAAGTTAAACACCTTCTGATTTACTAAATGCAGGCAGTTCACATTCAAATTCCCACCGATCTGCTCCATCAGAGGTTACCCTATCCCACACTGCCCCTTTAGATCCAGAAAGGATTGTTCATCCAATGAGCCTTGTGCTACATCTTAAGGCACTTTAACTTTCCTTAAAATGCACGTGGTTTTACCCATCCCAAAGACTTCTTCATTACTTAGGAAAGCTAAGAATCCTCACTCTTCTCTGAGCACCAAGCAGAATGAAGTATAAATAGTATAAATCATAACAATGCTACTAATGTACCCAATAAAGTAATGCTGTCAGTTTTTAAATCTGGGAAGACCCATATAGATGGGCAGTGATTTCATGTCCCATGTTGCAAATTCAAAGAATAAAATTGGGGTCTCAACTTACCTGGTAATATCTACAGTGCCAGCTCAGTGCACAGATTCACACAGGTACTAAAAAGCTCTGCCTAGAGAAATAAATGTGGTGCACAAGATCAAAGAAATAAAGTTCTATATTAATTGTGCTGCGTGTGAGGACGCTTTGTGCTTTTACAGTAGAAAAAATGGAACACAGTCCTGAAAAACTGAAAAGTTAACATATCAATGATTCATTTATTCCTAGTCAAAAAGTAAATAAATTGGCTTCTCTGTTAACAGAGCTGTTTCATTGCTCAGTGGCCCAATCTCTCTCCCCATCAGGGAGTCACACAGCTGTGTGTGGAGAGGACATAAACATTTAGGCTCTGGAAGAGGGGCGCCGTGAAAACACATACCAATGGCCATTAGAGTCCGGAATTCCAGGACTAACCAGAGAGTTAAGGATTCACCCTCTGAAGCCTGAGTTTGAATCATGGCTCTGCCATTTTGTTAGCTGTGGTCCTTATCAGTAAAGTGGGAATGAAAACTAAAGGACAGATCGCAGAGGCTTTCGAGATGATTAAAGGCGGGAATGCAAAATACTTAGGACCCAATGAGCAAATCTCTTAAATTGTTATTGGAAAAGAACTTGGCATCAGTTAATGAAATATCAAAAACCCGTTTAAAATCACATGGGTAAGCACGTCTTGGGGGGAATCTTAAACATTTCACTCACATGAACTGCCATAATAATTTTGGATGCCACAAGTGATGCCAGCTTGGTGAACTTCTATTTCTGAAACATCTTACCTTGTCTTGTGAAGGCGGCACCCATAAAATGGTTTTCTAAAATGCTGATGATACACAGGCTATGGCTCACCAAAGGATAAACAATACCAATTTAGAGGACTACGACTAGCTTGAATCCACTCTAATATAAATCTGAGGAGTTCGTACTTTTATCGTCCAGAAAATAAACCCAAAACATTTTATGTTGATTTTCAAAAATGCCAAAAAAAAAACCACCCCAACCAACCAAACAAACAAAAAAAAGTAAATCCAATAAAAAGAAAAACTGAAAGTGGTGTGCCCAAGATATTTCCAATGCAAACAGCGATTTACCACCTTTCGCTGCTTGTATTTTTAGGTATCACTTACAAACTACCCGCCTTCCCACATCATTCTCTTCTCTAGCAATCATTAAAACGCCCCATTCCAACTGTGCCTCTCCTAGAAGTGGAGGGTTTTGAGGGCCAGTGTTAATTCATATAATTAAAAGCATCCAAAAGCAATTTAGATTTCCTTCTTCACCAGAAAAATAATGATGTCACAAACCTTTTAGCGGGCAGCCCAGTTGAGAAAACGCAAACGCATAAAAGTAGGAAAATCCATTTTTGTTTGAGATAATACAGAACTGACAAATCGCAAAGCATGACATTAAATAACACCACAGTATTCATATCTATTTGTTTTGTTGAAAGATAATCAGAGTCGAATTTTCAGATGACACATTTTATTTGGGACACCAAAGTTTTGCTGTGGCAGAGGAAGCCAGGTCACTTGCAAAAATGGAAGTAGCTACAGGGTTCTAGCAACGGCAAACAATTTTTATAGACATAGAAGGGAAGTCAGCTTGACTCCTACTGATTGGTTGAGGGTCAACCCATCTTATAGGGGTGGGGTTAGGGCAGGCGGGCTTGCTTTTCCATCGGGTCAAAGGTAATGAACTTTTCCATCAGGTCAAAGGTAATGGCTTGATGGGCTGCCTTGGTGGGGATTTCAAATTTCAAAAGATAAAGGGAATTCAAAGAGGAAGTAGAACATGCTTTTTTTGGGGGGGTGGGTACTCTGAGGGGTTCCCAGGGCTTTTCAATTTTTTCAGTTTTTTGTTAAACATGACCTTCACACCTTTAGATTCAAGAAATGTCAGAGAAAACTGGAAAAAAAATGTATTATGAAACCACAGCCCTTGTTTCATGAAGAGTTTTTGTCAGTTATTCTTAAATAGGCTACCATAAATATTTGTCTTTCATGAGTTAGACCAGAATGCTCTACCACTAAACTTTAAAAATAACAATCTCTCTAATTCTTAGGGGGGTAGAGAGTGAAGGAAGATAATGGAAATTATGTGGTTTAAGACCTTCTCCTATAAGATGCTAATTTCAAGATCTTGCGTGAACAGTCCAAGGAGGTAAATACGATGAATACGATGATAGCCTATAAGAACCCTTGAAAGCTAAAACATCTAGAAGAGAGACTGTACTCTAGTGATGAGGAAAATGATAAAGAAGTCAAAACTGGATGTGCAGTAAGGATCTTTTCCTTTCCCAGGTATCCAAAGCCCTCACAGTGGTACTTGCTTCCAGAGAGCCCTAGAACTTGCTGGAATGCAAACGTAGGACTCAGCAAGGCCTTAAAAGTGCAGGTGATGGTCGCTTTGGTGTACCTACCACTTATGAGAGCTTCTTGCTGGGGCTCACTTTAGATTATTTATAACCTCAAAAAAGCAAGAAGAATTTAATTGTCTAATAATAGAAAAATTTCATATTTTAACAAAATCCGTGCAAATATCTTGCAGCCATTAAAATTAAATGACAAAATGTTAAGTAATAGAAACTATTTTAAAATATTCCAAAAGGTGGAAAGGCATTTCCATCTACCTATACAATAGGATTTTTTCAAATGCTTTCTTGAACTTTCTGAATTTTCCATAATGAATGTGATGTTTGTTTGTTTTTTTATTTCCCATAGACTAAATATTAATTCTTACCTTTACTTGTGATTCACACTTAAAATCACCAAAAAAGAAACTTTAAAAAGGGACAGATTTTAAAAGGAGAAATCTATTGAAGAACGACTGAGCTTTTTTTTTTTTTAATTGCTAAATTAATTCCGAATTGAATAAACCCTGATAAATAATCTTCTACCATATTCCAAATGCTATCACAGTCTACTAAATAAAAACTAGGGTCCTGAGTTTTTCCTCATGTGAGGGTTTGGCTCTTGGACCTATACACATTTTCTCCCCATGTGTGTCCCCAGAATAGTTTTCTATAAAGGGCACAGTTTAAATAATACACAGTCCAACTGAAGTTCAAAGATCCTATCAGTCACAAACACTGACTCTAGCATTCTCTTTCCAATAATTCCTACCTCTTAATCCCAATCCACCTCCCACTTCAGGTCTTCACTGTCCTGCACATCCAGCCTAGATGCCACAGTCCAAATGTAAGAGCAATTCCTTGCAAGTATCTTCATCTGCCTTGGCCCTCTCTTCCGCCAGTAGAAAAGTCTGGCAATCAACACAGGTTCAACCAACTAACCGTTTGCAATTGAGAGCTAAAAATGCTGGAGGGAAAACAAACAAACAAACAAACAAACACAACACAACACACCTGGTCCTACCTTAAACTTGTCACCACAAGTCTCAAATGGGTGGTCAGCTCTGCTTGATGCCTCTTCTCCACTTTCCTAATTAAATAGCACTTTTTCATTTTTCAGGATGACTAGTTCATGGTTTTCCCTCTCTCCTAAAAGTTCCAGCGTCTTCCTTCTCACTCCAGCTGATCACCTGCTGTCATCTTACCCTGGCAGACAAAGGTACGTCCTCTCCTGAGCCTCCAGCCCACCACCTATCTGCTGACATCCCTTCCTCTGTGCCTTTCTCACTCTTAAGGCAGAAAAGGGGTTTCTGCTCCAGAGACCACTTTCCACCGTGAACTAAATCCTAACCCTCTGGCTGATTCCGTGTCTTCCCAGCTACAGTTGCCCTCCTCTTTTCTCTAGATCATTCCCATGGGAACACAAACATGCCTTGATATTTAGTGTTCACCTTAAAAACCAAAAATAATGATTTCATGTTCCCTTTAACTATGTAATGCAATGATATATCATAGATGAAGTGAAACTAAGACATTTTAGCTGCTAAAAGTATCCTCTAGCTGAGAAGCTTTAAGTATAAGTAAACTAAGCAATTTTCAGGAAATTTAGCTGGAGAACATACTATTTTATTTAACAGGGCAACATGTAAATGGAACATAACTGCATATAGCATGAACAAAATTTCAAGCGAAAATGTGGTGTCGTGACTTGGTCTTCCCAAAGGAGGATTTTTCCTTATGAATTCATGGCAGTGCTCACTTAGAGTAGTTAGTCTCTTGAGCAAGCGGACACTACGATCGCTGTGACCTGAGGCGAAGGCAGGGCAAAGCTCTGAGGGGGTGGGAAGGCCCCCTCTGCTCATTCTGGGTTGAGAGATCTATGAGAAGAGGATGGTGGTGTTCTCTCAGCTACTTCTTGGGCAGGGCTGGGATCTGGATCTGTTTGCTCTCCCACGGACGCCCAGGTCAGGGACCACCCTGCCCAGTGCCAGCACACCTGCGGGGCATGAAAAGAAGACTAGAAGCTGCAGCCCAAGTCCCAGAAAAGAAAGAGACAGAAGGCATGCTGGCACCCTCAGCAGAGGGCAAGCCGAAGGACTTCATATCCTAGGAGCCTCTGAATTCCAGTTTAGGGACGAATGTTCATGGTCAAGATAAATTCCTTTCATTAATAAAAGGATAGCTGAAATGTAAGGACATTTTGTGTGTTATACAAATAACATCTGTTTACCTACCTTTATTTCCTTACTCAAGCAATGTACAAAGAATAATCCAGAAGGGTGTGTCGGAGTGTTATCAAGAGCCATTCTTGTAAATCAGCAATACAACCAGCTAGACTGTGCTGACAACTTAACTCATGTAGGCTTCACTGCCCGTAAGCTCATATAAATCCGTGAACCTTTGATTTGGGGAACAAGAACCCTGGATCAAATCCTGTAGAATCTAATCCAAAGAAAATAAGCTCATAAAATGGAGCACGGTAGAAAGACTACAAAATGCTGAAATTAAATTTAGGAGAGAAACTGGCAAAACTTAGGAGATATTTCATCACCTCCTTCCCTCCCTCAGCCCTCTGAACTATGCAAACATGTAACTAGCATGTCCACACATACCAACATGCAAAGCAAAACTTCACCCAGCTATGCATCAGGAGCTTAATGTTCTCTAATATATTCTAGCCAGAACAGACAGAAGGATTATAGGATCGACTAGCTGCTTGTGACTTGTCTGTTCTGTGACGTGGAAGGGGAAGTATCCACCCTGTGGTGGAAAAGGCAGTGGATAAGAGGGCTGGAGGCTGAGTTTCCATGAATCGTCCGAGCCTCGCTTGAGAGCCCCGTGCTCTCTGGCCCTCATCTGCAAGTTGCAGGGGAGGCCTATATGGCTTTCCCACTCTCCTTCTTAGATGCCCACCCAGTGACCACACACAGCCTTCTCCCTCACCACGGTCTTCCTTTCACATCGTCTGATACTTCCCAATTCCAGGAAGTGATGCCAACAGAGAGAGCTGAACCGCAGAAGCCTGCCTGCTCTATCCTCCTTGAAATCCAAGTGCTAAGCTCCAAACCTGAAGACTAAATAAATTCCTGAATACAAAATATTACTTCCAAACAGCTTGCAAACCATTGTGTCATGTGTCTATACTGAGGAAAGGTTGAACGAATGATGACAAGTCAGAAATGTGAGCTTCCATTTAAATTTACTGTGCCTTGCTAGGTGGCTTTGGCATTGTTCTTTGATAGGTGGGAATGAGAATTCCTAGGATTATTTTTAATTGAGAAGGTAAAAACCAACCAGCACCTTGACGGCCACCTGCTTATACCTTCTCCATCTCAAGTTCTGTATTGCTAGTATCCCAGTCAATCCCAGAAAGCAAGGTCTCCGATTGAACATCACTATGAAAACAAGATTATTTTAGATCTTGAAGGGAACACATCCAAGAAATTAGCACGACAGCAATATAAGCTTTGAAGACTTGACAAGTCCAGCACACAAACATCAACATCACCTTTAAAAAAATAAAAGTGAGCTCAGAGATTGTACAAACACTAACGAAGGAGCAGGGCTACAAAATAAACAATGAGCCCCAACCTGGGGATAAAAAATCCAGGATTTCTTACTAATTCTACCATCGTGGCCTCAAACATTGATCCATAATTTTTCCCTCTGTTTTGAAAGTAGTTTCTCAGCCTAAGAGTAAATGTTCAATTTCATAACATTTTATTGTTACAATTATTATTCTTCCTTCGAGTTTTGGAATTTCGTTGTTGTAGTTGTTCAGATCCCCTCATTACCTAGGGCACATTAGCTTAAGGTATATGACAAATACCTTAAGTTAAGCAAACACACACACACACACACACATACACACACAAAAGAAGACACTGTCACTTTCTCAAAGTCCATTGGATCACCATCCCAGAACCCTCAGGATTGGGGAATGAACTATGGACTAGAGACTTACTGGTATTCTACTACAGACTTATTGTGATTCTAGCAATGAAGAAATTACAACATTGACGTGGAGCCAGTGGCCACTGGAGGCTCTGGGGGCAGGAAGAGGGAAAAACAGTTGTAATACAGGGGCTTTTTCGGGACTTGGGAATCGTCCTGAGTGACACTGCAATGACAGATATAGGCCATTTTATATCTTCCCATAACATGCAGAACTGTGGGGGGAGAGTGTAGACTACAATGTGAACTATGGTCCATGCTCAGTGGCAAAGCCCCAGGATGTGTTTATCTATTGCAATGAACGTGCCACACTAATGAAGTTATATTGTTTATGTGGGAAGGTGTGGGAGGGGTGGGGAGCAGGGCATATGGGAATGCCTATATTTTGTATGTAACATTTGTAAAAAAATAAAACATATATATTTAAAAAAATAAAAGTCTATTGGAATTTGGGGCAATCTTAATGCCACTGAAATATTTCTGCTAGAGGATAAGATTTAATCAATACTTTTTGCCTTCCAATCCACAGTTGGTTTTTGCAATATCATTATAAAGCAGATGGCATGTTAGTCACCAAAAGCTAGAGAGCTGATTAGGCTGTTTGCAATCTGTACTTAGAAATAAAGAACTATTACAGAAAAGTAAAGGTCACTCAAACTGAATTGTATTCAGTAGAGAGCATCTGCAGGAACACTGGGGTTTGCTATTGATTTCCATAAAGTTGTCTGCAAAAGGAGAATTGTAGCATTGCCAGAGATTTCTCATGGCATGGGAGGACTTAGGTGGTGTGGTTTGTCTTCTATGGTAAGCCACTGAAGATGCATAAAATGATCTGTGTGTATGATAAATTAAATTGATAAACAGGCCACCCCATTAATCCAATGTTTAGTCAGGGTGCTCTGGAAGAGGGGAAATCTAGGTTCTTGAGGAAACAAAAATCCTGAAGTCAGGTCACACCTCCATGAATAAAAAAAAGAAAGAATCACCTGTAGACCATAATACCAAATTGCTCTTTTAATCATTTAAAGGCATTGTTTAATTCAGTCACAAATTGCAAGGATGAAAAGTAGGATGGTCCATCCATTCTGAGCTTTACTTCAAGTGAATGGGGGTCCAACTGACCTTCAAGGGTCTGATGAATGGCCTGGGGTTGGGCCCACCTGGAAAGCCCTCTTAGAGGCGTAATGGATATCCACATTTTGTGTGGTTTGAAGGCAAGTAGCCAAAATGGGACTAAAGACCATCTGGGCACACACATAGGAATCATCCCTAGGCCAAGCAAGCGGCCAGTGTCTTCTTCCTTGCTGGCCTCCACCTGTGCCTTCCAGTGCTCTCTTTCCCAGGTCTGCTACTTGGCTGCATGGACCTTCCACTGTTGGCTGTCCCACTTGTGTCATCCTGCACTGGGTCCCTGCTGCAGAAGAACAGAGATTGAATTTCTGTGGCAGGCCCCCTCCTCTTAGGCTTTAAGGCACTTCTGGGTGAAGGTGACTCTGATGACACTGAGAAGGTAGAAATCAGGGCTGAATCCTGTAGAGCCATCTCCATCTCATTAAACCAATTTATGGCAATGGCCATTGAAAGTTGTTTTGTTTTTACACAGCAATGGTGGTCGTATTTTCTTGGCCATTAGGTAGATTGGGTTATCCTGATACATGAATATGTACTGGGTACTATGAAAGCTGCCCCAAGCTGGTATTTCTAGTTTAATATGGGCCTCCTGAAGATAATACTTTAACTACAAAGGAATGGAACATGTACAACAGGATTAGGAGAATTTAAGATGAACTTTATGTTTTGAGTCAAACTTCAAAAAACAGCACTGCCAGCCTTAGATCTAAATTCTTAATTGTTCACTACTCGAAGGAGAGAGCCATCAGCACTGGGCATACAACTTGTGATATCTGCAATTAGCCATTCTATGTCTGATTTATGGCATCTTGGTAGATGGGTACCGATTAATTTTTGCTCTACAGATTTCCATGCATGGAGTGCAGTTACAAATTTGTTTGCATTTTCTGTAGTGCAAGATGATAGCAATTTAAAATATCTGGCGTTTTTATGCTTCACATCAATGTGGTTTATACATTTTAAAAATTGGGGGATTGAAACTATATATTTGCTATAACATGATCCTATACTTAGAAAACCCCACAGAATCCACAAGAAATCTACTAAGGCTAATAAACGAATTCAGCAAAGCTGCAGGGTACAAGATCAACAAGCAAAAATCAATTGAATTTCTATATATCAGCAATGAACAACTTGAAAAGAAAATCAAGAAAACAACTCTATTTATAATAGCACCTAAAAGAATAAGATATCTGGAGATAAACTTAACCAAGGATGTAAGATTTGAACACTGAAACCTACAAAAGTATTGCTGAAAGAAATTAAAGAGGGCCTAAGTAAATAGAAAGACATTCCATGTTCGTGGACAGGAAGACTTAATATTGTTAACAAGTAAATACTACCCAAAGTGATTTACAGATTCCATGCAATCCTGATCAAAATTCCACCAGCCATTTTTGCAGAAATGGAAAAGTCAATCATCAAATTCAGACGTTTTGGTGATGGATGGTAGTGATGGTAGCACAACGCTGTGAATGCAATCAGCAACAATGAATTATATATTTGAATTTGGTTAAAAGGGGGAAATTGTAGGTTGTAAATATGTTACTATGATAAAAATTTAAAAAAAAAGAACTGTGCAACACAAACAGTGAACTCTAATGTAAACTATGGACTATAGCTAATAGTACAATTATAACAACATTCTTTCATTGATTGTAACAACTAGTACAAGTTGTTAATAATAGAGGTGGTGGGTAGATGGGAACTCTGTTTTCTGCATGGTTTTTCTGTAAGCATACAACTTCTCTAACAAAAATATATATATATTAAAATATTCACATGGAAGGGCAAGGGGCCCAGAGAGCCACATCATCTTGAAAAAGAGGAACAATATTGGAGGACTCACACTTCTCAATTTCAAAACCTACTACAAAGCCACAGTAAAGAAAACAGTGTGGTATTTCATAAGGCTATACAAATAGACCGATGGAATGGAATTGAGAGTTCAGAAATAAACCCACACATTTATGGCTAATTGATTTTCAAAAGTGTACCAAGTAGGGAAGCGGCTGTGGCTCAATTAGTAGGGCTCCCGTTTACCATATGGGAGGCCCCGGATTCGGTTCCCGGGGCCTCCTGGTGAAGGCAAGCCCGCCCGCACGGCGTGGTTAGCTGACCCAGTGAGCACAAGCAGCAAGGGGGGGATAAATGAATAAATAAATAAAATCTTAAAAAAAAAAAAAAAAAAAAGTGTACCAAGTCCACTCAACAGAGAAAGAACAGTCTTTTCAACAAATGGTGCTGGGAAAACTGGATGTCCATATGCTAAAGAATGATGGCTGACCCCTACCTCACACCATATACAAAAATATAGTAAAAAATATACATAACTCAAAATGGATCAATGTCCTAAATATAAGAGCTAAAACCATAACACTATTAGAAGAAAACATAGGGAACATCTTCAGGATTCTTGTATCAGGCAATGGATTCTTAGATATGATACTAAAAGCGCAAGCAACAAAGGAAACCATAGATAAAGTTATTTCATCAAAATTTAAAAACTTTGAGCATCAAAGGACATTATCAAGAAAGTGAAAAGACAACCTACAAAATGGGAAAAACGATTTCACAATCATATAGATCTGACAAGCGTTTAATATCTAGAATATATAAAGAACTCTCAAAAGTCAACAACAAAAAGGCAACCCAAATTAAGAATGAGCAAAGGAGTTGAACAGACATTTCTCCAAAGAAGATATACAAATGGCCAATAAACACATGAAAAGATGCTCAACCTCATTAGCCATTAGGGAAATGATCTCAAAACCACAATGAGGCACTATGTCACACCCACAAGGATGGGTATTATTTAAAAAGTGGAAAATAAGTGTGCACAAGAATACAGAAAAATAGGAATACTTGTTCATTGTTGGTGGACAGGTAAATGGTGTAGCCACCGTGGAAAACAGTTTGGTGGTTCCTCAGAAAGTTAAACTTAGAGTCTTCTCTGCGAAACTCCTCTTTGCTCTCTACAC
The DNA here is from genome assembly GCA_026826555.1 of Tolypeutes matacus. Classification (NCBI taxonomy): domain Eukaryota; kingdom Metazoa; phylum Chordata; class Mammalia; order Cingulata; family Chlamyphoridae; genus Tolypeutes; species Tolypeutes matacus. The sequence goes on along the minus strand of JAKSZT010000049.1, from coordinate 7,257,768 downwards.
CCTCTGCGCTCTCTCTGGCTGAGCTCACTGAGGCCCCGTGATGCCTGCACCTCCTGTACCTGCAGTTCCCAAACTGGGTGCTGAGGAGCCCAGGATGGCAGAGTGGAGTCAGAGTGGCACTGTGGGATATTTTAAATTTTTGAGGGAAACACAGCAGTACTTGACACCTGTCAGACACTGTGCAAATGACCAGTTCACTCTACAATCCTTTCAGTGACGTCACCTTTGGCAAGCCAGATTTTCATCAGTTCCTTGATAAGAAGCAAAGAGTGCACAAAAGTCCATATGGAACAGGAAATGAGGGTGGTGGGGCCAAGGTCTGCAGTGCCCAGTGCCCAACAGGTGTTCACATCCCATTGGTAGGTGACTGGTTATTTAAGAATGAAATAAAAATCTTTTTTCTTTCAATTTATGTGTTGTTGTTTTTTTTCCTCAGCTATTAAGTTGTTAGGACATAAATAGTTTTTAAGTTGTTTAGACCTCAAGACTAGTAAAGGGAGCGGTTAGGAATTTCTGTTGGCCTAGGAGTGCTGTGAAAAACTTACTGAGGTACTGAGAGTGCTGAAAACAGAGAAAGCTCAGGAACTTTGCCCTGAGCCTGATGCTTACAGGCCAGGTTTCATTCCCGAGGTCCAAACATGCAAATTCTAAGTGTGCATCAACATACCTGAACATTCTAAATGCACAGCGTCACACATGCACATTCTGAACGCATGCCTAAATATGCACCTTTTAAATGCACATCATCACACACACACACACAGCCTGAATGCATGCCAACGTAAATGCATATTCTATACACATGCACATTCTAAATGCATGTCAGTATAATGCATATATTCTAAACGCATGACTACATACATATACATTCTAAATACACCTCCATACACTCATACATTCTAAATACACGTGACCATACACACATTTTAAATGCACATCATTATAAGTGCACATTCTAAATGTGTGCCAACAAACATGCACGTTCTCAGCACATGTCTATATATGTGTATATTCTAAATGCATGGCAATATAAATATATATTATAATGCATGTTGCTGTGGATTGAATCATATCCCACAAAGACATGTTCAAGTCCTAACCCCTGGCCCTGTGGATGTGAGTTCATTTGAAAATAGGGTCTTTGAGGATGTTATTAGTTAAGATGAGGCCAAACTGAATGGGGTGGGCCTGAATCCAATATGGCTGGAGTCCTTGGAAGTGGAGGAAATTTGGACCCAGGGGTAGGACTCATAGGGGAAACAATGGAGAAACAGGCCGAGTTAGGGACCGCCAACCAGCCACCACCAGTACCCTACAGACTTTGGAGAAAGCACGGACCTGCTGACCCCTTGATTTCGGACTTCTAGCCTCCAAAGCTGTGAGACCATAAATTCCTGCTGTTTAAGCCAGCCGTCTGGTATTTGTCGTAGCAGTCCCGGGAAACTGAGACTTGTGTGAATATGCATGTACATCCCAAAGGGGAGAATTCCCACAGACACCTCAGCTCAAAGGCTCCTAACTAAAAGCTTCACACACACCCCCCCACCAAGCCTATTAATGGGAATTCCAGCAAGGAATGATTTAATCCTCACGCCCCTCCCCATCATCTGCCCCATCACACTCTGTGGAATCTGACATAATGATCTTTACATATGTCACATTTTAGTATAAGAAATAAAATTAAATACCCCCAGACTGAAGACCTTGTTACAAGCTATGAGTTTATAATGGGGGATATTTTTCTATTTTTCCATGTCTCTGTGTTTAGAAAAAGGAGTCAAGATAGGGTCGAATGAGGACTCAGCCTGATGACAAATGAGGGTGTTTTTATAAGGTGAATTACCCTTGATTTAGAAGAAACAACATTTGAAAGCGTTGCCTTTAATGGGCCATTTCGTAGACCAAAATTCCATTAAAGTGAGCCTCTATACAGCTCTGCCCTCTCACCATAACAAACTTGAGCCAGCCTCTGCCCCAACGATGAGCCCAGCTCCACCCAAATAGCTGAGTCTGTGGGCGGCTTAAAAGAAAAGTGTAATATTTGACCTTACAAAGCAAAATTAAAGGCTGAAAACGTTTGGGGAAAACACTCATCTTATCCATTTTTCCTAAAAGCATGCACTTCAGGGCAAAAGACAGCCGACCATGTCATTGTGCAAAAACCTTGGGGCCAAACTCTTTCTTTTGCACTTACTTCCCATAATTAAAGCTGGAAACCACTGGAAGTTATTTCCTCTTTCACTTCGTCAGTGCCGGCAACACCTGCCCTAGGGAGCAAAGCCGCTGTTCCATCATGCATGGTAATATCTTCGAAACTGCAGTCTTGGGATACTAAGGCAGTGTGACTTTTCCCTCTCAAGGAAGAGCCTTCTTATCCACAGACGATGACAGCAGGTTTGCCCAAAAAAGATGCCAGTTCATTTAAATGGGGCTCTAGGCCCAGCTGGGTGAAAGCTAGCTTTCATCTAAGAAGGTCCAGAGCCCCGTAGAAAACTGAGAGTTCTCGTGAAAATGAATATCAAAAGGCTAAAAATAAATGATAGCTCAGAGAAAATCCATAATACATTTTGGTTACTACTAAAAACTCATTAAGTATTATAATTCAAATGTATTTATCTCACAGAAAAACAATGCCACACTAAGAGATTTCTAATGAAGGTAATACAAATAAACAAATCCATAACTGGGAGAGGGGCTTGGACAAACAAGAAATCTGATGCAAAAACCACATCTGACAAAAGAATAGCACAGCTCAACATATTCACCCTTCTCTGGGAATGTACTTTCTAATTGATTGTCTTCAGCCAATGTATACATTTTTGGGCAACAGACTCAGTGAAATCTATAGGCTGACTTACATAGTGCGGCGGTTTTGGTCTATGAATTTCCCCACCCAGCCAACATCTCTAATAATTTATAATTCCCGCATTTGCTAGACTACACACGCACCAGCGCCCCCAGACACTCGGAATAAACATAACCTGGTTTTTCCAACACTGTTACTAAAAATAAAGGGACCACACAGGGCACAGCTCCCACGTTCACGAGCACATCTAAACAGTCTTCTTTAATTTCATCCTCTTCAGAGCCTCCAAATATCAGCAACCCTCCATAGAAGATCACGGAATGCTGGGGCCGGAAGGGACACGCCGGCTTGGGCACATGATGTTTAAGATTCTAGCTGCGAACCCTCTGTCGGGATGGACGAGAGGGGTGAGGCCTTGGCTGAAGGCGGGTGGGCGGCTCAGTGCCTGAGGCACCTCACCGTCTTCAGCCAACGGGCCAGACCACAGAGCCACCCGCAGCTCAGTGTCCACGGACCCTCAAGTTAGACGTTCTCAAAACCAGGAGGGGCTCCTTCCTAGTGGGAGCACGCCGGGAGTGGATGCATCCGGCAAGGTCTGGACACGGGCACTCGGAGGCAGTGCCCCCCTGCACTGCAGATCGGGTTTGGGGACCTAATATTCTGAAATGCAGCGCTGAAGGTGATGGCCGAATCCATCTCCCCACACACGTAGCCATTCACTGCGGTTTGCTCAGGATTCTCCCGGTTTTAAAGCTGCAAGTCCCATGTCTCGGGAACCCCCCTAGAGAGGACAATTGGGTACGCTGCCCACATGTAGAGTATAAAATAGCCCCTGCGGCCAGCTGATCTGACTTTGAAGTGGCTCCAACTTCTGTAATTCAGCAACTGGTGAACAGCCTGGATTCTGGAATACCTACAGGAGTACATGTACCACCTGAAGCAGGTAAAAGAAACCAGGTGCTCCACCCAGCATCGGGGTTGATGTGGGCTATAGGGCTCAAGGAGCTGCTGACTCGGTTCCACAACTACCCTTTGGGCAGACACAGATGCCTAAAGAACGATTTTGCCTGGCAGGTAACTATCCTCCTGATAATCGTAATCATTGCAGGAAGCTTTTTGCTTAGCTCCTTTTCTTCCTTCGCTATTAGACAATATCGAGGTACACTTCGGTCCAGTCACTGACTCAGTGAGCAAAAGCTAAAACCCCAAATGACAAAACGTGTGAAGTATAAACTGATACCGTTTCACCGTTCATGTTGTAAAAATGGTTAGCTCCCATTCCTGCAGCGGACGAAAGCACAAGCGCTTCCAGCGGTGGCTGCTGCACTGCAAGAGGCCGAGGCTCAGTACCCGCTGGGGGAGAGGAGGTTGAGCTGGGCGGTGTGAGGAGGCTTCGGGGCACAGGAGCCCCTTCACTTGGAAAACAGACCTGCCTCCTTCCAGGATTAGTGGAAGCTCCACCTCCTCCACTCAGATGGCTCTCCAGGAAATGCACGCCAAGCGCACCCAAGTTGCCATTTTTTAGCCTCTTTAACTAGAGGATTTCCTCTTCTGAAGTAGAGGGTGGCAAAGACAGGGGAGAGCTCATACTTGTCCTAATATTCCAGAAGCTCCTGGGCTGGTCTTCACCTTTGAAGAAACCTCATACCAGGTCTCCCCTGTTGCCCACCCCGTCTTTTCAAGCAGGGGCACGGACTTTCTGCCGTTATCTTCAACATCATCTGGTGGCAGAAAGTTCTGTGCGCCAGGGCTTTCCTGTATATCACCCCCTACCTTTTCCACACCCTTCCTTTCTCTGCCTTGGTCCTCCTGAGATGCCCGCGGGCATTGCTGGGTCTCATGGAAGACCGTTCGGGCTAGAAGTTGTCAGCTTGAGAGACTGTGTGCCACTCAGAGGAGACCGCTGGCTTCTGTGGTGAACACTTGGCTTACGTGGAAGAGAGTGAGGCCATTAAATACCACATCTGAGCCAGGGGCACCAGCTGGAGCTGCAAGATGGTCCCTCCTCTCCCCTGCACTTGCTCTCTTTCACTCACTCATTTAGGAACCTGTTAAAGGGCTGCTTTGGGCAGATTACACAACCCGGCTGAGCTTAGGGGTCCTTACCTGCTCCCAAGTCCAAGCCATCTTGTAAAGATACACTTTAGGCAGAAATGACCACACTAAGAGCTGGTCACTTTAAAGCCACCCAGCCAGTTCCCTTTATTTTATAATATGTAAACAGGACCCAAGTTGGAATTGGCCAGGCGTTAGCATGGCAATAAGAATTTATTTTTACAACAAAGGTATGGAATGGCACGTATTTTTGAAGCTCTCTTGTTGGGGATTAAGTTATCTTTCCGAAGAGAATTAGGCTGACGCCTCATTTCCAGGAAGGGAGTCCACCAAAACCATTACATGGAGTGCCACAAGCTGGGGCCTCTCACCGCTAGCCTGCCAGCAAGTCCAAGCTTGGTGCCCCGAGATGGGAAAACATCCATCCAAAGCATCATCTCTCACATGGTCATTAAACCAGCTTTCTTCTGTCCACAAACAGTCAAAATAAACACATTTCTGCAGGTGGCACAAAGAATCATTATCTAAAACCCAAAGAATCATTATCTAAAGCCACCCCCTGTAGGAGGGCATCTGGCATGAAAATATGCAAGTTTCCCGCGGATGCTGTGCCGAAGGCCCCCTTGGCTACAAACCTGACAGCTCTGAAAACACGGTCAGGCTGCTTCCCCTGCCACATGCCCTGCCCTTCCCCTCCTCAGCCTCTCGACCTGCCTGGTATTCAGCATAGGGGCTCCCCTGAACAAACAGGAGCACTGAACTCTTCCCCTCCAGCTTACTGGGAATAGCCCCTGGCCATGCATTTATGTCGGCGCTTATGAACAGATACTAATACAACTTCCTTTTTATCCCTGCTGACAACCAGGCTTTCTGTCACTGTTTCCAAAGAAATGGATTTTTTTTTTAAAGGAGGTGCAGGGATTCAACCCAGGACCTCATACGTGGGAGGCAGGCGCTCAACCACCGCGCTACATCTGTTCCCCAAGAAACGTTTTTAAGTCTAGTCTTCCAGGTTCCCTAAAAGTCAGCTGCAAAACTACAAAATACGTCTGACTATCCAGCAGACCTTCATTGAAAAGTTCACCGAAAGAGTTCACAGGGGTAAGGGGGAAGGAGAACATTGGTCTCGCTCCAGGTCCCTTCATATATTCATGAAACTAAAGCATCTTTCACTGGTGCACACGCCGAGGGTTAGCACGACAGTCTTCTGAAATACCCATTTTCAGAAAAAATATGATTGAGAATTCCACTTTAACCTCTGCACAGCAGGAAAACACATTCAGCCTTCCAGCCATTCCTATTTAGTTCCATTTTTCCTGAAATGACCTGTGGAGTGAACCCCTCTCCTGCTTTTGTGCTGGAAGGCTCCAAGAGAGTGAACTGGCCTCTTCGGCGCATGTCCACTGCCTTTGGAGGCACAGCAAGGGCCCTGGAGGAACGAGCCCAGATTCTACAAATAAACTGTGATGCTGACACCATCTGCTTCTCCTCGGGTCACCTTGTGTATCCAGAGAATCTAACACCGGCCCAGGGAGGAAAATAAAATTCCACCGAAGTGAGAGTTCACTTCGTAGGGCAGAGGGTGTCTCATCAATGAGTCATGGGGCAAGTGAGTCTTCAAAAAAGCCCATTGTGCTCCTGCCTTTTTCTTCCTGTTTTGCTGCTGAACAAAGTTCGGGAGTCACCTGCCAGCTCCCTCTCTTTCTAGCCTTCAGGAAGCCCTGATCCATGTTAAATGCACACCTTCTTCATCCTTAGAGAGTAAAAGGAGATTTTTTTTTTCTTTCTGGAAGAGCCTTTTATTCCAGAGGATGCAATTTCTAACGCCCTGCCTCTAAACCCGTCTGTGCCTCTTGGTGTCCTACGGGAACCCTAACTCACACCTAAAGCCGTGGCGGCAGTGCCACTCAGCAAGGAGTCAGGCTGCGCAGGAGACGGCCTCAGGGAACAAGGAAGAAATACGGTTACCCGGAGTGGGAGCTGAGGCCATGGGCTGTGAAAATGTAACCTGGTGCATCGTCCCGCAGTCAGAGAGTAGCTCAGTCGTGGAATGCGTGGAATGCTTGCTCGGGTCTTTTTCTTTCCCTTCTCACCATATCCCTAGCAAATTGTAGCCCCTGGAGACACCCACATACCCGCTGAATCATTCAACCAGTATTACCTGCTGGACTCCCAAGGAAAAGGCAGGTGTGACGCTCACAATTGAGTCTGATTGAGAGCCATTCGGTGGCCTCTAGGTGTTTAGACAACAGCAGGGGAGTGGCCGAAAAGAAAATTTCCTTTCTTTAACCTTCTCAATCTTGCTCCAGGGTCTGCATCACCTCCACCTAACTCTTCATTCTGAGCGCAGAGCACCCCGCTCTGGGTTTGGGGTCACTCTGGATCACCCCCCAGAGAGCCTGGGGTCCCCTGTTATATAGGTGCCAGCACTGGGGAAAAGAGCAGTTTTTGACAGCAAGGAGACCCTGTTCAAGATTTAAGTCTTTAACTGGCTAACAGGAACTGGCATTGAGCTATTTGCCAATATTCAGCTCCATATGCCCCAGTCGTGGCAGGGCTGAGCTTTGGTGGGACTTTGGGGACGAGGTCTCACAGCTCACCAGGACCCCCCCATCAGGTTCTCTGGGTCTTGCCTGAGCAGTGCAAACACCTGGAGGGGGACGCCGAAATCGTGATTTAAAACTCAGGAGACAGGACTTGAATTTCCTGAAAAATGAGACTTTTTTTTTTTCAGAAAAGCTTCAGTTTCCTCATCGGTAAACGGAGACAACAGTGCAGCCTCGTAAGGCTGCTGCAAGGATTAAACAGTCACCACAGGTGACGGATCAGGAGGAGAGTCTGATACTTTGTCAAAGTAAACAAAATATTCGTGACTGTTATTCTTCTTACATATGGTTGTCAGACAGCCATTTATTTGGTAAGCTAATAAAAAACATCCCCAGAAAGAATTCTCCTTCTTAATATCCAATTTAGAAGACCCTGGAAGAAGTTTTTAAAAAAAGACAGAAAATAATGCTGCCTAGGATTTAGGAGGCAATAGCACCAAAAATGCAACAGCAACCCTGAGCCTCTGTTATACCTTTCCTAGGGGAAAAGAGGTTTTTTTTTCCTTTAAGTCATTTATTTCCATTTTACAAATGCGAATGACGGAATTGTCCCCCACTGGCCACGAATACTAAGGACAATGGGTCGTAGCCTAAGAAATCCCTATTTGCTGGTAGCAGTGCTGAAAAATGGAAATCAAGGGGAGAAGCTCCACTTTGTGCAGGTGCACTGAATAAAGTTAGCCTGCGTTATCTGGTTTAAGCCTCGCATCTTAGGGGATGGAGACCATCCTCATCTTACCGAGGAGCAAATGGGGCACCAGAGGTCACTTCATTTGACTCAAAACCATGCAGTCAGTGGTCAACCAAGATTCGAATCCAGGTAGCTGGACTCAAGTCTATGGTGATATCTGTCATCCTAACCAGTGTTGAGCTTGTGTGTTCAGTGGGTTCTAGGATGTCAAGAGACATGTGCAGAGTTCCAAGGCCAAATGTGTTTAGGGAAAAGCTGAGTAAAATAAAGGTCGACCAGGTGTCTTCACTGCAGATTTGTCCAGAGACGTCAGTATACGAATGGACACTGTCAATCCTACAGTGTGATGCAGGGCGCACATTTGTCCAGACAGCCCGAGGGAGCGTGTGTGTGTGCGTGTATGCGTGTGTGTGTGCGCGTGTGAACTCCTGTTCCAAGGAGTTCAACGTGGAAACCCCACACTCATACCACATGGCTCCCCCATGGCCCTGAGGACACAGTCCTTACCCTAAGACTGGGATTTGTTGCTTTTACTCTCCCCTCCACTCGCTGACATTTTCCCGGGTTGTTGTTTTTTTTTTCATGATTGCCATCCAGTCATTCAACAGATAGGTCATGATAGCATCATGTCAAGGGGAGGGGACAAAGGAAATTGAAGGAGTCAGGGACATCGGTTAACATTTATCAGACGTGACCAAGAACTTCGAGGTATCTCAGAGCCCTGCGTCAGAACAAGAAGGACAAGGAGGGAAAAAGAAGTCCTGGTCTGGATGCTGACCATGGCTAGCACAGGCTTTTCTGACTGGACTGGAAACCTTCGGCTCTTGCAGAGAACAAAAGACGAAGCTCAGTGCCCATGTCTGGACTACGCCCTAAGAAAGCTGACGGCTTGCCCTGTTCTCCATTTGGTAGACCTCGCCTCGGCCTAAAAGGGCAGGGGGAGCTGCTGGGGATTTGGAAACTGGCCTCCGTCCAGTTGTCCAGACCTCCCTATTACCACTCAACTGGAGGCAAGCGTAGGAGCGCCGCGATTCCTTTGATTCCTTTCCAACCCCAGGCCCCCCTTTCTGGGGTGCCTTCTGTCAGTCTAGCCAGTGTATTATCTAATGGCACATGGAATCTGGAATGGCATTTCCATATGAGGGCCCTCCACATTCCTTTTCCAACCCCCCTCTGAAGCACATGTGCTATCAGTTAGCTAGGGGGGCTGAGAAGGGGCAGGACTGGGGCGATGGGGAAGAAGAGCTGAGAGGGTCCTTGTACCCTGCTTAGCCCAACAAAACATTTGAAACGTAGCAACAGATGAGACAAATGGATTTATTGTATCCAATTACCTTAAGCTATATTTTTCTTTCACTGGATATTTTGGAAATTTCAAACGTCATTGGTCAGTTAAAATATGGCTCCAGAAGTTGAGAAGGACTTTCTATGTCCCAAGAAGTAATCCCAGACTCAGGCGGTGCCCTAACATTCCTTCCTTTCCCATAATAACAAACCACGCAGCAGAGAGCCCAGCAGACACCCAGGAGGCTGTTCTCTGCCATCGGTCTCTGGGCCGCTGGGAGGAGGAGTGTGCTGTTCCCCACAGCGGGGAGGCGAGGGAGAGGGCCACTGCGGAGACTCAGGGCTTGGCCAAGGCCGCAGTGGGCAGCAGGACGCAGGAAGTAACACCACCGGCAGGCCCGTCTTTCAGGGATTAAAATCACCCACCATCAAGCCTGCGTGCTTTCTAACATGGGCTTTATAACGTGAGAGATTTTGAGAAGAGGCTTAACCTGGAGCGGAGGGAAAAGGAGAAAGTATATTCCCAAGTCAATAAAGGCTTCTAAAAGGAGACAGTTCTGAACAACTATCGGAAAGCTGATCTGATATTTGGGGGGAAACACATCTACTATCAGAAGGCAGGGCCTGAAAGTATTGAGATGGAGCAAATAAAATAAAGTTAGACATTTGATATTATTGATGTGCAAAGCTGTTGCCCGGTAATTAAATAGCTTGGGTCTAAAAAGTGGGAGAGACATCCAATCAAGGCATAAGATCCAGACTAACCAGCACATGGAGCCATCTGTCAAACTCTTGAACAATCAACCCAGGAAATATAGAATGCACTTGTCCAAGCAGCGAAATATACAAGAAGAGAAGCAGACATTAGACTGCTAAATTAGTGAGGCCAGAAACTTCGCATTCCCAACCGTGGAAGACAAGATGTCCCTTTGCGGAATGCCAACAGAGGGCAGGAAGTGAAAGGGGATGCCCGGCTCCTGGCCTCCCGACGAAAGCAGGGTTATTTTTATCTCTTGGACCATGCGGCTGCTGAAGTGCTGTGTCCCACGCACATGTGTGACTTGCGTCCAGCCTTCCCCGCTGCCTTCGGTTTCCGAGAGCAGCTCTTGCCACAGGCTCACAGCTGTCTGCAGGCCACTAAGACACACCAAGTGGCCAAAGAGGCAGCTTTAAATACCACATGCAAGGACCTGGAGCTCTGGAGAAAAGTCACAAGTGTAGGAACTAATCATTGTTCTGTGATCTCGCCCATGACAGCCTTCAGCTGCTAAGAAGAGGCCATTTGGTTTCTTATTGTGGGGTCTGGGTTTAGGATAAAATGAAGCTCTATTTCAACTCTTATTTCAGATTCCAGAAGTCTCAAGCACCACTGAGCGATGACGTACAATTTTAAGAACAGAACACTGTGTCCAAAGTTGCAAATTACTGGTGCTGTTGAGAAGACGGAAAGTCCTGTTATTAGCTATGGCCCTGACTTAAGCATTGACTGTGCTGCACGTCGATAATAGAAAGGCACTTTTAAAAAAAGTTTTTAGTGACACTGTTTGGCATGGCCTTTGTATTTTTTAAAATAAAACAATAAGATAATATTTTCCTGGCCCATTAGTCAGTTAGCCAGAAAATCTTAAGAAGAGATTATAGTCAACCAGGCTTTGAACACCAATGGCAAGATCAGGTCACTGGTGCAGAGATGCGGTCCCACCTGTGTGGTCTTCCGGGCTCCCATCCTCTCTCCTGGCTTATTTCCTTGTCTGGAGTGAGCTCTTTCATTCCTCTGCAGATGCTGAAGACTTCTAAACATGTTCTTCCAGACCAAGGTCTCTGCTGAGCACAGACCCATATTTCTAGCTGCCCAATGGATGATCCAAGGAGCAAGTCCAGAAGGAACCCCGGCCCATTCTGGCATCCACCTGCCCAGCTGCTCCTTGTCCTGGGACGCCATCACCGTTCACGCGATAGACACTGCACTCCGACTCAGAAGACATCTCTCCAATTTTAGGCTCTCCTCCCATCACAAGTGTTTCTCCTTTCGCTGAGGCTCTTTAATCGATCCTCAGGTAGCAGTGACTGTGGGCCATATACTGCTCTGAGACCTTTCCCAGACCTTCATCATCTTTTGCAGTCATCATAATGAGCCGTCTAGCCAGGTTCCTTGACGTGGCAGTCAAAGTAGCCTCAAAAGAAAACCTCATCATTATACTCCCGGCCCAGAAACTCTGAGATGCCCATTTTCTACACTCCTTAGCATAGCAGTAAGGGTCTTTCTCACCTGCCTGTCACCTGCCCTTTCTGCTGCCTCCTCCCTCCCCATCCTATAAAGCCGGGTTGCAGACACATCAGCTCCTCACCTGCCCTCCCAGGGGCCACGGGCCTTCGTACCTGCTCTTCCCTCTGCCTGAGAGGTCCCTCTGCCAGGCCCCCCTCCCCACCACACAAGCCTCAACCACAAGGCGTAAGGAACTTCCTCAGAAAAGCCTTTGCAGCCTTGCCTGGAGGGCCTAACGGCAGATCCTAAATGGTGGATCTACAGCAAAACCCCAAGGGAACACAAATGAAACAGCGGGTCCCACAGAATGGAGGACAAATGGAAGACTTTTCTTAACTGTTATAGACAGTCACAAAAAAAAAACCACCAAAAAATAACCTAACATCAAATTGCAAATGATGAAGCACCAGCAAACTAGAGCGCTTTCTTCAGGAAAAAGGGATCGTGGTGGCACTGCACAGCTGTAGCACCGGCTGCCGAGTCAGCTAAGTCGGGTAAAGAGGCACAGCAATCAGGGAAGGAATAATTGACTTATATTTGGTCTGAGTACCCTCTATTTTTCACTTTTAAATCTCCTGTCAGCATCATTTCTGGTTCTACCCATTTTCAGAAAGTTTCACACAGCATTTCCCCCCCAATTCTCCTTTCTCTGCATTTATAGATTATGATAAAAAAGATTATGAAGCTGCAAGGACCCTGGGTCTCTTTAAGAAAACTCCACGTAAGCAGGTCTGAATTTAGTGATTCAAGCACGTGTGTTAGGCGTCCTAGGAACGAGAATATCCTCAAACTAATGGGAGGAAGCCAAGATGACCAAGGCATGACCAGGCAGAGAGACGGAGCCAGCTGCCTCAGGTCTGAAACCCAGCCTGGTCTGTCCCTCAGACGCCCCCTCTCAGTAAAGGATGGCTCGAGCCTTCCTGCTGCCGAGGCCACGGCCTTGTCTAGGGTCCTTCCCAACTCCACGCTTTCTGTTTCAGGCCCCACCCAGACCAGCTGCAAACCCGTCCACTCCCTGAAGTGGGATCCCCCTGCTTCTCACCCCGGCACGGGCACCGTCCTCGCCCACAGGCTATCAGGGGCCTCCTGCTTCCAGGGTGGCCCCCATTCTTTACACAGTGGTGGGGGCACTCTTTTACAATGCCTCCCCTCCTCTCAGAGGATCCCCCTGGGCTCTCTTGCCTCTGCCCCCCATCCTCTCTCTGCTCCCCTGTTCCTCAGACCCCCGGGCAGACTTCGGCCCACGCCACCACCACCCCCTCCCTCTCTGGGCTCTGTGCACCTGTCCCTTCCTTTGACAGGCCTTCTCTCGGAAAGATCACCCGTGTCCGTCCACCGCCCTCACCCTGCCCTGTTTTCCTTCGCGGCCCTGCCACCACATCCACTTCTTGGCTGTTTGGGTATCGCCTGCTCTCTTCGCTGGGAGGGCAGGTCCTGTTTTGTCCACTGCCATTCTCCCGTGATGCACCCTTAGCAATCACGTGCTGGGCCCATGGAAGGCAGGAGGAGAAGCAGGCGGAGAGCGTGAGGCCACGCTGGATCAAGAGGGGTTAATCTGTGAAAGAACTCCTCGAGGGGCAGGGACTCCAGGCTCGAAGAAGAACATGTAGACAGCGAGCTTCTCTCTCATGGGAGTTAATTCAGGAGCAACTCTGGGAGCATGGAGGGCATAAGATGACATCCATCCGCGGGCTCGTGGAAGTCCTGTTCAGGGCACTCAGGAGTGGGCGATCACGAGGCATCGTCCTGCCCTCAAGGAGTGTGGACTGTGCTACATTCAGGAAGGTGAAACATGCTATAAACAAATGGAAGGTGACATCAGCTTGTTGCAAGCAAAAGGCCTCTTGGAATTCCGTAAAGGGAAAAGTGCTTCCAGCTGGGGTGACCAAATGTCCCGGGAAGAGTCGGGGCAGGAGGAGGAGTTTGGCTTGGGGGACAGGTGGGGGGAAGACTCCCAGGGCTTTCAGTTTCCCAGATGCCGAGTTCCTTGGCCCCAACTTCCTCCACATGCTTTATAATCAGCTTATACCAAGAAGAGATATTAGAGATCAATTCCCCTAATATCAAACACTTCAGAAAGTGTTCTAGTCATTTTCAAAGCTGCTTTGGTGTTCTTATTTGGATATTTAGTACATTATGAAAATGTCATCGGTACAAAAATAATGACCCGGGTCTAAGTTTAAATGTCAGGGCCAGGGGCACTGAGCCGCCCCAGACACTGAGCCGCCCCAGACACAGTGTTCCTGACTGTGCGAGAGCTCCCCAAGCTAAAAGCAGCAAAGAACGCAGCTGCCGCCCAAAGTGCGGACAGCAGCCTAAAGACACCACGTGTGAGACTCTAAGAGAGAAGCCTTTGTATTCGGGACAGGAGATATATTTAGCCCACATTAATTAAAGACATGCTTTCCAAAGACAAGAACAGACGGAGCCCACACAAACACACTGGACGAGCAAATTAAGAGATGGGGACGAGGAGAAGGGAATGGACAGAAAGGTCAGAACACGGCATCACTTTTCCCATGACCAGCATCTCTCTTTTAAAAGAAATCAGAAATGATTCTCCCAAAAGGAAACAGTGATCTCTTCCCACACAAGCAAGGATTCATTCCAGCATTATCATTTGAAGGAGTTTTGAATGCAAAGCCTGCGATTCACATTGCCTTGCAAAAATTTCTTGGTGAGTTCCCAGGTGCCCTTCTGGGCAGTGAAGGAGCAGTAAAGATTCCATATTTACACAGCCTGAGAGCCTGGTGGGTGACTAAGACCCTGGGGCAATGGCAAAGCCATTCTTAAACAGATCTGAAACTCTGGTCCAATCTATCCTGCTAGCATCTGGAATTAAACAAGCTAGTTTAAAAAGAACCTATAAGAAAATTTTAGCTGGATTCAGAGCTGGCATAGGTTCTGGGGGTATAAAGGGAAGGAAAACAGGAATGGATGGTGGCGGAAGAAAAGTGGAATGGAAGGGAGAAACTCTAGTTAAACTTCATAAACTGATAAGTGGGGTTCAGAAGGAAATCACCAGGGACTCCAGGAGATAGTTCTGGCTCTGAGCTGGGTTTTGGGATAACTGAGAGAGAAGAGGGTAAGCCTGGGAAAATAAATACATATATATATATTTTTTTCATTTCCTCCTCCATAAAATTGTAGTGCTTGGTGGAATTTCATGAAAATGTCCCATACAGGCAAACCAAGAGTCCAGGGGATTTTAAAGGGAGATTGTGGTTCAAGTCAGGAATTTCACACACAGTATTTGTGACACAGTCATCTAACAAATGTGGATTTTGGAGCCTGGGCCCCACAATCCATCCCTAAAGCATTTTAGGAAGTTCAGTCACCTTCTCTGGAAGCCAGGGATAGAGTTTCTTCACCTTCCATTTAAAAGTAGCCATAGGCTTGAAAATCACCCTGAATGATATTACAAGGACAGACACAGGCCATTGTATATGCGGCCATCACCTACAGAGCCGAACGGGGAGAGTGTAAGCGACAGGGTAAACTTATCCACGCGTAGTGGCAGTGCTCCAAAATGTGTTCACCAGTTGCAATGAATGTACCACACTCACACTGATGAAAGATGCTGCTGATGGGGAAAATGCGGGAGGTGTGGGGAGCGGGGCTTATGGGAATCCCCTATATATTCTCTGTAACATTTATGTAATTGAGGTATCTTTTAAAAAATAAAAAAAGTGGAAGAAAAATAGTCGTATGACATTCGGACCACTGTATATGTTATTTACATTTTTGCATCTCTCTGCCAGGTGTTTTGAGGCCATCAACTTTAGTCTCCATTCTGCCCATGCAGGGCAACCTGTGGCAAAGCATCCTCACTCTCCCTGTGGTGGGGCACCTTCACTCTACCTGCGGTAAAGAGGCCTCACTCTACCTGTGGTGGAGTGTCCTTGCTCTACCTGTGGTGGAGAACCATCACTCTCCCTGTGGTGGAGCGCCCTCACTCTACCTGCGGTAAAGAGTCTTCACTCCACCTGTGGTGGAGAACCATCACTCTACCTGTGGTGGAGCGCCCCCACTCCACCTGTGGTGGAGAACCATCACTCTACCTGTGGTGGAGAACCATCACTCTACCTGTGGTGGAG
>JAKSZT010000049.1:7227771-7241518 GCA_026826555.1 Tolypeutes matacus | reverse complement strand
TGTCCTTGCTCTACCTGTGGTGGAGCGTCCTCACTCTACCTGTGGTGGAGAACCATCACTCTGCTTGTGGTGGAGTGTCCTTACTCTACTTGTGGTGGAGCGTCCTCACTCTACCTGTGGTAAAGTGCCCTCACTCTATCTGTGGTGGAGTGTCCTTACTCCCCATCTGTGTTCCTGAGGGTGAAGCTGTTACTGTTAGTCAAGGTGAGACTAACTGAATCTGGGTGGGACTTAACCCATATTACTGGAGGCCTTAGGGAGAAACCAGAAGCCCACAGTCAGAGAAATGTCAGAAGGAGTCAGAAGCCAGAAGTCAGCTGAAAACTGGAAGTCATCGAAACCATGAAGGAGAAGACATTGCCATGTGATGGGGGCAGAGGCACAAGTCAGGGACCCCAAGGATTGCGGCTGCCAGCATCGGAACGTACAGACTCCGGGAGAAATCAAGCCTTGCTGATATCTTGACTCTGGAATTTTTCTAGCCTCAAAACCATGAGCCAATAAATGCTTATTTAAGTCAAAACCAGCTTGTGGTCTTTGTCATAGCAGCTCTGGCAAACTGAGACATGTCCCCTGAAGGTGATGCCCAAGCAGTGACAATATCACACTAGTCCTAAGAGGCAGGGACAAGCTTCGGACTCACACGCATTACACGCTCTTTCTGTTTGGGTGTGACAGCAGCAGCCCCAAACAGGGCTCCCACCCAGGGCCCTTCATGCAGGACATGGCTCCTCCTACCTCTCCTACCTCTCTCCTATCTCTCTCCTATCTCTCACCCTCTGATGAGGCCTAAACCTTCACTCTTTATCCGTGGACAAGAGCGAATGGGCCTGTCCATACCAGTGGTTCTTGAACCCATAGAACCAACCAATGCCACTTTCTATCCTAAAATATAATTAATAAAAAACTTACCTACTCATAAATTTAAAAATTAATATAATGTCCTAACTCGTACGTAAAGGAGAACTGTAAGAGATACTCTAAGTTGCATCTCAACATCAAAAGGCTCAGAAGACATAAGGTGGCAGACACTTATGCCTCTCGACAGTGTTGGCGCAAATTCACCAGCTGCACACGCTGACTGACCCAAGCTGTGACATGATTTTTCTGCAATAAACAACCAAAAAAGTTCTAAACAAAATAACGAACAATAGCCTCCCGATTTGCATTCCTGGAAAACCGTGCACACATTTCAAATGGCTCTTGTTTAATATGGCATGTATACTTAGATTACAGTAAGAGAAACACTTTCTCACATACATAATGGCTGGACCGCATGTTCTACAGTCGTGGCGTTGCATGGGACAATTCTTCATTGCGTGACTGTCCTATGCATCGCAGGACATCTGGCGTCCCTGGCTGGCACCCGCTAAAATGTCACCCCCATCATTTGTGACAAGCAAAAATAGCCCCACAAATTTCCCTACTGCACAGCAGGTGGCCCTGTTGCTTGGTCTCTAGGCGTGGGCTCCTCCTTACTTACCTGTTCTCCCTGCTCTTCCTGTCATTCCCAGAAAACTAAGTTCGTTAACACTTTACTAATGCCAGCATGTTCTATTGTCATGTTGCTCTGTGGTTATTAGCAAGAACGTGTGAGCCGGAATGTTCAGCTTTTGACGCAGTGGCAGAGGACATCCTCCTACCCTTTGGTTGTCACTTATTTGCTTCTGAGAAACACAGCTGCTAAGATGACAAAAGGACCCATGCCACGGGAGTGCTTATTTTCAGAAGCTAGAAATTGTTTTTGCACCTAATCCTTATTTAGACCCAATTAGCAAGCTTTCTCTCAATACTTTTTCACCTAAGGCCAAATATTGCCCTATGAGAGGATAATAAAATGAGAAGAAAAAAAAATAGCAAAACTGCCAAAGGTGACCTGAAAATAACAGATGAAAGAGATGAAAGGAGGAAAAGGGTCTCTGTGTTTGTAAGACTGAAAATGGTGACAGAAAAATGATACATGCTGGGTTCCGTTTTCCATTTTGGTGATTATGAGATTATCTTCCTCTAGGTCAGTGAGAACCATGCCATCACTTAAGGTTCATTCATTAGTCTCGACAGCTACCCACGGAGGTCCTACTCGACAGGAGGATCTGACCACGCCTAGTGGCTGAGCTGTCTCCAAGTTGAATGTGCCTCGGGACCACCTGGAGGCAGGTGTTCCCCTCCCTCAAGCTGCCAGGTAATCCCTGTGGACAGTCCACAGACCAGCTGGAGTAACTGGGTACCACAGGGGCAAGAGACTTAAACAAGGCTCCTGCCTTCAACGAGCTTGTTTAAATAAGGAGACACAGACCTCCCAGACCAAGCAGACGACCTAGGAGCTGTGAGAGGGCTAAGACGCTCTCCAAGGCCAAGGAACTGCTGCTGTCGGGCCACGGGGCCGGGTGGGTGTCTGGGACGACGGTCTGGAGAAGGGGGATTTTAGGACTGGGTACGTGGAGATGGACAGGGACGGGAGGGAGAAAATGCTGGCAGAGGGACCGGAGTCTACAAAGGGACAGGCGTGAGAAGAATGGAGTGCTTGGGTGAAGGGGCAGAGGCCCCTCTGCAGGATGTAGGAGGCGCAAACACGACGGGGTGGGGGGCATCTGAGGGCAGCCTGGGGGGAGCCCGGGCTGAGTCCAGAGTCTACAGCTGAGCTATATGACACCCGGCCTGGGGGCAATGGCAGGGGCAGACAGAATGGGAAGAGAGAGAGAGAGATAGAGGCTGACAGGCCAATTAAGAGGCCACTGAAATAGTCCAGGAGACAGATAAAGAGGTCCTGAAATAGAGACAGTCATAAATCTTGGATAAGACAAAAAAAAAAAAAAATGCTGAACCATTCATACCTTAATTTCCTATTTTGGGTTTTACTCTGCATGATGATGTACCTTCTTCTGATTTGAGAGGCAAAGTTACAAGCATTTTTTAAAGGATTTGGAGAAAACAGCTTTATTAATTAAAAGTTATAGTATGACACTTTTGGAACACTCACTCCTGGCATATGCTGGAAACAACCAAGTGATGCTATAATGTCTTCTTCAGAGGCTGAGGATTCAAGTTAGTGATTAATGACTAGCGGCCCACCTAGCATGGAGCACTCAGCCATTTCTCATTCTCAGAAGAGGAGGGCTTGTCATCAAAAGCCTTTGCCTCTTCTTCCAGTGCCTGGCACTGCTGGAAGGTATTGGTTTTATGTCAGCCTGGAAAGAGATGCATTTGCACAGAAGAGCATCTGGCTTTGAAATACAGTAAGAGAGGCTCCTTCAAAAATATTCATTTCCAGAGAATGAGAATGTGACGTGTTCCCAGGTGGAAATCTTAGCATGGAAAAGTCCCACCCCCACTTTCCCAGGCCAGGTATGTGTGACGTGACCCTGGGATGTGACCAGTGGCCTAACTGTGTTTAGCCTTTGGGTCTGAAGGTGTCAGACCACGGGTTCCTTTCCCATCTCAGAAAAAGACAGCAGAAGTCCCTGAAAAATGTGGCCGACTAAATAGAGATCTTGAAGTTTCCATGTTCCTTTCTAAATCCTAATTAAGGGAAGATTCTCCTATGGGATAATTCTGCTCTGAAGCAGTTTGTTGAAGTACAGTGCAGCAGAACGCGGTTCTGTTAGCGAAGCCGGCACACCTAATAAATTCCCGTTTACTAAACTCATGCCCGGGTGTCTATTTTCTCCTCCGTGTGAGGGCACGTCGCTCCCACCAACTTGTCTTGAAGGCAGGAACGTGCCCCCGCAGCCAACGGCCGCCCTGGGTGGACGGGGCATGCAGAGATCAGTTGTTCAGTGGCTCACTGATTACAAAACACGGGAGTCTTCAAATGATCGACTGCTTAAAGAAGCATCTATCTGAGTGGCAATCACGTTTAAGATGTGAACCGAGGGCAGCTAGTGAGGGAAAGAGGAAAGCACTTGAGCCAGGAGGAGAAAACTGCACAAACCCAGCAGGGAGAAGAGGGCCCCCAAAGCGGCCAGGCCACCCCCGGGACCCCGGACGGACCAAGGGCAGCTGCACGGTGCACCTCCGGCTGGCAATACACACGCTGCGTGGGTTGCTCTGTCCCAGGAGCTGGTTGCATTAATCGGCACTCAGAGCCAAGAAACTTCACATTGGCTCTGGCAGTAAAACTGCCAGCAGGAGAGAAACTGTTTTAAGGCGTTGGTGGTAAAGAGTCTACCTGCAGATCAGTCCGCAGGGGCTCAGACGTTGGAGGCACACAAGCTTGGGACCCCTAAGCCCTAAGGAGCAAGCTCAGTGTGGAGACTGACAAATGGAGGCTTTTAAGGTGAGCCCACTGGTCCTTGTGGTGCCAGCTCAACAAACGTCCTTGGTTGCATGCTAGAGCAAAAGCCCCTGGCTTTTATCTGCTGTTTCCTGGGTGTCGAATGAAAGATGCTAAATGCCCGGTGCTTTCCTCCGAGGAGTGCAAGGAAAAGGAAAAGGGGGGAGGGGTGGTGCGATGAGTTTAGGGCAGCAAGGGTCAGGCAGAGTTCATTTAGGGACTGTCATCAAAAGGCTTCCTGAGCATATATTTTGGTGCATTTTTTTCTTATTGTATTATTTTTCGGTGCATTTTAAAGTCTGGCTTGCAGCAGGTAGGACTCAGATTTCTGGTTCTCAGGACGTTGAAATGAAGATGCCTGACGTCTCCAGAGACTACCTAGATGCCTTGGATAAGGCTATTTCAAACCACCTCTTCATTTGGCCCACCAGGCAGAGCTACAAGAAGGGGTGGCACAGTGCAGTGCTTCATACTTGGGCTGCAAAATCCTGAACATTTCACTGAACTCAGCCGTGGCTCTCTTAAAACAGCTCAATTCAGCCGCCACTCTGCAGTTTTCCCTTCTCAAGAATGAGCACAGCAATGGGTTTCCTCATTTTTGGACTCACTGCTTGAGCTGCAAATGTGATTCCTTGGAAGCTATGACCTGTTGAGCCATAAATCAACAGGAGGGCTGAATGCAGGAACACCCACTGTTGCCCACCCTTCTCCCTCACCTTTAACAGACATGCCACAGCAAATGGACTTCCTTCAGAGCCAGGACCCCAGGGCCTTCAGGACGGTTTGCATGACCAACCTGGGCCAGCGGGGCAGAGGAGTGGGTATTTGGGTGGGCAGAGATTGGCGGGATGAATGCCATGGGTGAAGCTGTGTTCTAGGTTCTTCGTCCAAGCTGGTCCAATGCCACCCCTGGGCCCGTCTTTGGGAGTTGTCTATCAGTTAAACAACCCGCCCGTCTAACTGCCAACTGCCACTGCAACTTAGTCCTAACTCCAAACCGCAGCAACTTAACCCTTTGGGGTCTTTTTTTTCATACCATCCTAGTAAGCCAGAAAAACTGGGTTGTTCTTGCTGTTTTGAATTTTCTCAGACACGCCTCCTATAATTCGTCAGTGAGCCTTTCTTAATTAGAAAGAAGTCAGGGAGCTCATCCAAACACTGCTGAAGACCTGGACAAAGGTTTCAGACAATACTGAGTTTTTAAACAACTGAACAAAACTCCTTCACTGTTGTTTCACTTGATTTCAGGATATCAACTCTGCCTGTGGCAGGGGGGGGGGCCCATATATATGGGGTTGGGGGGTGGATTTAACACATATAGAAAGAATCTAAAGTCTTTAAAGTTGTAGACTTTTGGGATATCTTGTATTTAAATAATAGCTCCTGATCTGAAAATTCTGAAAAGGAAACATAACCCTAAGTAGGAATTTTTAAAAAGCTGGGGTAGAAAAGTGAGATGAGATGGGGTTGTACTTTTTGACAACCCTGCCATGGTACACAGAAAAGCTACAGTTTAACCAAAAACATACTGATTCAAGCACATGCAGGCACTAGAGACATGGTATGAAATTTAATTCCCACAGACTGCCTGGGAAAAGCCCGACACTCCCATTTGGAATAGCAGGGGCAGACATGGAGTGGAGGGAATTTCTAAGGGGACTGGGTTCTGGAACTGCTCCTGGGTGTCTGGGAAGAAAGGGTAGCTTTGGGTCTCCTTGTGTACCAGATGCTTCCTAAGCCTACCAGCAAAGGGGGCAATGGGGAGTAAGCTTTCTAAAACTTGATAGGACTCACAAGAGGTGATGGTGGAGAGCATCTTTGAACAGTGAGGACAGTATGTTATCCCTACTGCATGTATTTAACCGCCACACACCCCCCATAACATGTCTTAAGAAACACATCTGGTGATAAGCTGCTCTAACAGCTTGTTCTTGCTGTATCCCTGCAGTGTGGGAGACTCAGCAGAGGAGAAAGAACTGCCTCCCTTGTGTGGAATCTGTAAAACTGCCCCTGAGAGATGTGACAGGTAATACCTGCAGGTATAGTTTTGAGGATGATTTCAGAAATCTAATAGATTTCTACTTCCGGGCACTTTTGACCTTTTCCAAAACCCTAAAATCCATTGTGAGAACTCACAATTAAACTCAAATTCAGATTAAGAGGTCTAATATTTTTAATGCAAAAAGCACTTTCTTCTACTAAGGAGAGCATCAGCCGCCCCACCCCCACCCACCACTACATTCATCTTTACTCCTATTCAGATACTGACCCCAGCGGTCATTGATGATTTTGGAGCTCAACTCCCAAACTCTCTCTTCACTCCCATTCCTGAAACCCATCTCCCCACCCCCACCACGGGTGCCTTTGGTGCCCCTAGGACAGCCCATTCCCATCTCTGCACCCATGTTCTGTGACCTGTTACTCTCCGAGGATTCTGTCTCAACGTCCACACCGACGGCCACCCCTTGAAGCTGTGGCTCCGCACCTAAAGTCGTCCAGTCGGATATCCTCGCTTCCCATCACAAGCTATTGGCCCTCACAACCTCCCAACCTGAGCCTACCCTGCCTCCTGTCAGTCCTCTCCTGGTTACAAACTGGTTCCCAAGCATACTGGACATCTCCTCTATCACTGCTCCACACTTTTCTCAAAACCATCAACTCCTTTGACCACTTTTCTCCCAATCACACCCACACAACCCAACCTCAACCTCAACCCAGTCCAGGGTGGGCCTTCTCTGCTCCCACTCTAGGCTGCTGACCACGGCTGGTGAATGTCATCCAGCTTTGCTGAGAGGTGTCCCTGCCCATCCGTGGGCTCTAACCTCAGCTGGGTCCACTGGGGCCCTCGGGATAATCCTTCTCAGTGTCCCCCTCTCATTTCCACACAAGCAGTCCTTCAAGCCCTGTCCACTAGGATTTGAGGCCTCCTTTCTCACCAACCTCATCTACCATTCTCAGTAGAAGGTCTTCACTGAAAAAGACAAAGGCCAGGCAGGAAGCCTTCTCTAGCTCTCTGCACCACCACAGACTATCTTATCCACATTCAGCCCTTACCTCCAGTCTTCCTCCACTGACAGTGGGAAAGATGTTCCCAACCCTCCTTTGCTTTCGCCTATTGGAAGCAAATCCATCTACTAGTTCTCTCCACCTGCCTGCTCTCAGGCATCCTTCAGGAAATGTCCTTCTTATGCTCCTCTGTGGTTCTCTCCTTAATTTCACAGTGAAGACTTCTAGAACAAGTACCTATATTCCCTGACTTTACTATCCTGGCCTCCTAATCAATTATACCCACTGTCCCCAACCACCAAAAGAAACTGCTCTTCCAACACTGCATGAACTCGTGGTGCTGAATTCCACGGCAACCGCAATAGCCTACCCTAATGACTCATGAGTATTATTTTGTTTATACTACTGGATTCAGTCTTGTTGATAACCTTGGACTGGGGAAGAGGTGGATAAGGCCCAGTAAAGAAACAGGGATAAAAGTATAGGTATAGGAAGGGCTATATGGACGTGGGCAGGGCCATGGTAGGGACCAGTGCACGGCAGCTATGGGAAGGGTGAAGGGCATCTAGAAGCAGCTGTTTATCAGGTGGAACTCAAGTCCTCCTCGCTGGACTTGCCTGGAATGCAAATTTGATCACGCCATTTCCCTAATTATAATCTTCCAGGTACTTCCCATTGTCCATAGGATTAAGCCCAGACTTCTTAACATGGAATGCCAGGTACATCATTGATCTGGGTGTGATGCCCTCACTTCCCAGTGTGCCCCTCACACAGGCTACACTCCAGGCTCAACAAACTACTTACAGCCATTTCTGGGACACACCATGATCTCCTGTGCATCCAACTCACCGGAATGACCTCTTTTGCATCTGGAAAGTTCCACCTCATTCTTCACGACGCAGCTCCAGGGTCACCCCCTCCGGACATCCTTCCCGGATCCTAATGACTGCTCATCTCTTTGCTCCCTCAAGTGTTAAGGCCCCAGGCCTCCACTCCCCTGGCCTGCTCTGTCCCCTAACAGCCGTCAGCTGAGGGAAAGGACCAAGCAGCCCCCACATTTGTAGCCCCACTGCCTGGCACGGGGCTGCTGGCTGATATGTACTTGGAGGAATGGCAAGCAGAAGTAGGAATCAGAAAATGCTCTATAGTGCAGCTGCCTCGTAGCGGCTGCAGTAAACAGAAGCTGAAGCCAATGGAGACCTGGTCCTCAAAGCTTCAGTCCACCACACTCAGTTTACTTAAATGCCTCTCAGTTTACAAATCTGCCAAATAGGAATTTTTCAAATTAAAATAATACACTGGAGGAAAAGCAGTCCTAATACTTGCAGCCCCTCCTCCCTCATGCTATTTTTCAATTAAACAAGTCAAGTCGTCTTGGCCAATGAGTAATTAGAGGAATCTTAAGGAGTGGGCTCCTAAGTGGCATATCTACTATGTCATTAAAAATCCTGTAGTATTTCTCAGATGGGAATAAATTTCAAAGGCTGGCTAGATTTCAACCAGCAGGATTACATTCTGCCCACTCAGTTCTTCCCCAGGCTTTAGGATTGACCTGAGAGGCCCTTCCAAACCCATGTGTTTCTCTGGTGACAACTAAATGCCAGCATGAACATTTACAGAGGAAAACAAAAAACCCTCACACTGTTAAGTGAGAAATATTCAATACATTTGAATTCTAAATAGTTTGGGGAAGAAGGTTATGGTTTTATTTCATCAAATCTCAGCCAGTAAAATTTAAAGCGATTCCCTGGTCACAGAAAGAGGGATAGGATTTGATGGATGTCAGAGGTCAGATATCTAGCTCAGTTAAATCGAGAGTAAATATTTTCTTTTAAAAAGTTAAACCAGTTCTACTAACAGGCTAAAATATCCCATTAACTAATTTCTTTGATTTCAACAAAAATTAATATATCTGTACTCACAGCGGGAAGTCATAAAGTTCAGACTATAAGCATGAAATAGCAAAGCATTTTTTATAATGAGCCTGGGGGAAAATATATAAAAGACAAGCTTCCCCCAAAGAAAAATGCCTTTAATTGCATCTACAGTAGTTTGTGATTATTTCCTATAATTAAAACTTGATTTGTCGGCCTAAGTCTTTTAAAAAATGAATGTTGGTCGGTTTTAACTCAGTAAAGCTCTCTCTGACCTAAGCATCCTAATTCAAAACAAGTGAGAAAAGCTTCTACGAGGTAAAGGACAGGATGCTATTCAATCACAATTCATAGGCAGGGACTTGGGAATTTTGTACTATCCAGTCAAATCAAATATAATTATCTCCCATCTTATAATTTAAAGTGACATAAATAGGCTCACCAGGTGACCCTTCTAATTAGTGCTAGGCAGAAAAGAGAGAAAACATGGGTATTTTTTGTTGGCCAAGTGTTTCCCTCCCTGAAGGGGACAGAATGCTTTGATGAGAAAATACAGAACAGAATCTTAGTCCATAAGAGTCTGGAGGAAAACAAAATTACCTAGAATCGGGATTTTTAATATGCCTCCAGTGAGTGTGAAAATGTCGCCTGCAGCCTTCTGAACTCTCTAAGGCAGAAGAGGAATGCCCTGAAACTTTGAGCTCATTTCCCATCCCATCGTGCCTATGCTGGTACCTCCCTTTGAATCCTCCTTCCTGGGTGGTAGACTTCTGTAGTGGGGTCTTGGTTTGGCCCATTTGAGTGATCAACAACAACAAAAACTGTTGAGCGCCAAAGAAATCTTCTACCCTTGTATTGATGAAGGAACAGTGAACCTTATTCTGAATTAATAAAACAATTATTTTCAATTAAGGAGTTGATGATCTCACTTAAGGGCTCTTAAAATATATAGATGACTTTGATTGTAAAAAAAAAAATATGTGAAGTTATACAAAGATGTCAACACTAAGAAAACAAACTACCCAATTAAAAAATGGGCAAAAGATCTGAACAGACATCTTGCCAAGGAACGAACATATGAAAACAAGTATATGAAAAGATGTTCAATGTTATTTGTCAATAGGGAATTGCAAATTAAAACAACAATTAGATATCACGACACCACTATTAGAATGATTAAAATAAAAAAAGACTGACAACACCAATTGCTGGCAAAGACAGAGCAACAGGAACTCTCATTGCTGGTGGGAATGAAAAACGGTACAGCCACTTTGGAAGATAGTGTGGAAGTTTTTCACAAAGTTAAACACAATCTTACCATATAATCCGCAGCCATGTACTTAGGAATTTACCCAACTGATCTGAAAACTTTGGCCCACACAAGGAACTGCACATGATTGTTTATAGAAGCTTTATTCCTAACTGCTAAAAGTTTCAAGCAAACAAGATGCCCTCTAATATGTGAATGGAAAAACAAATTGTGGCACATACAAGAAATGGTAATAAAAGAAATGATTTTTTTACAAGTGGTAAAAAGAAATGAGCTACCAAGCCATGAAAAGACACCGAGATGGCTGAGTCTAGGCTGGGGCAGAAGACACACAAGGGAAGCCTCAGTGTCACCTGGGGCCAGAACACCATGAAACCAAAACACAAACAACCAACATGCAACGATGGGACATGTCAAAGGACACGAGAGCCAACTGAAAGAGCTCCCAGTGGCCAAAGCTGGAAGCATTTCAGCAATAAAATAAAGAAGTACTGGATTATAACCCAAAGTATAAAGAAATATCCATGAGTCCATATTGATAAATGGTGGGCTCCATCGATAAATGGGGGAAAGAGACAAATCTCCTGTGCAGAATTCTAAATAAATTAGGTAGATCCTAAAGAAGGAACGTGACTCCCCACTCTTAAATTAAGTGTGGGCTGTGCATGGTGACTTCCTTCCCAGTGTCCCGTGTGGACAGGGGGAGAAAGCCTAACTTTACTGTGGAGCAACGGGACAAAGTCGCCCTCAGTCAGGAGGTCAAGGTCAGCCTCAACGGTGATAAGTCATGTTAGCAGTACACACCCTTGGTAGGACGTGATGAAAATGGCACCTTATCTTGGTGGCCTTCCTCCCCAAAGCATATAACCCCAGTCCAATCGTGATAAAAACATCAGATAGTCCATGAACTACCTGACCAGGACTCCTCAAAACAGTCCAGGTCATCAAACCAAGGAAAGCCTAAGACAACATCACAGCCCAGAGGAGCCTCGGAGGAAGACAACTAAATGTAATGTGGGAACCTGAATGGGATCCTGGGGCAGAAAACCAAGAAAATGTGAATAAACATGGTTTAATAACATTGTATCGAGATCAGTTCATTAGTTGTATCAGATGTCTAACAACTACTGGTGTCCATGTGAGCTAATACTAATGAAGGTGCTAATAACAGAGAAATTGAGGATGGGTGTATAGGAACTCTACCATCACAATCTTTCTGTAAATCTAAAATGGTTCTAAAATAAAAAGTTGGTTTTACAAAAGTTAGTGAGATTTGAAAATTACATTATTTTTCTACTAAACATTGCCTACTGGCAGTATAGTTTTAATAAAAGAAAAATATTGATTTGAAGTAAGCTGTCAACATACCAATCTAAGGAATATTAGCCTTTCGGGTGTCGGGATGTCAATATAAACACAAGTTTCACTAAAGCATTGGATAACTGTTTTCTTAAATAAAAGCATATCTACCCAAAGTTGAATTATAATGCTGTTTACTTTTTTATTGAAATATTTTGTTTACATATGGGGAAAAAATCCTCGTCAACTAGAATCTGGACACATTTCAAGTTCAGTACCCTTCGTTTTACTTTACAGAGCACAGCACCTTGCTTCACCTGCACTATTCACCTTCCTGTATCTCTGGACTTGAGAAACTCTAGACAAGTGAAAATATTTTGCTTCTTTCAATTATCTATTAAATTTTGCAACAAAGCTTCTAGCCTTTTGTGCTTACAGACATAGACCCGCATCTCTTGCCAATTGGCTAGTCATGCTCCTAGTCCCTCTTAGAAGGTATTGGGTTGAACCACAGGAGATGCAGATACTCAATGGGCTTTAAGTCAGGTCACTGTCAATT
Source organism: Tolypeutes matacus (assembly GCA_026826555.1). Classification (NCBI taxonomy): domain Eukaryota; kingdom Metazoa; phylum Chordata; class Mammalia; order Cingulata; family Chlamyphoridae; genus Tolypeutes; species Tolypeutes matacus. Next base: position 7,229,237 of record JAKSZT010000049.1, on the reverse strand, counting down.
TCATATCGTTCCATCTAAAAGACTTCAATATTGCCTTTCTAGAGAAGAATCGATGATTTCCCTGAGAGCAGAGGGCGACAGCCAGCCCCTCCCAAGCCTGTCCTCATGAGCCTAACACTACATCCCCTTATGGTCATTTTAGTTAATTGCCAGGGACTCATCTGTTCAGCAAGATGAGCCTTCCCTGAGCCCTGCATACCATGAACTTCCGAAGTCGTTTTTTAAAAATTAAATGTATACTTGGAGGACCAAATGGCAGAGAACCTTCTTAGGCCATCAGAGTTGTAACCATTAGATGAACTTGAGCCCTCTTAATTCCTCTCATGATTTTTCTGTCCACTAGCATTATTATTTTCACTTTTTTAAACCATAATAACATGATTAGCAGGCATTTCTCTCCCTTTGTCACCACAAAAAGAAGTGACAAACTTTAAATGGAGCTAATTCCTGGAAATTTTTTTTTCTATTTTGGATTTATTGCATTTTTGCTTTCTAAGTTTCCACTTATATCCCAGATTCACGATAGGTTCTAATTAACTACTCTTTTTAATTGTAAGGAAACAAGTATTTTGATAGTTATTTATATTTAGTATGCAGAATTCATAAAACTTTGGTTTATAATGTCTTTCTCATATACTCTTTCGCAAGGATTTTTTGGCTCTTCTCACAAAAACTTCCTTTTTTATAAGAACTTTTCCACATACTCATTTATCAGTAATATCTCCCTGTTCAATGGCAATTCATCCACTTGAGTAATATTGTAGACTTTATAGTGATGTAGTAAAGATAATTATGACTGAGTCAGATGTCGGCAATGCTGAAGGACTTTGAAGTCAAGGCTGCTACCTGGTTCTTTGCTCCAGCAAAGTATACAGTGGGCACTGCAAAAAAAAATTTTGGAGGGGGCATATCTACAAAACATAGATATAAGGGACTAGAAGGAGAAAGCATGAATCCCCATTCCTGCCCTGTCTTATCCTCTCTCATTCCCATTAATTTGGGTCCAACCCAGCAGATTCAAGTCTTTCAGTTCTGCATTAGTAATGGCTTCACAGTAAGCAAACTTCAACCCATTTCTTATTAAAAACAGAGACAGGTGGCCACTTCCATCGAGTGTGACATCATAAAGTTTGCTAGAAGGTAATATCCAATTCATTTTGTAAGGAGTATCTGGCTTTTGAAACAAATGCACTAAAAAACCATTGTTTTGGTTCAAAACTGATTTTCTAGAACATTCTTCATGGCTTGAGCTAGTGTTTAGTTTGCCAGGACTGCTATGACAAGTACCACGAGTTCCTGTTGGGAGCTTAAACAACAAGAATTTATTGTCTCTCAGTTTTGGATGCCAGAAGTCCAAATTAAGGTGTCGGCAGGATGCGCTTTCTGTGAAGCCTTGCAGTGTCTGGTGGTGGCTGCCAGCTCAGTCTCTGCCTGTCACGTGGCCATCTCGCTCCCATCCCTTTCCT
>JAKSZT010000049.1:7207318-7227761 GCA_026826555.1 Tolypeutes matacus | reverse complement strand
CGTGGCCATCTCGCTTCCATCCCTTTTCTCCTCCCCAGTCTCTGCGTCTCATGGCCGTCTCGCTCCCATCTCTTTCCTCCTCCTGGGCCCAAATTTCCTCTTCTAAAAAGGACTCCAGTCATGGCGGATAAAGGCCCACCTGATTCTGTTTGGCCTCACCTTAATGAGTATCATCTTCAAAGAGCTATTTTTTTTTTTTTATTGTGGGTAAAAATCAAAATTTTCACAATACATACCAATATTTGTAAAATGATACATAAATATATATGCATATATGTGCACTTGCTTACAAAAATGTTATTTTTTTATATATATATTTTAAGAAGTTCTTAGATTACCTAAAATATTACATGGAACCTACCGGAGAGCTATTTACAAATGAGTTCACACCCGCAGGTCCGATGGTTGGGACTTTCAATGAACCACAGCTAACGCCAGTGGTTTGCCGACAGCCACCTGTGTTGACAGAGCCAGGAGTCTATCCGAGGGAATAAAAACAGGAGCCCCTTCACCTGAGGGCTGACTCCCCGCATCCCTGGAAACCGTGGTGCAGTTTTCCTCTTGATTACGGGCTACTCTGGAAAGTGTGTGCTTACCTAGGGCTTTCTGGTGGAGGTGACAGGTGTGCCCTGCTGCATGCCCAGCTGGGGCTTCCTACAGCTCGATGAAATCTGTAACGGGGTCTAGCGGCCCATCACACGCTGACTTTGAACGGGCATCTCTGGTTTAAGTGAGAAAGAAGCCTTAAGATCATTCCTCAGGTGCTATGACAAGGCCATTTTACAATCACTGCTTGAGGATAAGCTCGAAGGCTGAGGTGTACTGAGCAAAGGGATGACAGAGTTGAAGTGGGGTGAACTTTCAGCTTTTAGAGGATGTGATGAAAAATGTATAACACTCACCCAAGGACTCAGAGCATGCTCATGAAATGGTGATAAATTCAAAAGATTCGAGTGTACCGAAAGACCCTATTTTTGTCTAAAAATACCCGTGCATAGATGAAATTATGAACAAACATGTTAACAGGGGCTACTTCTTGTGGGTGGAACTAGGAGGAAGTATTTTCTCACATTTTTCTAACATTTTTACCCAGAATAAACAGAATTTTAACAAGTAGCATTGGTGCCACTGCCCAAACCCAGTGAGGCCCGACCTCATGAAATTGAATCTTGGGGTTCAGAGCAATTCTTTCTGCAATGCATTTTACTTTGGGCAGGGATGGATCCAACGAGAAAGAAGTGGGGAGGTAAGATGCAAACTCTCACATCCAAAAGACAGGCAGAGGCTTGGCAAATGATGCATGGCTTTCAGGAACGCACCAGCACTTCAGGATTCGGAAGCCAAGAAGCTGCTGGAGCCAATGTACGATCCAAGGTGAGATGAAAGCCCATGAAAGCCTTTGCACGGCCTTCGCAGTCTCCAGAGCCTCAGCCACAAATGAAGTCACCACCTCATCTCGAAGCTGTTTATTGATCTCCAGTTATATAACCAGCAATACTTCAAATGCCTTTATGCTACAGTGCTGTTAACTCGCAACTGGAGGCAGAGCTGGGGATTTGGGCTCAGGTGCTGGCAGCCATTCTAGTCTGTGTTACCTTGCTAAGACCTGAAAGTATGTGTTGGACACGGCGTTCGTTTTATATCCTTAGAGTTCCGTGCCATCTAGATCATTAACTCGGAGCTAATTTCCTCTGCAGAAACTACTTTAAAGTGTCTCAAACAGAAATGCAATTTAGAGGCAATAAAGAGTGCTTTTTCACAGACAGAACAGTTTGCCCAGTGCGCATTCTGGGTGATCTGCTAACTGGATAGGACGGATGCTAGAGCTCTTCCTTCTTGTGGGGTCACAGAACTTATCCTCACATGCTCCTACAGGAAATGTAGCAGGACGCCAGCTGAACAGAGATGCCAAGCATTCCAAACGTTAATTTTGATTGCTGCACCCTTTCAGCTGCCCTGAAGTTTGAATTAAAATATCCCTCACATTTTTGAAGGGAACAGCTATGCAATTAAAAACAATGGCATTTATCTGCAGAAAAGAACTTTTTTTTTTTTTGGTTCAATTCTATTTACAAAAAAAGAGAGATGCTGGTAGCTCTAAGGGCTCAAACTCTAGCCCTGAGAGATAAACTTCAAAATCCCCTAAGAAGTAGTGTTTAATTACTAAGTCCATAGGCATTAGTCCCGCTATCGCTGGGCCTTGATCTAGGAAAATAATTTCCCCCAAATGTCTTAGTTTGTAGAATGTTTTGTCTCGATAAAGTTCTCCTCACCATTTTTCTAAACTCGTTAAAATTTCCTTTATTAAAATATAGTTTGTTTTTGCTGTCATTGCCCTACAAAAAGTGTAGAAAGTTTCCCACCCTTTCTATTACTCGTTGGCTGGTCAATGCAACTGATCAAAATTGGTGAAATGTTGCAAAGAGATCAGGTGTCTGAGAGATTACTGGGTGCCGTACCTCCATATATCGAGGGCCTTATGCCCCCGTCCTCGTGCCACCCTAGCTCCTCTCATCCACCCCACTGGCTTCAGATGATCCACATGTGGACACGTCTCAAATCTCCGTCTACCTCTCGCCTCTCTCCTGCACCGCCTTCGTCTGTGTTTTCGACAGCCACATGGATGTCCTCTGTAATTCCAAATGCAGTAGCCCAAGCAAACTCCTCATCCACCTCAACTTCTGACACTGCTCCCCCGTCTTGTGAAAGCTCTGGTCTTCCAGCCTGACGTCCTCGCTAGATGGCGGAGGCATCCTTGACGCCTCTTCCTCCTTCTTCTGTCGCTCCCAGTCCCCAAGTCCTGTGAATTCCAGCTCCTTCCTGTACCTTGAGCCCACCCACTTCTCCCACTCTTCCCACCACCGCCTGAGCTGGGCTCTCACCGTCTCTCCCAAGAGACTGCCTCCCCACTCCCACACGCCCACCCCATCTCTGCCCTGCAGTCGGTGCCCCCCGAGCCTTTAACCAGAGCCTGGCCCTGCTCCCCCGCTCTCCGCTCCTTTCCAACACCCCTGACGCACAGCACACCCTGTGACACTTGTGCTCAGATGCTGTGCCTTCTGTCCAGCCACGGGTCCAAGAGAACTAAAAAGCCCTGACTTCTTATCCCCCCAGGTCTTGCACAGGCCCTTCCGAGTGCCTGCAAGCCTTGGCTCCCCATCCCCTGACTGGCTCACTCATTTCTCAGGGCTGTTCGGGTGTTTCTTCCTCGTGAAAAAGTTTTCTGACCCTCAAGTATGGGGAGGCCAGGAGCCCCTGCATGCGTTCTATCGTGGAACTTGTCACAGTGCACTGGAACTCCCCCCCGTGAGCACTGGGTTCCTTGCCTCCTCGGCGCCCACCGCAGGGCCCAGCCCGGAGCAGGTCCCCCAGCATCTGTGGCGTGGACGCACGAGACCCGCTGCAGGGGAGCTGCCATCTGCGGGATGCTGCCGCCGGCACACAGCCTGCCAAGTGCCTTGGATGGAAGGTCTCGGCCACAAGGTCGCCAGCTCTGGGCTGTCCTGGCTGTTTTACAGAGGAAGGCCAGCGGAATGAAAGAGCTTTCTCTAAGTCACGCCGCTCGTAAGTGAGCTCAAAGCCAGGTCTGTGTCACTTCAAAATCCTGACAGAGCACTACAGACACGGCCTCTCCCCACGGCTTCCACAGCCCAAGCATCAGGCCATGCGGGCTAATTCTAATCCATCTTCTACCTGAGGGTCAGCGGGATGTCTTCATGGGGGCTGTAACCCTCCCCCTCGCAGCTCCCGGGCCCTGCCTCCCCGTGGTGCTTTCCCACGGGGGCTAAGACATGGCGTCACCACGCTTTGAAGCCTCTCAACCACGACGGCTTGCTCAGGCTGTGGAGACCTTGTGTCAACAGGCTCAAATGACAAAAGGCGCAAATCCAAACAGTCGCCATCCCAAAGCATCCCCCTAAAAAAGCCCCCACAAGAGGCTAGAGGGCACTGCTCTGCGTATGGGGAACAAATTCCCCGGCCCATGTCTGTCAGGGCTGCTGGAGCACGTGGGTTCTTGTCTGCCTCAGACACTGTGAGGGCGTGTCAGAGAAAGGTACGGGAAAAGCTGACACAGCAGGCCGGCTTCGGGCTTTCCCACCCTGCCTCCATTGATGATTTTTAAAATAACACATACCATGATATGGAAGGAAACAGCACTGATTCCAGTGACCTTGCAGCCCGATTCAATCACTGCTTCACTAAATCATAGAAAAATCACCAGTACCCATGCTGCTAAGTTTATGAACTCAATTCAACTTCTTTTCCACATTCTGATCAGGCCTGGATAGAGAAAGAAGTGGCCGGAACTGGGACAAGCAGCTATCTCCCCTCCAGGATTAATTATAGCATTAATTAATCGAAGTCAGCTGGAGGACAGAGTCTGGAAGAAGGTCATCAGGTAGACGAGATGACCAGGCCTAGAGCCTGTCCCTGCCACACTGACTCCATTGCACAATTCCATCATTAACCAGATCACACAGGTTCTCAAAGTCAACAAAGGTCTCAGCCACAACATCCATTTCACCGGCATCTAGCAAAGGCTTAATGGGAAAAGACACAAGGAATGCTATTCTATCATATTTTCAAAATACAGAAAAAATATGCTAAAAAAGTAAAATAAGATTTGCAGGAAAATAGGATATTTAGTTGTACTGCATTAATTCATTTTTAACTTTATTGCAGATTTAAGAATCTGACCATTTCTGATCACTGGACTTGTACTGGAGAAACAGCCAGCTAGTATTTTCAGGGTCCTCTATAAATTGTGATGTTTTATTATAAATTAGACAAATAATTATGATGAACTCCTAAGCATAATGCCCGTTTTCACCTGATGAAAAAGAGTTTACACATCTTGATCACCTACAGAATGATCGTTCTCAAAACAAGGCTCTCACAGGTTTACGGTTTGTGTTCCTTGGCGAGTGAAGACTCCAGTCTGGTCTTACTCCAAACCCTCTGCATCCCACACTGCAAAACGCACCTTTACGTAAAGCAACAGGAAACGTTACTCAAAAGCAGGGTGGTCAGTTAGTCCAATTCATAATACCAGTGCTTTCCAGGCCCTATTTTTTATGGAAAGCTAAATTTCAACTAAATTGTTAGAGTAACAATGGACAAGTTCTCTAAACTAAGTAAAAGCAATTTTAACACGTTGTTAACAGCTTTATTGCCAGTTACTTTATTTTGATTTGGGTACCACTTTGTTAAATCTATTTCCAAGTTCTTAAGTAAGCGATAGTCGAGTGTTCCTCGAGCTATATCTTACAAAGCATTGGTTATTCCCCAAAATCATCCAATAATTGTCGGCCCAGTCTGCAAACAAGCATCAACCACTTCCGGCCTTCTCCTGACTCAGAAGTTTCTAATTATTTCCATGAAATCAGCCCTACTTATGTCTGCCTTTAGCAATTACTCTGGTAGCTGGTGGGATGCAAATTATTACCTTATTCTTTATGGGATCTCAGTTTTTGTTGCCGTGTAAGGTTCGCATGTCTAATTCACTGGTACAACAGTGGAAAATTCACTGCACCTAACAGTTGCTCTGGTTGGGTTCCAGACTTTACACATTTATGTCTGGGGATTATCTATGCTCTCAAATTGAGATAGGGAAGGGGACACCCAAGGCTGCCTCAATAAAACCTGGGGTTCTAATGGAGGATGGAGTGTGAGCAATTACCCACTGGAGGAATCAAAGGGCCTCTTCTGTGGGATCGTCAACGGGGTGGGATAGTGAGCTAGGTGTGAGAGAGTCTGCCATGATATTTACCTTTAGTACATCAAAAGCGAGAACTTAAAAACAACAGTGAAATGGAAGTAGCAAGGGTATATTTTGCTTGGAGGATGACTTAATGTTTAGCATGGGCTCTCTAGACTATCTCTAGAGAAAAGGGAATGAAGGAAGGAATAATACTTAATTTGATGTTTATTTTTCAAGCATTCTTCTCTATTCACACTTTGAAAAAGTCCATGAGTCTGATCTCTTGATATTAACCAAAGGGAAGTTTATCAGTCTCTAAACAATTCTTCTTCTTTCTCTTCCCCAAATCTCCACTAAGAAGGGTAAAGTTAAGAGGCATCTCACATAGAAAATGCCAGCTTCTTTTGTTCATGTATTCAGTGTTGCTCAAATAACTCATAGAAAATGAACTAATTTTAAATATTTTTCTCTCCCAAAGGCTGCTCTCCATAAGCAGTCAACAGACCAACCAAGGGGCAGGAGAGTGTGGACTTGACACTGTGAGTGTGCCCTGCCATTCCCTGGGCCGTCTAATCCTTCATTCTCAGAGAGTGGAGAGCAGAGGAAGAACTGGGGTGGATGCTAGCCTCATGTGTACTCTTTTCACGAAGACTTTTCAAAGAAGACTTTATTCTGATATGCATTTAGAAGAAAAAGAAAGTGAAGAATTTTTCCTCCAGGCAAATAACTCATAAAGGAGAAAAAACCCTTCAATATGATTTATTATTCATGAGGATCGTTGAAGAATGTGTGAAAACAGATCTCTGTTGAAGTTCCAGGGTGGAACAAATAAGTGAAAAATTTCAAAGACAATTACTAAAGAAATCCATTGCTGTTTTCACAGCTACCCCCATCTGGCTGGAATTTGGCTAGAATGTGTGTAGGTGCATTCCATTTCACTAGAATTTGGCTCTTGCAATCAGTCAACCTCAGTACTTGAAGGGAGGGCTCCCTAGAGGCTAGCTCAGGAGACCCATATTCTTTCTCTCACCAGGTGATTCACTGGAGGAAGTTCAGAGTTGAAAGAAAGCTCAGACATCTTTTAGTTATTTATGCAACCTTGACCATTTTTTCCCCACTAGATAAGGAGAGTGGAATAAAAAAAAAAAAAGACAAGGTCACACATCAATGTAGAAATGGGACTAGAGCTATCACTGAGCCCTCCTGCCTTCGGTCTGGAGCTCCCATCACTAACCCACATGGGTATGAGCATGACTGACATCCGGAAAGAAAGGCAGTTTTCCTGATAGTTCCCTGATCTAATTTTACTACCTAAACACGCTGCCATCTTTTACAGGAGCAGATCCCTGATCGCGTGGAGAGAAGGGAGAAGGAAGGGTTGGGTACGGAGCTGCCAGCTTGCCTCTCCAGCCCAGAGCTCCCTCCCCCCATATTTCTTGCTCTTGGGACTGTCCCCACCAGCCTTGGCCAATCTGTGCTTCTTGGGACCAGCCTGAAATGGAGGGGAGTACTGCATGAACTAGCACCGGGAGGCTATTTTATCCTGTATGAGGCTAAGTCATGTTTTAGCATGAAACCATTTTCATCCGAAGAGGCTGGAATACAAGGAATACTTAAAGTTAGGAATAGCCACGCACAGGGGGAAAGTTTGTCAAAAGGCGTGTGTAGGTACGATTTCATTATCCCTATTCTTCACTCCCTCACTAATTAGCAAGTATTAATTAATGAATGGTTATAGTTAGAACTGAAGTTACACAGGATCTGAAATCTCAGCCAAGATTCCCACAGCAGGCTGGCTACACTGTGAGACTTCCCAATATTTTTAGCCGCTAGAGCTCACCACCAGCAGAGTCGATACCAAGCTTGGAATTCCTGAGCCCCTGACCCGAAAATGTGTTCCTATCTCCCCTCCAAATGATATATCGTATGTCAGTGAAAAATAGAAAATAATCCCCAAAATAAGTGACTTTTTAAAATAATTTGGCTGCTAAATTGGGAAACAAAAGAAAGCTTTGAAAGTACATTGAAAATGGAGGCAAAGGGCCAATTAATGGAAAAACTCCAGGCAAATTAAGTATGTGCTTCTTTCAGTGACACTGAACCTCAGTAATTTTCTCCAGGATGATCTGAAAACCCTATGATTCTCACAGAAATCTGGCAATCTCACCCATTCTCCCTCGGCCGAATAAATAAGAGAAGGATATGGTATGATTTGTAGTTCAAAGAAACATTGCTTTAAAATGGATGGGGTGGCACATGCCACTTAGTAGATTACCCCCGAGTCTCATCAAAAGAGAAATCTATACTCCACAGTGCAGGAGCTTAATCCATCACCTTGATTTTTCATGTTTGCTAATTGGCAAAAAGATGAAAATAGCAGAGATCCCATTATCCGTGCCATTTATCGGCAGTATACTCCACGTCAATGCGTCTGTGCACAGAAACTGCCGTTATGATGACAGAAGATACGGTCGTTTGGAAAGATTTTACCAAACAGTCTGCCTATAACAAAGAGAACGGCCTCATCTGAAGCTGGTCAGTGTGTGAAGAGGAGTTGTCTACAGCAGAACCCACTGTGGCTGCACAGAGCTGGGGCACCGTGGTCGGTACCCAAACTTACCTTTATGTCTAGAATAACTGTTCAAAATAGAAAAGACTTATGGAGTGATGACAAAAATCAATAATTCTCTTACAGAAAATCGAAGTGATAAAGGATTTTCTATTTTCAATCATCTTCTTTATCTAGTGAGGGAAACAGATGCGACAGGTGACTTAACTCAGCTCTATGACTTGAGGTATTTTTCTCCTTCCACTGCCCACTCCCAGGCCCCGGGGGAGACTCTTCCCTACCTGAGCTGATTTAGAGGCCCTGCTGCAGGTGAAGAGATGGTGGGATGAGAGCTGAGGCCCTCCTAAGGGCTCTTCCAACCGCAGAGCCAGTGATTTATTTAGTACTTTACATAGCATGGGGCCCATCTTGGAGTGTGGGGGATGTGGTTTGGCCCTGCATGCTGATTTGATTTCTTGACACTCTGCAACTCCTGCAAGCACCCCTTGATAAATATCTGCATTGTCTGAACATTTTTCAGAACTTCTTGAGATAACCAAACATATTCTACGGAGGCGGGTTGCACCACACAAAAACGAAGAGCTCATTGTCCTGGAGCTACATTTCTCAGAGAGAAAACCAACCCCACTCATTCTTCCTTCAACTCTGAGTGAGTGGGTGCTCAGACCCAAATATTAGCCTTTCAGTTTCTGCCAAAGTATAATTTGCTGTATGCTTTCTTGGTGAATGTTTAAAGCAATCCTTTTTAAAATGGACAAATCTTGGCAGGAGATTAGCAAGTCAGTTAACTGGCAGGGAGAAGTAGAGTGCAGTTTTATACCCAATTTTAAATAGTAATTACAAATATAACAGGTTGTAGACATACTGTGCATGGGGCACTATTAGTTCCCCAGTTTTATGAAAATCCAATATAAGGAGTCTGACCTTTCTACACAGATGAACTTGGGATTGATAATGACTTGCATCAGAATCCTTTCCTTTTCAAGGACAGCTTTCTTTCTTTCTTTTTTTAAATAGCTGCCACCCTAGTTAGTCTAAGTGCAAAGATGATTAACTAACTGCTACAGAAGGGAGCTTCAGGGCAGGAAAACAGAGTTACAGGCTAGGTACCTCTACCAATTACAGAGCAATCAGAAAGTACACCCATCACTTTAATTAAAAGTAAGATAACGGAAAACGTGACTTGATTTATGAAAATTCAACCCACACCCAAATATGAAGACTGCATCGATTGCATAACGGTAGGCAAGAGCCATACAGCATCACAAGAAGACTATCAAGTTGTTTGTAAACCAACATGTGTTGAGCCTGAGGAAAGCCTAGACAAAAAGAAAGCAGGTTTGCTCAAATCAGTCCTTTTCCTCTCTTTAGAGCATTATGCATTATGACTCACATTAAGCATTAACTACACAAATGATTTGACTTTTTTTTTAAAAGCACATTCGGCTAGATTAGCAATCCCATCATTCCTTTAGGATAAATTCCAATATCTCCTGTTCTCCAAAGCCCTTCCTGGTTCCCCTGCATTGGGAGAACCGTTTCCTCCTGGGGTTTCCACAAAGCTCTGCTCACACTTCCGCGGAGTATTTATCCCATCCGCTCTGTATTGTGAGGGTCTGCCCAGGACTGGAGCACCTGGAGGTCACGAATGCTCTTTCTTCACCTTCAGGTTCCCAGCAGCTACTTGAATGCCTGGCTCTTAGTTGATGCTTAATAAAATTTATTTAATTATGTTTATGGAGCTGAAGAAAAGCATCAAGTTATAAAAAAAAAAAACAACAGAAAAAAAAAACACCTCAGTCTCATAATCAAAAACTGACAAACTTCCACTCCAAACTCTGCCACTCCAATTTTAGCTACTAGCATGCTCGGTATCACCATTCTAGCAGGCTCAGTGGTTAGCTCTGTGGAGTCCTGTCACCTGGCCACAGGTGGAGCTGTTGATGCGTAATGGTCAAAAAGGAACAGTGCTGGGAAAGAGAAAAGTGTACCCAGTTGGACGGCCATGAAGAGTGGCCACTCCTCGCAGATACTGAGAGATCTGGGATTGACATTAATTTGGTTCCAATATTCTGCATAAAACAAAGCATCTCTCTGTCCTCTTAGTTTGGAGTTTTCTTTCTTTCTCCTCCCCTCCCTACAGATAAACCCTAGAGTTCTTTGATGTCCTTTCTGGCTTCTTTTATCCAGGTTTCTCCAACGCCTCACCCCAGCCCAGGTGATCTTTTCTCCTGTTCAACATTCCTTCCTTTTCCTGACACACAGCAGTGGTTGGCTTATCTTAACGTTTCATTCCCCCTGAGCCGTCACATGCATGAGGACAGAAACCTTGTTCCTCGGTCACTGCCTCACGTGCGCTGCCTAGCATGGCCCCAGGACAAAACAGATACCCCGGTATATTTATTCAGTAAAAGGAGGGGGAGAGGGCAGCAGGGGAAAGAAAAATGTTGGCAGGAAGACAGGAGAGATGAAGATGTTAAGATGGGAAAGAAATGGCTCTGGCTGCTTGGCCAGGACTCCTTCACCCTCCCCTCTTCCAGCCCGAGCTTCATCAGGAGGGAAGAGCCTGCTGAGAAAGCACGTGGGGTAAAGAAGGCAGGAGAGAAGAGAGCAAGCGAGAGGAAGGCTGAGGATCTCTGCCTGGGACAGCACAGCTTGTTCTGGGAGTAAAGAGCATGACCCAATGTGAGGGTGAAGCTTGCAGAGCTGCTCAGTTATAAAAGATTTTTAAAAATGCTCTCTAAAGGACCACACACGGACCTGGGGGCGGTACCAAGAGGGCTGTTGCTTGGCCTGACTGAGACTGTTGGTAAGAGTGATTTAAGCATTACTGCGGGAGGAAGACATGGAGTCATCAAGTCCAGATAAACGACAACAGCCATGGCCAACGTCTGGGACATGGCAGGGGCACCATCACAGTAAGTCCTGGCTCGATTAACTTAACGACAGTTTTGGTGACGATGAATGCTGCACTAGACAGCTCCTTGTTTTACAAACCACCCCCCACGCTGTTTTTACAAACAAGTTCTTATCTTAGCTAGCCTGAAACACAGCTTTGAAGGAAAAGGACGAGGCATGTTGACACCCACAGTTCAGCGATTTCCTGGAATGTTTTGTGCAACTCGCTTTGTGTTGAGCTTTCCTTTCTTTTTAAACGGTAAAGCTGGTTTTACTAGCTCCACACATTATCACAGCCTTCCCCTCTCAGCTCCTTACACAACCACCCTGCCAGCCTGATAAAATCTGAAGCCGTCTGCTCTTGTCATACCTTGCCCACCCCATTCCTCAGCTGCCATTTGGGTGGGTGGGCTCTAGCAGACCCTACTGAAAGTCATCCTTTTCCTGTCCCTCTGTTTTAGAAATACAACGCAAATAAAAGAAGACTGAATTCAAGCTCTCTGAACACCGTTTTGACCTTGACTGTAGCTATTCTACCAGCCTGCTCGCCTCAGAGCAGGGAAAGAAAAACCATGCTGTATGCGCATGGATTTTTGGGTGCATGGTTGATATCTAGCACTAAATCTGCAATTACACTACAAAAGTTTAAATGCTCCTCCCTATACTAGTCAATGGACCAAAAAAATATCTTCATAATAAAAATGTTAGAGGTCTCCCACGACACTAAATGAAAACACGACTCCACTCAAGTCGGTGGGGCCAGTTGGGAACAGAGCAGATCTCAGGAAGAAGGAGCTCCTCAGACCCGAGAAACGCAACACTGACTGTGAGTCTCCCCAGCACACGAGGGAGGTAAACAGTGGCTTTCTCTTTGGCTGGAAAAGAAGGCATTCCCAGGTTAGAGGGCATCAAGACTAGTGAGAGGTGGCAGAGGGGCAGAGCGGGGCGGGCTTGGGCACCCGGGCACCCAGAGTCCCTTCTGGAGGACACGGGCCACACATTCACACTCTCCCGCGGGGAACGGAAACCGAGGCAGGGGACAAGGCTGCTGGGGCACAGCGGAGTGACCCAAGCCTCTGTTTTCCAGCCTTTCTTGGAACTGGCCTGGCATTTTGCACTTTTTCAGTTCCAAGCCGCCTCCATTCAGACGCCTCTGAGCTCCTAAGGAGCAAGGGTGGGAGTGGACGACGATTCCAGAAGCACAGTCGGACCATTTATAAATACACGTGACTCTTTCGGGTGCTTTACACACACAGGGAGCCAGCAGGGAGGGCAGGCGGGGAGGAAGGGGAGGGCATCGCCGTGTCTGGGACACAGCCAGGAGTCAGCAGGCTGGGGTGCAGGACCCCGAGACCTCCAGGCAGGGGCGGTCCTCTCAGGGGCCTTCCGTGTGTGCGTGGCCCTCTGGACCTCAGGTGCTTTCACAGGGAATTTTATCTGCCCGGAACCCCAGGGGGCTCCCACTCTACCAGTCCTCTTAAACTGGGACGCACAGATATTCACTCCTTCAGAACAGGATCGGCACGCCTCTCAGGCACAGCAGCCACCCCACCTGCCGGCAAATGCCAAGGTCCTGAGGCCTGACCACCAGCGTTCAGCCCGGAAGCCCTTTTCTTCTCGACTCACCCTTACAGCAACGCTTCAGAAACTTCTGGACAACAAATGCATCACCTCTAGCCTTCTCCTCAATACAATTCCTTTAACCTTTCCATTCCTTTGACCGTTTTCATCACCTTTTCCTTTCTGAATCCTCTGTGATAAGTGAAATGGGATGTAGATCCAATAAATGACAGCGATCCTTGTATGTCAAAATTTTTGTCATATCTGGCAGCTCAGGCAAACATCTTTTCCATGTCAAATGCATAGTAGCAGGAAGCCCAACTCTCCCCAGGGTCCTGGTTAGGCTTACAGCTTACACCCCTTCCCCAGCCTCCACTGGGTACCCCATCCTGCTCCCTCCGACCATCCACCCTCCCCAACGACACCCAGGAACAGACCCCTGACAGTGCTGAATTTTACCCACGCTCCTTGTTTCTAGAAAACAGCCAAGTTTAAGAAGCCCTCATCCTTTGCACCCTGGAACCCAGCCAATGCAAAGAGCCCTCCTTCCCCACAGGGTTAAGATGCAGGGAAGCCCCTGGCCCACCTGTGACCAGGCACTGGCCCTCCACACGCCCACTCTGCTCCATAAATGATTTGTTGACCCGCATGTCCCCACTCATCTCTAGGAACAAAATGCTCACTAACCAAAATGAAAAAACAAAACAAAACAAAAACCTTTTTGCATCACCCTGGAGAGGCTTGCAGAGCTTGGGGTCGGAGCATTCCCCCTCGGCAACTACCCTTAGGAGTAAAGTCTCACTTTAGCAGGTCCCCATTTGTTTTTGCCTTGACACTACCACAGAAGTTTCTTCTTCCCACCTGGCCAAAAGCCGGGCAGCCCAGAGCTCTGGAGGATGGGTCCTGGGCCCTTCTTCCTCGGGGCTGAAACAATCCATCCCCCACCCCCAGCCCCAGGGCCATCCGCAGAATCCCACTGTGGGGAATGAGGCTCCGCCCTCAGTCTGGGAGAGATGCACTAAGTTCTGAACACATAATTAGAACTCAGGACCCGTTTCCCATAGAAGCAATGGAAAACATCCCAGCAGAGCGCACCACTGTAGGTTAAATGGGCATGAAATGGAAGACAGGTGTCAAATTCCACACAACTAGTTTAGAGAGCCAACTTTTACAGCCCCAACAGTCATCTGGAAGTGTGTGTGTGTACATATATAATCCATCACATCTGTGGGGCGTTGTCCAGAATTCCAGTAACCGCTGACTCCATGGCTGTTCCTGGGGTCTCATCTGGAAGCAGGTCTTTGACCACCTACCTCCAACACTCTGAAGCCACTGCCACCTCACCTGTCCCCCTCCTCCTCCTGGAATCCAGGTAAGAAACAGACACCTCGACTCACGCAGAAAAGGTGAGGCAAGATAAATAATAGAATATTCCAGTACTGACCAGTTTCTGCCAAGACTAAAGGTTTGCAGTCTAGGTAAAGGCTGTTTCTAAGCTATTTTATATCTCAAAACTGTCTTTTAAAATATGCTGGCGTTTTCCATAGTGTAATTATATAATTTGCATGTTGAAAACAGTGTGATTGAATCTCTGGATGACGAAGGCTTTGGGCTTTATTCTTACAGGGTCTGTCCATGGTCAGAGGCTCCCTGACCCCTTTCGGAGAGACTGTCTAAGGAAAGTGTATCCAATATGCCGCATGAAGCGTAACTGCTCGTTTTCGCATCCGCTTCCTAATCTTCAAAGAGCTCTGGACTCTCAACTTCATTTTCCTAGCTGCTGGCCACATGCGAAATCCATGTTCACAATTCTACAGTGGGAGTGCTTGGACTGCAATTCTCTTTCCTTCCTTCTTGGGCCCCATAGCTAAGGCTTAAACCTTTGTGTTTTCTTGACAGGGTGAGAAAAACAAACACAAGGTAGGCCCCCCACAGTTTTCTACAGGAGACAGGTCTGCAGGGCCGAGTTCAAGCCATGGGAAAAGCCCAAAGTTAGACACCTGAGCTCTTTTGAGCCCCTGAGCCAAAACACAGCCGACAGGGTGGGCTGGCCTTGCAGCTTCTGACAGCCAGGAGCCAGGTTCCCAGGAGCAAGCAGCTCCACTCTTCGTGTCGGGGGCTGGGCTGAGAGGCCTGGGAAGGGGGGAGGCTGGTTTGCTTTTCCTGCCACCCCTCTCCTTTCCCCACCGGGGAGAGGACAGAGGGAGACCCCAGCAAGGCCACCATTTGTCTTTCATCTTCAAGTCTCCCCCAGGGCGAGGGTGTGGGGAAAACACAGCCCAGTCCAGGCTCCAGCACTTTCCAGACCAGACCCCTGAACCAGGCCCATGTACAGCACCAAGTATTTAAGTCAAAGCTCCTCTTGGGGCAATTCCAGGCGATTTGGCAAACCTCCTTTCAGTTAGAAAAGACTATGAGAAAGTGCCAGGTTTTAAGTTGCGGAAACTTGCTCTCTCATTTTCCTACTTAAAAACACGCTCACAAACACAGACACACAGAAAAATCACTCTATTTTTAAAAAATACTCGAGTCACCTGCCACCAGAGTCCCTGGATTTAGCTGGATCTCATCACAGTCCAAAGGGACGGAAGCAGCTTAATTACCCACACGGGCACCGCTGGAGTCAGGCAGAAGTTGGAATCCGCAAAGCTGCCCCGGAGCCCAGAGCTTTGAGGGGAAATAGCCGGCTGGAAAAAGCTATCACTTCAGTGCTGACACGGTGCTGATAAGCATCCCCAGACTCATTAAAACGTGAGCCCCTGGATGGAATCGCTTCTGGTGCGCTGCGCCCACGCGGGCTTGCCTGCCAAGAGCCCCTGGAAACCTCAGCTTCAGACGCCTGGACTTCTGCAAAGCCCGGCCCTGCTTCTCAGCCTGGCTCTCAGCAGATCAGTTCTCAGGGACTCACCTTTCTCTTAGCTCAACTGCTGCCTCCACATCTTCAAACCCAGTCATGATTTCAAATGCCCAGTCCCATTGTGTGCATGCGTATTGCACGTGTGTGTGTGTACATGTGTTGTACACTGTGTGCATGTGTAGATGCATGTGTGCAAGTGCAGTTGTTTGCATGTGTGTGTACATAAGTGTGCACACATGTGCATGTGTGCACGCACAGCTGTTTGCATGTGTACATGAGTGTGCACGCGTAGTTTGCTTTCATACCTAAGTGTGCGCACGCGCAGCTTGCATGCTTACACAAGTGTGCATACATGTGCATGCGTGCATGCAGTTGTTTGCATGTGTGCATGCATCTGTAAGTGTGCACACGTGCATGGGTGTATATGTGTGCTGTGCATGTTTGAATCTCCACATCTGGAGCCTGGGGAAGGCAACATTCTCCCTCTCACCAGCCTCCCACTCCCAGCCCCTCCCGACTGCCTGCCACATGACTCTCGCAATGGCTACCACCCGTCCTCAGCCTGGAGAGGAGCGATGCACAATGTGGGTGAACATGTCCCCCGGAGGGACACCTCTGGGCCCTGAGAGGCCACAGAGGCCGAGAGGGAAGAACAGTCAGGAGGAGGGCCCAGAACCAGGCTGCGTGGCAGAAATCAGGACGCCGCGGGCAGGCCTGACTCCCGGGGACTCCTAAAGTTCTCCAGCCATATCCACATCCTTCCACCT
Organism: Tolypeutes matacus; assembly: GCA_026826555.1. Lineage (NCBI taxonomy): Eukaryota > Metazoa > Chordata > Mammalia > Cingulata > Chlamyphoridae > Tolypeutes > Tolypeutes matacus. The sequence continues at coordinate 7,211,409 of JAKSZT010000049.1, read as the reverse complement.
TTCCTCAAGAGGGGCACTAACGGGGGGAAGCTGTTCTCAGGAAGCCCGAGGCCCAATTCCAGACCTCCTCCTCACTGCCCGGTGACGCTGGACGAGTCCCAGAGGTTCCCTGGCCTTGGCGCCCCCCTCGGCCGGCACACGGAGACGCTGGGCGCGCCTTCCAGCCCCATCACTCTGACTCGCAGAGTCGGTCTGGATGAGATCAAGGCTAGGAAAGGTGCTATCTCAGCTGGAAGAGGGTGTTGGGACCACATGAGGGTCTCTGGGGTCAAAAACAGAGAAAGAAAACGAGCAGGGGAGGGTCCGGTCCCAGGTCAGGCCAGTACCCAGACGCCTGGTGAATCCTGAGGACCCTCTGGTCATCTCGGGGCCTTCACGTGGCTGAGCCCCCTTTCGTCGCCTGCCCGCGTCCTCCCTCCAGCAGGAGCCTGGCGCTTCTCACCTTCCTAGTGAGTGAGCCCTTCCTTCTCATTTCCTCATCATCCAAAGATTTAAAGTCATTAGGACACCTGGGAGAAACAGAAAGTCCTCTCCAAAAAAACTCACAAATCCTGTCCTGGAGGGACGCACCGCACCAGCTCCTGCCGTCTTGGGGGAAAACGTGCTTTTCTGGCCTTACTGGTTCCATACACCGACGTGGACCCAAGCTCTCAGCTCTACCCTGTCTGAAATGTCTGGTTTTCTACTCCTTCTGGGTCCCTGGGCCTTTTTCTTCTCCTCCATCTAAATGACCAGCCTGCTTTGCCCTCCTCATTCTGCAGTCATTCTCCATGGACCCAGCTCGATTCTCCCCCACCTCGGGGGTCCGAACAAACGTGCTGGGCCGCGGACCCCGCCTCCAAGGCCGACACAGCGGTGCCGTCGGAAGCCACGTGCTTGCATGCTCCGAATGAAGCAAAACTACCGAAAACCCCTCACATTGCCCATAGCTCTTATTAAAACTTTAAACTCAAAATCACAGTTAGTTCTTCCACGAAATTTCTCCTTTTTTCCCCCTCCACTCTTTTCCTACCTCAAACTCACCAACCTTGCAACATCCCCTAAGGTTTCCATGCAGAACATCTTAATTCTGGCTGAGGGAAGTCAGGCCCGTGGAAGGAGAGATGGGAGACAAAGACCCATGAAACGAATTCCTGTTTTAGGGCTTTTCACTTTTGAAGTTTTCCCTTGTCCTTGATGTGGGTTTCAGCCAACGTCTCTTTCCTACTTCCGCTGTCTGAAACCGTTTTCCTCATGGAAAGGAGGCGGATGAACTTCTGCAGCAGCGGGAAGGGCTGACGCCACCCGCTCCCACGCCGAGGACGAGGACGAGGACGAGGTGCAGAGTTTAAGTCATGCAGGGACAAGATGGAACAGGTCACGCCTCATCCGCACCTTGGAAAGGTGAGACACACCAGCTCAGAATAGCTGTGTGTGCTGGAAGGAGCTCTTAACCAAAGGGAGTGGCAGAAGAGGAGAAAATAGCAGCTTTTCTGGTCTCTGAAAAAACTGTTAACTATATATACAGAGACACACTCAGTTTTCTCGACTTGGTGACATTTTCAAATCGGGACCCTGCAGGCTCCTCGTTATTTCAGAATCCAGCCAGGTAAGGAGCATTCCACATTACCCAGAAACATTTTGTATAATCAGAGAAAACCACTCCCTGCCTTTGTACAGAAAATTAAACACATTTTTCAGAGTAAAGAAAAGCAATTTAATTATCATTAAGCAAGGCTTAGCTCCTGTGGGCAATCAGCCTTGACTTTAGAAGCTTAATTTAACTCACTGCCCTCTCTGGCTCTCTCTCTCGGCAATCAACGGCCCGGAGCAGGTCCCTCCCAGGTGAGCTGCCAGGTAGTCAGGAATGAGCCCACACAGCAGTTCTGAGACCCCAGCAGGGTGGCCACCCCCAAACATGAGCCGGTCTGTACCTTACTCCTGTCTGGCTCACGGCAGGCTCCGCGACAGCAGAAGCACGCAATGCCTCCTTCCATCCATGCCCCTGCTATGGGAGGTTGACCAGGTGGCTCCATATCCAAATCCACAAGCTGGGCATCAGCCAGGCCTTCAACTTTCAGGGGGCAGCCACAGGTCTGGCCCCTGGTGGCAGGACCCTGCCCTTCCGCAGTCAGGGGACCCTGCTGGTGCCCATTCTTCCAGCAAGTTGGCCTGAGAACCCCCTTGCAGACGGACGCACAGGATTTGGAGTGTGATTCATGGATAGAAAATACCGGTTTTTCACGGCTACGCAAATGCAGCCTGGGTGGAGTTTAGGTAAATCAGGATGCCGGCACCAAAAAGGAAGGTGAGGCCGTGTCTCGTTTCCACAGCTCTCAGCTGGCCCCATGAGCTCAGCCTGTCACTGTTGATTAAAGACACTGCTAGTGTCCAATGGAGAGGGAAGGCCCATCCCGATGCCATTGTGTGCAGGTGTGGTGAGGCAGGTGCAGTTTCAGATTAGAAACGGAGCTTTACTGAATTCCACTATAGCCTACGTTTCACAACAAAATATCTTTGTCTCCCTGCCATTGGGGTGGCTCGGAGCCTTGTACCCCAGAAAAACATGTTCTTCAACTTAATCCACTGCTGTGGGTGTGGACCCACTGTAAATAAGGTGTTTTTCAGTAAGGTGTGGCCCAAGTGGATCCGGCTGGGCTTTAATCCTGATTACTGGAGTTGTTTGTAAGCAGAGGGAGCTTAAGGCATCGGGAGCAGCCAGAAGCCCGAGTCAATGGAACTGAGATTCCAGGAGAGGCTGCCATGTGCTCTACCACGTGATGGAAAAGCCAAGCACCAAGGACGGCCGCAGCCAGCCCAGAACGTCACAGTCCTCTGGGAGAAGGCATCGCCTTGTTGACACCTTGATTTGGAACTTCTAGCCTCAAAACCGTGAGCCAATAAATTCCCATTGTCTAAGCCAACCCATCGCATGGTGTTCTGGCAGCTAAGAAACTGCAACGGCTTTCATGTGGCAAAGTCCAAGCTGTCAAACTGCTTCACCCTGAAGGACACTGCAGTCGTGGCGGATTGCGTCCTTTGTGGCCCCACCTGCCTCTAAATGACAGCAGGTCAGAGCCCACAGAACAACAGAAAACCGGGCAATGCCATATCCAAATGCCTGAGAACCGACTTCCTGAGGGCGGGAACCTGTCACATCTCCCCACGTGACTATCCTCAGCACGTGGCCATGTAGGGGTCCCTCGGGGCCAGACAACTGGACTCCAGAGCCAGGTCTGGCCCTAAAGGCTCTAGGACTAACCCAAATCACTCGTTTCTCTGAGGCTCAGCGTCCTCACCTGTAAAGTAAGGGAGGTGAACAAACCTTCTGGCTTTCCAGCATTTCCATCATTTCTAAGAACAAGCCCAAACAACAATGCCCAGGGTTGAAGGTGGTGATGGGACTTGCAGCCACAGCTAACATTCACTGGTGCAGTCCTAATGCCCAGCCTCAGCCAGGAGGCGAGGGGAGCTGACCGTCGGCCCGGGGTGGGAGCTGATGCTTCCACTGTTGAGAATGTCTTAGTTTAAAGTGACTACCATTAAAAAAAAAAAAAAAAAAACAAAAACACCAAGTAGGATTGAAATATAAATTACTGATTCTTTTTTTTAGTTGGTAGTATTGGGAGTAGATAAAGAGGCAAAGGTTAAAAGTATCCAATATCATTGGAAATCTCCAAACTCTGGGTCATGGGAAGCACGTACCGTTTCAGACATTGTTGCATCAACTTATTCCTCTCCCTGCGGTTGGGAGCAAACACTTCAGTGATCCAGGAGTGGCCACTCAACGTGTGAGTGCTGACGAAAGGGTTGAGAACTAGGGAAAAAGGCCCTACTCTGTCCTGTGGGCTGTGCTTCTGGACACAGCCGGTACTGTGGGGGGGGGCAGGTCGCAGCCTCCTCAGAATCCCCATCTGTAAGCTGTCTGGAGCACGGGGTATGTGGAGCCCTGTGGTTCCTGGGGGTCCCTCCAGGGCTAGCCACAGAGATGGGAGGGGGGCTTGTTAGTCCCAGCTCCCACACACCCACCCACCCAAAGGGGCTTCTGAGTGAAAATGTGCTGGAACAAAAGCTAAAATTAGTCTATCACTCTGCTGCTTAAAACCCTCTGC
>JAKSZT010000049.1:7194900-7207218 GCA_026826555.1 Tolypeutes matacus | reverse complement strand
CACATATATGCATATATATTTATATATCATTTTGCAAATGTTTGTATGTATTGTGAGAATTTTGATTTTTACCCACAATAAAAATAAATAAAAAATTTAAAAAAAAAAAAAAAAAAAAAAACCCTCTGCGAGACACGAAGGCCCTTCTCGTCACTTACTGGGCCCTGACCACCGCTCCTTGTCGTCTGGGCCCTGACCCACAGGCCTTCCTTGCTGCAGGGGCCCCACGCTCGGCGTTCCTCTTGGCCCTCCTTGGCCTGGCTGTCTGCAAGGCTGGCTCCTCCTCGGGGTCCACATTTAACTGCCCCCGGCCCTGCTCTCCACCTGAAATCACCCTCTGCCTTCCCCACTCGACTCTACTGTCGAGGAGGGCAATGGCCCCCAGGTTATGTCCAAAAGTGTGTTCCCAGCGCCCAGCACAGAACCTGCCTGTCCAAGGCAGAGATTCGTTCAGGCCGTTCCCGTTGGATGAATAAATGAACGCGTGAACAAGTTTTTTTCTAAATCCAACTATTACAAGTAGCTGTATCATCTTCAGCCTAATCAAAATTGCCTTCTTCTCACACTTAAAAGTTCGAGAAGCATTTTACCACATTTAATCCTCAAAACCACGCCGTGGGATCCTTTCGTGGGTCAGTCGAAAGCCACGGGCTCTGGACCAAGGGGCCTCCAAGCAGCTGGGTGCTCGTGGCCAGGTGGGCCCCGGCTTCGGCTTCTGTCCCATAAAACCGGCGCGTCCTGGGCCGCAGCTCTAGGCCCTGCCCACCTTGAACGGCCTGAGTGTTTGAGGCACTGCCTGGGTGGAAACCGATGCTTCCCCCAGAATGCTTTGTGAGCTGTTTCCGTCGGGCTCGCTGCCACGTACGCGGGGGGTACTGTGCTGCCCGGCCTTGCGGGCTAGAACCTGCTCTGCGCCCACCGCGCCCCGCACCTCGCCCCCCCCCCCGGCGAGGCCAGCAGCGGGTCCCGGGCAGGCCTGGTGTCCGCCATCGGGGTCAGGCAGGCTGGGATGGGGCGCAGGGCCGGGGCGAACCCGAGGACCTGCCCCCCATCCAAAGGGGGCAGCCGCTCCTTAGCGCTAGAGATGCTGGGAATCAGACCCCCAGCCCACCCCCGGGACTGCTCTGGCCTGCGCCAGGGGAGAGTCCAGGGAGCTGCCCCGGAGGGGCAGGGGGCGCTTGTGGCGGTGGGAGCAAGGGGGGGATGTTGTGCAAAGTGTGGGAGCACCGCGGTTTTGTGGACAGAGTACTCCGCCCAGCACCCTTCCCGGGGCTGCAGGGCTGGATTCAGAGGTCTGAGCGGGCCCAGTCACAGGCGGGATGCTGGAGGACCACTGGATCTCCACGCGGGCTTTCTTCCGAGAACGCCAGCAGGCAGGCTGCTTACTAAATGCTCTGGGCAGTCCTGGCACGTTATCTCCAGCCTGGACTGCAGGGGTACATTCGACCCCTCCCTCCCCACTTCTCACAAGCACGGCTAACAAGTGGCACCACGGGCGGCTGCTCCCCAGTCCCTCACTTCTGCCCTTTGGTGTAGCCTTGAAATGGCAACAGAAGGCAGGAGCTGCTAAAGAGGCGAGGCCGCAGAAGCAAGAAGCCAACCATTTCCTGCTCGGCTTATTGTTTGGAAATCCAAGGCATACAAAGAGCAAGGCTTTTCAGAAGGGACACTGGGGAGAACGCCCCAAGCTGGGAGTCAGACGTGCTGGGCTCAGATCCCCAGGTGCCTAAAGAACCAAGTCTAGACTCTTCTGAGCCTTGGTTTCCTTATTCCCACATACCCTGTTCACAGGGGTTTTTAGAGGAGTATATAGATAATTTGTGTGAAAGTTCCTGGCTTATAGTAAATTGTCAATAAACACTTTTTGAGAATTCCAGTTAAATATTTGCAGTGGTTTGAATGCATACAAGGAATTTTTTTTATTGCGTTGTACTATACTGGCATTAATAAAGGCAACTGAGGTTTGGACCTATATGCCTTAAAAAGCCAGTGGTGTTTGCTATTTGGAGGAAGAAAATATTGTATGTATGTATGATATAGAGAACTGCGTACATCTTTCTAATGGTATTAAAAAAGGTCAATTCGGCTCGAAAGGAACCTGCCACCGCCTTGAGGCTACAGTAATTATACTCTCCTGAACGGAATTCCTTAAATTACAGCTTTCCCTGGATGTGCACATCATAGCTGTGGTTCTACCCAGCTTCCTGTAAGCAGAGTTATTCCCCCTTGATTTTAGGTTAACCAACTAATGCCAAGCTTCTGTTTGTTCACAAAATACCACATGAAGAGACATTTATTTTACATTTGTTCTCTTTTGCAAATATTTGCAGTTAGCTGAAGAACTGAGATATTTAATGAAGTAAATATATATATATATATATATATATATTTGGGAAAATGTGCCATTTCGGAAGTAGTGTTTGAGGAAAGGGTATAGCTCAGTAGTTTTAGCACGCGCTTCACATGTACAAGGTCCCAGGTTCAATCCCCGGTACCTCCTTAAAAAAACAAAAGCCGTGTTTGAGGAGGAGAAGAGGAAGACTCTAATCCCAGTGAAGATATGCACTGACTCCTGTGCAGGGAACTGTGGTGAATGCATTCCACGGAGCTGCATTAAAAAGGAGTTCCGGTCTAAAATAACACCTAAAGTTTTCTTTGGTGTTTTTGGAGTATAAAAAGTAATGTTTCCTTTCTCTCAAAAGACAGCCTCTGATGGTGGTGGGCCTTTTCCTCTTGACTCGTCTTTTTGTCTTTGCTGTGAAAGAAAAAAACTCATTTTTTTTCGAATCCAGATATTCTGTATTTTAAAACAGGTTTACTATGTTAATATGTACCAATAAAATAGATTTGTTTAAAAAAAATAAATAAATAAATAAAAATTAAAGAAAAAAATTTAAAAAATAATAATAATAAAATAAAATAAAACAGGTTTGTTTGTTTTTTTTCATCTAGGAAACTGAATCAGTTATTTAATTCAGACCTAACAGAAAAACTCAGTAGCTCTTATCCAAAACCAATCCTTAGCAAACTGGCGGGGAATGGGATTTAGTCGTAAAGTATTTTCATGTGAATTTGAACCACGGACCAGAAGATGCCTGACCTAGGAAGGTGAATTTCCTGTGCTTTTGTTGCAAAGTTCAGGCAGCTTAAAAATATTTAAACCAAACACACCTGGTGTTCAGAACTCATAACAGCACTTCTTGGGGAATGAGGCTCCAGGCTGGAATATATTTGTTTAGATTCGGCCGAGAACTAGACTATTAAAGCAGCCAGAAGCCACTGCTCCCGTGAAGTGGAAGGGAAAAGAGAATCACTTCACCCTTCGAGGGATAACGACATCAAAGCATAAATATGTTCCGGGATGGGCAAAGTTACTTTCCAAACCCACCTGGAAACTGCCGGCCGACAGTTTCTTACTTGAAAGAAAAGGGGCGTCTGTTTTCTTTTAGACTAGTTTTGTAAATTTTAAAATAATATATACTAATATGATAAAATAATAGATACACGCGATAAAAATATGATAAAAAGATAAACAGTAGGGAGAAACAAAAGCTTCCTTCCTCACTAGCTCCCTAGCCTTCTTTCCAGATTCTTGGCTATCATTCTAGACTTCCATTTATTTATTTATTTTTGCTTTGTTTCTTAATGCTTTTTCAATACAAACAAGATGCACCCTTTATAAACCAGTGGGCTCACACTGCAGGCGCCGTGAGCTGGAGGCTGCGTGCCCTCAGGTGCACGGGCCACCCCCCTCACCTGTGACGGCCGCAGGGGCTGCAGTACCTGGACGTATGATGACCAACACTCCACGGCCACAGTGAAAGCAGGAACTGGTGGGTGTTTCCGAGAGAAAAACGGACACTACCTCTCGGCTTTAGAAATCCAATTTGACATCTAGGAATTTGTGCCTCAGAGCCTGCGGTACCCTCAGTACCAGCTCGCGCACACTCCGCAAAGAGGCAACGAAACTGTCCTCTGCGAGACCATCCGCATTCACCAGCCCTGGTGATGCTGCTGGTGGGAAGCGGCCTTAGACTCCAGAGAGCACGTCTGTGGCTTTAGGAGCAAGAGGACAAGAGGGAAGGAGTGGGAGTTACAAGTGTGATGCAGTGGCCACCAGGTGCGGAATTAAACCACAATCCAGAATCCCTGAAGGAAACGGGCCACGAAAGCCTTGACTCTGGACTGACTGTACTCCACCGTGACGTAAGATTAACTCTGCATTCCTTTTGGGAAAATCTCTAGAGGAGTTTTCAAAATGAGTCATATTTTGCATCTGTCTTGTAATTCACACAGCTGGTAGTTCCGACTTCTTTCTGCAAGGTGCTAAGTCTTTTGTATGGGGCAACAGCAGCTGAGCTTTCTGTCATCAGGACAGTTCATCCCAGTGCCCATCCTTTGTCCTTGGCCTCCAGCCACCCAAGGTGCCCTTAGTTCCATTCTTTTCACCACAGCCCACAGCTCCCAGGGCCTCCAGCTGCCCAAATGCCACACAATCTTCACCTTGGCCAAGGAGGGAGTTGCATTCGATCCTGGCTCCCAGAGGTCTACCTGCACTTACTAAATAAACAAAAAATTCTTTGGGCTTCGTAGGGGATGGCAGATTTAGCAACCTCAGAATTTTGCTCTTCCTTGATATTGTGCCTCCATAAAAAAGGGGGAAAAATCATTCTCCCTCATATTTCCTCTCATCAGCAGCTATGCACATTAAACGCAACAGCCTGGAAAAGTACGAGAAAGCAACCGATATTGGAACTAACGACAAGGAAATTCTACCCTGAAATACAAAATGGCTGGAAGACCAGAGGGTCAGCCCTGCCTGTGCTTTACAATTTATAATAAAGAAGATCCAAAACTTGGGTCTCCTGTGGACTTTGAGCTTCCAGTCAATTGGGGTTTTACCTGCTAAAGAAAAAGTTGAAGAAAACAGCTAGAGAGAAGCTTGATTGCCCGAGAGCAGAAGCTTCTCCCCTCCACCTGGTCGACTCTTCCGCGACCACAGGTTGGGAGAGAAAAGCAGGCTTGCCTGGCATGACACCGATTTTCAGGATGACTTGTTTTGAAATAAATAGGTTGTGGGCAACTGCTCCCCTCTAGCTTCAAAACAGGAATGTTTCTGATCAAGTTAAATTGACGAACAGCAATGAAAAGCACCTGAGCTAGCCTTAACCGTCTTTTAGAAATAGCTTCCCTCCCATTCCTGAGGACCCTCTGCTCCCTTCCCACCCCAGCTGCTGGCCTGGGAGCAAGTTCTAGTTCAATTTCCTGCACCGGAGGACTTCAGTGCCTTTTTTCTGAAGAGGTAATTACCTTGGGAATTCCAAAAGGTTTATTTTTTATTTTTTTATCTTTTGTAATTAAGGTGTTTATTTAGGATTATCTATCTGAAAAAAAGTCACCAGTTTTGAATATGGTACTAACGTTTACAATAAGAAGACTTTTTGAGTTTGGTACTCCTATACTACCTCTAATTTGATCTTTCCAAAATATTGTGATATCATAGGTCAACAAAGAAACATATTATCTACAATTGACTATTAATGATATTTGAACTTCTCCAGATTGTATCTGACATTTTCTTGTTCTGCCATAGGCAAAAGCACAATTTGTGCCATTGCAAAGGCAAATAGGAGTTTAATATGACTTTAAATGTTTGTCTGGATGATCTAGAAGATGTTTCATGTACTCATGTCTTATTATTTAATGCAAAAATTTTTATTGACTTGTAACATGTGTATAAAAGTGCACAAAGAACAAAAATGCAGATTAATGAAGTATCTGAAATGAACACACCATGTAACCAGCACCAAGATCCAGAAGGTTTTAACAAGAGAATAATGTATGTAAAGAGCAAGCGGCCTTCGTAAATTGAGACTCTACATTTTATTTGGAATGTGATCATACCCGCACTGTGTCTCAGCAGAAAACCTGTGCTACCAGGAAGGGAGGCAGGATTCGAATCCAGGCTGGCTCTTCACTCGCCACACACACACAACCTCTAAGGGTCTAAACCCTGCGACCCTGCACTGTTTACTATCAACAGATCACCTCTGGACTATGCAACAATGAAGTGTAATGCAAAGCTTCCGTGGGCTTCTAAAGCTCGGGCTATGAGCTTAAAAGTATAAGAATATATATTTGTGATTCCAAACCTATTTGGAAACTTGGCACCCTGTTACGGTTTGATTTCGTGACCCTTAAAAATTGCTGTTTGATGGTTTATATTTGGGTTGGAACTTTGAATGAAAGAGATTAATATGTGCTGCACTAATGTAAAAAGTGAAAAATAGGGAAACATGCATGTGTGAGGGGTATATGGGAACTTAGGATGTACTGCATGATTTTTCTGTAAACCTACAATTGCTCTAAAAAATGTGCTGCAAGCTTCACAGATCTGCCCTCGAGATAACCCGCGTCGAGTGCTGGGAACCGGGGTTCCTCAAGGCAGCCTACCCCGGCGCCTGGGAACGCTCATGGTGCCCGGGACGGAAGAAGTCAGCCTCTGCAGCTCAGGGTCACCACCCCATCCAATCCCACCTGACGAGCTTTCCCGAGTCTCTGGTTAAGAACATCTTTCCAGGAGCGTGGCACCTGAGCCATCTGAATCATCTCGTGTGGAAAAACGGGAAACACTGGAAAGAGCATTAGGGAAAACCTGCAACTAATACAGTGTTTCGCCCTGGCTGGACCTACTGCTGCTAAAAATAACACAATGGAAAACATATTTGTTTCTCACATACAATGGACGCAGAATATAATTTTTCCGTCTGGGATGGAGACGAGGGAGGGCGGTGCCAAGGTCTGGAACATTAAAGAAGCAAAGGAAAGAAGCCAGCCCCTAGCTTACTCCTGCCCCCAAAGCAGTGGACACTGCCTCTTGTGGACTTGCCGTGTGGCCTCAGAACCTGGATCTTCCTGCAGGGCCAAGAAGGACTCAAGGCAAGTGAGATTTAAAAGATCAAGTGTGTGATGTGGCGTGAGCTCCTATCAGAAGGTGCCAGTGGAAAGTAAATCATTACCACTTCTCAAGCCTACCTGGAAAACAGTGTCAGGAGCATAATACATGCACAAACATGAACATCCCAGCTCCTGGGACACACGATATTTTGCATTTCAATTAATTTATAGAAACAGTTGTTGCTGCTGGAAGTTATTTCAGAAACTTTCATTTTTTTCTGCAACCCTGAAAATGCAGGAAATGTGGAAGGGCTGTCCATTACATTGTCCTCTCATGTGTCTCTCTGAGCCACAGTTTCTGGGTCTGGAAAGTGAGGACAAAAAGTCTCAGCTGGCCTTGGGGTGTGGAAAGGTTAAGGTGAGAGAAAGGCTCTGAACACTTGATACACAGTTCAGTGCCGTACAAATAGGCAGTCAAACAACCGCTCCCCCCGGCAGGACCAGCACCGAGAGCTGTGATGCGAGGGCTTTCTCATTCCCTCCTGCCAACGCTGCTACATCACCCGTTTGACGAAGGAGAAGACTGAGGCGCGATTTCCCGCGCCCCGAGCGACACCAGTGAGCGGGCAAGTCAAGCCTCGGAGCCCAGAGGCATGGGACCTCAGAGGCAAGCTCCCAGTCCTCAGTGCCTCTGCAGTAATGGAAACACAGCGTCCTAACACGACAGCCAGTTACCGTGCTGAGCCACGTGGGCTGCATGCAAAATTGCCAGAGGTTCTCACACACAGCACCATTTCCAGAACATTCCAGTGCCTGCCCACCTGCTCGGAGGGAGCTTTTGTCTCTAAAGTCCTAATTCCCAGTTTGCAGATGTCTTCAAATTATCCTGAACTCTGTACCCAACTTTTCAAACGTACCCTGATGTCCCCAAACTAGAGCCCTTTAAAGTGCCTTTTTCCCTTTGGTGATTTCTGTCTCATCCACGCAGCGGGCAGGACTGTTGACTTAGTCTAACCAGTGGCTGGTTGCCGCCAAGCCCTGGTTTCCTGCTAACGCATGTTTTGAAACTAACTTTATCACCAATCCCTCCCTCTCTCTCCAAAGAAGGAACTTAGAAGTCCCGACTTTGTCTCCTTCCCTGATGTTCAAAAACTCTACCACAAACAGGACCTTTATCTTCTAATCTCATAAAATACCTGTATTGAGAAAAGTATAAACACACACAGAAAAACATCGGTGCAATGTTCAAAGACTGTTTCCATAATAACCTATGGAGCTTATTTATGACATTTTACAACTTGAAAATGCAGAAATACATGTAGCCCCCATTTCAAGGTCTGTTCTAAGATTTGAAAAAAAATAGACATCTGGGAATGATCCACAAATATCTCAATTGCTGACTCTTCCTTCTAATCTAACCTACAGCATTTTTATTGCATTATTCAGCCAGACTAATGCAGCACGTATCACTTGTTTCTCAATTCTATTCAATAATCTCCGTTCATGCAATAAAAAAGCTCTCAAAACAAACAAACAAACCGCCCCGAAGCACAAACGTTCGGTGTGGGAAAGCAGGGCTTATTGATTCCATTTTTTCCTGCCAAGAGAACAATGCAGGGAAAGAGATCTCAGTGTTTCTAAATAATTTTTGGCAATATTTTGAAAGAGAAAAGGGCATATTTACCTGAACCCAGGGCTCCACAGGTGAGGCGGCATTCAAGTGGAAAATCTAAGTCGTCCTGGGGAAGTTTTTGTCTCTGATAGACTCCAGAGTCAGCTTTCGGGCTTTCAGGTAAACCCCCCCTCCATGCCTCCGCTGTTTTCTTTTGCAGTTTTTCCCAGCGAAACTCTTTGCATTTGCATAAAACCTACCTCTAGCCTATAGGACTTTTTGAGAAGCTACTTGTTAAATTGGCTGTCTTGACATGCTCTCTCAAGCATGACATCATGAGTCTCCATGGAAACTCTAACCCCACCTGCCTCCCTGCCAAAGTTACCTGTCAGGCGAAAATTTAAACAATCGCCTGAAATTGTTCATTAGTGAAACCTTTTCAGGGGCTTTGGATCTCTGCACAGTGTCATTTGTGTGGTTTGCAGAAACCTCGTCCGGCACGATGGCTTCACTCTCAACGCCTGAGCTGTTTTGCAGAAAACAGCGATCAAAATTATAGGCATCCGTTAATCTGCCCCTCCCTGTCTAACAATGCACTTAATTGGGTAAAGAAAAACGTACTGTGGCGCATGCACCGTGCTCAGCAGGGTAAAGTTACCTTGAAAACTTTGGGCTTGAAAAACCTTCAATGGATACTTCTAAGGCTCTTCCACTCTGCTCTCCAGCAACCCCTTCCTACTTTTTACCAGCAAAACTCGCAAAACAGGTTCTCCTGTTTTGTGTGTGAGTGTGTGTGTGTGTGTGTGCATTTTCTCTGGGCCTCTGGGGTTGCAGTGGTGGTTGCAGAAGATTTTGAGAACATTTTAACTCTTTCCTAACACAGCCACGTGTAGTTTAGCTAAGTGACCAGAAATCCCTGTGAGATCTCTGGTCCTGGCCTTGGGGGGGCAACGGTCAGCAGTTCCAAGATACTCAATCCTTCTTTCCTTCCTTCTTTATTTTTACCCCTCCAATTTTTCTGGAATCCCTACTGTTTGCATAAACCTATGGACACATTTCTGCCAGACTTGTACACAAACTCTCTTGGTAACCCTGGGCTCAGCACTCTTGCCTCTCACCTCTAGGTTCACCTGGGACACACCTCACATTCTCACACCCAGGATTGCTGACCCGAGGCACCAAGGAAGGTTTGAAGGCTTACTCAGAACCCGCGGGAGCTGAAGGAAGTCAGGCACCCAGAGAGGAGCCCAGGAGCGTGACACCACACTGCGCTAGCTGAAAGAGCAGGTCCCTCCGCAGACAGCAATAGGCTCTGCAGCCTCTGTCCCCAAAGGTCAAAGAGCAAATCTTAACCCCTGTCCCTTTCGTGGCCAGCCCAGGTCTTTGCAGAGAGTACCCAGGGGGAACAGCCCTGTATTCCGGAATGCAGAAGGGCCCTCTGACCTGAAGGGAGTGTAAATGCTTCGGGTGCCGTCCCCACCGCCACCCCGACCACTCTGGGAGCTTTGCGTTGCCATGGCCCATGGCCTCACAGGGACCCAGAACTCGCCCGGGCCGGCCCAGCAGCCAGAGTTGGGACATCCTCGACTGTCAGAGACTCAGTTAGTGCCTCTGCGAGAGGAAAATCCATCTCACGAAGCCCAGGCTTGTGCTTTGCCCAGCAGGGCACAGTCACAACGTGAAACCAACCAGAGTTTCACCTCGAGCCGAGGGCACCGTCCCACCACAGGTATTTCCTAAAGTTCCGTTAGAGAGAGGAGAACGGGAAGTTTCTTCAGCGGCCAGAGTGGTGACGAATTATGCCAGGTCTCCCCGTGGTCATTTAAGAAATGACAAAACCTCAGCTTTTACATACCAAATTCAAGCTTGGGAATGAGAAAGCAGGAGGAGTCAGAATCTGAAAGTCAGGCAAACGTAGAGAGACATAAAAACCTCAGGTGCAAAAGCAACCCATGAAGAGGCAGGCGGGCAGGAGCAGACCCTGGCGGAGGGATTCATACCTGTGAACTTCTGATGATGGTGCCGGCGGCCTGAAATATTGGGAAAGGGGGACGTCTGGGCAACAGCAATCTCAGCAAGAGGGCAAGACCTGGGAGATGCGATCAAGCCAGTCGAGACTTTCCCTACCGTCCCCAAAGGAGGGAAACCTCGACCTCGCTAAGCTTTAATAGCTTTATGATCTGACAGCACCCTCGCCCTGCGCCAAACCAGCGAGCGGGAGCCAATGCATGCGCACACGTGGGCTACTTTGTCAAGTTAGCGACATCCTTTCATATCTGTGATTGGCTTGGATAGCAAATAGGATTCTTTCTCTGGAATTTGTTTCAATAAACATATTTATAACAGAGGTATGAAAAGCTGTCGCTGCAAAAGCCCATGAAAATATAAGAGTACAAATCACTGGTGTAAGAGGTTGGAGTTAACCACTTACGGCCTGAATTTTTGTATCTTAAAACACATGAGTTAGAAGTTGGCACATAGAAAAGGAATACTTCTTTTAACAGAAAAAGAAAAACAATACTTTTATCACTAGAACAGCCAGTGCTTATTTCATTTAATCCTCACAATCATAATATGATGTAGGAATGATTATTATCCACCTTTTACAGAGGATGACTAGGTAACTTGAGCAAGTTTCCATGGCTACTGAGTGCTAGAGTCTGGATTTTAGCCCAGGTGGACCTAAGATTTGAACTCAAAATGCATATGCATTGCTGCCCCCCCCTTTTGTGAAATTGCTTAAACCTGGGGACACTAAAATCCTGACTAAACCGGACCTAACTGAAGGGATTTATTTAGCCCGAAAGCGCACAAATGGCCCACACAGGTCAAGGCCTGCCTGGACAGACCACGGCAGCAGGTGGTGCTGAGCCCAGGAGAGCCTGCAGGAGAGGCTGCCTTTGGCCTCGGGGTGCACCTGGCCGCGTGTCAGGAAGGGCTCAGAGCAGGGTTTATAGCTGCAGGCTCGGCCCCTATCACCCCAGACACACAGACCCTCTGACGCCAGCAAGGCTGCGCCCAAAGGCAGGGACCTGGAGGGCTTGTAACACAACTACCTGAAACCTGAAGTTCTGGTCTGAAGAAAAATGGCCCACATTTCAAAGCAAAACCAAGGAGAAATGGTGTCAGTCCACAGCACACAACTAAGGGTAACGCAGAGAAGAAGGCACTGGGTTTCTGAGCGAAGCGACGGCCCCGCCGTGGGATTCCCTCCTGGCGCCGAGTCCTTCATCTTCGGCTCCGGTTCTGCTGGGGCGCTGCTTGTTCAGCTCCTCCCTCGGCGCTGGGTCGGCATCTGCTCTGGTGCTGCTAGCTCCCACAGGCAGCTGCCCAGTCCGGTTTTCTGGCCTGGCTTCCGGTCCTCTGCTACTCGCACTTGTCTAAACGTCATTGGAGTCCCTGGCGTGCCTACCGTCATTTCAGAAACAGCTCACCTAAACCTAGTATTTGCTGAGCAAGAGCTGTATCTATTAGAGAAGAGGAATAAACATACTTGCTGCCAAATTAAGATGAAGGAGCAAAATCGAGTTCATCAGGCATTGAACTAAATGTCAATGGCCTGAATTCTCCCATTAAAAGATAAAGACTAACTGATTGGGCTAAAAGATCAAAACAACGCTATATGTGGTTTCTAATAAACACACTCAATGTCAATAAAGAAAAGTTGGAAATAGATGAGCAAGAAATGCTTGACCCTAAAGGGTCATTTGGTAAGTTTAAAAGACTATGGGGGGGGCGGCTGTGGCTCAATCAGTAGGGCTCCCGTTTGCCGTGTGGGGGGCCCCGGGTTCGGTTCCCGGGGCCTCCTG
>JAKSZT010000049.1:7169184-7194800 GCA_026826555.1 Tolypeutes matacus | reverse complement strand
AAAAAAAAAAAAAAAGACTATGGAGAAGGCATGATCATGAATTTGTTTGCAACAAGCAAGTCAACTAAAAAATGTAAAGAAAAATTCTTAGGAATGCAAGGAGAACAGGATAAAAACACAGTTATAGTGGGAGGCTTTATTACACTTCATTCAAAAATGAACAGCTCTACAACAATAAAATAAAGACCAAAAAACACGAAGAGTTACAAACTTCAACTGTGTATTTGACCAAAAAAAAAAAAAATTGCTTTTAAACAAACCTTTTTTTTTTTTTTTTTTTTTTAATTTTACCAGGAGGTCCCGGGGATCGAACCCAGGTCCCTCCATATGGGAGACGGATGCCCAACCAGTTGAGCCATATCTGCCCCCAAACAAACCTTTAAATAACATTCAAAATAGGAATTTTGCAGGCCGCATTCTATAATCGCATCCAATAAAGTAATTAGTAAATTATAATATTGCTACAAGACTCTGTGCAAGCTGGTCAAAGGAAATGTATACCCTGAAATGTATTACTCAATGAGAAATACTAAAATTAAACTAACTAAATGCTCATTTTAAGAAATTTTAAAAGCCAACAGAAAAACTTTTTAAAAAGCTATAAAATGCCAATGAATTAAGACGAAAGATGAAAATAAGGAGATAATAATGTGGAAGTAATAAATAAATGTAAGCTGGTTCTTTAAAAAATTAATAAGAGGACAGCTTCTATGGGTACTGAACTTTCTGGCACTTAAATAGAAGTAAAATGAGTGTCGTCTGGAGTGACTGGATAATGGCGACGGGATAGA
Organism: Tolypeutes matacus; assembly: GCA_026826555.1. NCBI lineage: Eukaryota > Metazoa > Chordata > Mammalia > Cingulata > Chlamyphoridae > Tolypeutes > Tolypeutes matacus. The sequence goes on along the minus strand of JAKSZT010000049.1, from coordinate 7,194,009 downwards.
CTTTGAAAGATCAATGGTTTTCGCACTTTCTATATTCAGGGCACTTCCGTATATGAGAACGCTCTGGCTCACTTATATGTTTTAAAACTAAAAGGCAGGAAGTTCCATTAACAGGCCCATAACCTCCAACCCTGTCCACACCTGGGCAGGTCTGGTGGCATGCCACCTGAAAGCCACGGGGTCGGTGGCTGGAAGGAAGAAGACAGGGCAGGCTGATTAGACAAAGATGCAGAGGTGGGAATGCAAGACGAGGCCATGGCAGGACAGAGCCGAGAGTGCCTCAGACGGGAGAAGCTACCGAATTCGGCTGGCAAACCCACGGAGCTCCAGACCAGCTCTTTCTTCCCACACCCCAGGGTGCCATTTTCTACCCATCCCTCTCCTGACCATTTCTAAGGGTACTGTGCGTTTCTCTGGTGCTTGCCTGTTTCCGCACATCATTGGCAGGTGAGGCCAGCGCCCTGCTCGCGGTCCCGACACAAGAAGAAGGTCGAGCCAGGCCGGAACCAGGACTTGGGGCACCAGGACTTGGGGCACGCAGTTAGGGGTTGCTGCCCTTCCAGCTCCACCTGGGGCATCCCTTCGCACCTTCACCCCTTTTGCAATCAGCCCCCAGGTGGTTCCCATTCTCTCAGCTCTGGCTGAAGCCCCTGCCAAGGTCCCTAGCCTGGGCCTCTCAGTGGAGGCCCAGGCTTTGTCCTCACCCACGCCTGTCCACCCAGCTTCCACTCGACGTCCACACTCAAGGCTACAGGCTGCTCTCCTTCTCCAGCCAGGGCTTCCTGCCAATCTACTGATTTCCCACTTCTCCTTAAAATGCCACTTCCACCCCCTTTAACTGGCCCATGGCCACAGGGGAGCCACAGGCGTTCTTGAATCAGCATTTTCACTTTCTTGCCCGTTCTACTCATTCAATTATAATCCTTCAACTGCCTTGCCATGGATAGTTATTGAACACCTATTACATACTGGCTACTGGGGAACTAGAGATAATTAGGACAAGGCTCCTCTCTCCAGGTCCCCCCCCCCATCATTCTAAGAGACCCCACTCTAGCTCTGATCTCCTGAGTCAGACCTTTCTAACTAGACACCGCAAGCTTTGGAGGTGCATACCCACATTTCCCAAAGTGTGCCCCATAAGACATGAGTATCCCAAATAATCATTCTGTGGTCGACCAGGTTTAGAAAACACTGCCCATTGCATCCCTCATCCTCAAACCTCCTCCAGAGATTCACAGTGCCTGTTAGCATAGGACACGCTCGGGTGAGTCCTGCAGTGGAGAGATACATTTGGCTTTCATTAACCAAGAATTTCCCCCATTAGAAACTTTCTCCCCACTCCCCAAATAGCTACGAACAGACGGGGGAGCTGGGATTCTGCAGAACCTGCTTTTTGAAAATGATGGCCTACATCACCCCAATTTAGCTGCTTCCCTTGCCTTCCCAACTAGAAGCCTTCCCATAATAATAGCAGTACAGATGTATGATCTCATCTCATCCCCACCCCGCAACAGTATTGTTTATCTCATTTTTCAGTTCAGAAGAGAAAGGCTCAGGGAAATTGACAGAACTGTCTACAGTCACACAGCCAAGGGTGCCAGAGCATAAAGAAACGCAGACACAGCTGCCCCGCAGTTCCTACTCTTTCCACAAAAGCATGTGTCAGTGCACATCCTAGACCGGGCTCGTGTTCTGTACTTTTTTATATAATGCCCAAAGTTGAGCTCACTATGTAGTCCATAATAAACAACTATTTGGCAGAATGTCCAAAAAAAAAACAAGTAAACAAAAAACACACCTGCAGGAAGATGGTGGGGAAGATGGAATAGTGACCAAGAAGTGAGTTTGATAAACGAGGACATTTGCAGTTTGACTTCTGACCTAGGCACTGGACTGAATCATGCTGGGTTTTTTTAGATTCCTGAATACCTCAAATTTCCCTCTAACTTGGTGGCAATTCTCTCCAGGTCTTGCTGATTACTGCTTTCCTGGTCTCCTGCCATGGCATGGCTGTCCTTTGGCTCCTGCCCGCCCCCTTCCCTCCCGCCTGCCCCCAGGCCCTCCTTAACAGGCTTTCCTGTAGAATCTGATTTTGATTTTTTGCATAGCTCTTCTTAATATAGCACTTTCCTCAAAATGTGTTCTCTTGCTCTTCCCCAACATTAATTAACATGAAAACTGACGCAGAAGTTGGTGGCACCCAATTAAACACGGATCAAAAGGCTCATGGGATGAAATGATCCTGACTTACGATTCTTTCTGTTGTTTATATCCCGTCTGATGACTATCAACTCGGAATCTATTTTGCAAATAAAACTGCAACCCCCTGAATTTAGTGTTTTCAGTCAGTGCGTCTCTGCCGCAAGATGTCCTCACACAATTTCAAATCTTCTGAAATGCATTTCCCCCATCCTGTAAGTCACAATTCACAGTAGCAAGCAGGTGGTAAACACTTCCAGGCTAGCTCTTTCGTCTAGTCCCTAGAGCGGCATCTCTCTATTAAGTATTAAACTGTTCTTGCTGCTGATTTTTGTCAGTATTGTTCTCCTCCGTATCCAAATTTAGGTCACTATTGTTTTTGATCACTGACCACATTCTGACTTCCCTTAGACATAGCCAAGATCATCCAGAATTTCTCCAAGGACAAGGATTATTTTTTCAATATTGATTCTCTCAACCCTATTGTATTCTTTGTTCACAGGCCTCTAGTATTCCATTAAATACGCATGCACACAAACACTAATATACGTTCTAAACACAACTTGAATTTCCGTGATGAGGCCAAGGTCCTTCCATCTGCAGGCACTGGTCTGGAAGTAGTCATGGTTCCTGAATCTGTACCTTCCTCAGATGCTCCACTACTATTTATGCCACTTCCCCGTTAGCACCAAATTACGTCTCTTCCCTGAATTATTCAAGGCAGCCCTGACAGGAGGCTGCCTCTTCAGCAGTTCTGGGATTACCACTAACTTTCACACTTTTTTGACACTGGGGAAGCTCGTGCCCGTTCCAGTCATTGCTCATTTCATCCGCTTCCCTTCCAGAACGCCTTGCCTTTCTGTCTCAACGCTGAGAGAGAGAAGTCTGGGGGGCAGGTGGAAGGCCTCTGCCGTGAGGGCTGGGATTTAAATCCTGGCTCTGCCACTTCTAGCTGTTCTGCCTTGGACAGCACCTACCTGCTCTGTGCCTTGGTTTCCCCGTCACGTAAATAGGGCTGATAGCAGCATCCCACAGGCTGACTACGCGCTAATGTACATAAAGACATCTAGATGGTGCTCCAATTTTAGCTGGTGCCAACGACTTGATCTTTTCCACCCTTTCACCACTCTGCACAGTAGTTGGGAAAACAGTGCTGAAGAGATACTGGGCACCCCCACACTCAGGGCAGTCTGTGTAGGGGCGTTTGCCCTCTTCTACGGTGGCATGAAATAGGGTTTCTTAACTGACGTTAGTTTTCTTTTCTCTTGAGGTTTGGAAGACACTGATCTGTAAACCCATATGCAGTCAGTTCAAACAGCTAAATTTCATTTCCTGCTCCTAAACTTGGCTATCCTCCATTCATTTCCCCCTTTTGATTAGAATAAATTAATAGTGCTTAAGAGGACATTCTTAGCTGGGTCTATTCCCTTTACTACAATTTTTAAACTTTTCAGTTATGCATTTATTTACAAAATATGTTTAAGTTTTCAAAACCTACCCCTTCTATGACGACGCTAAACTGTTACCCAGCCCTTTACCGCGGCCCAGGGACTTCACTAAGGAAAGCATCTGTGGTATTAGCATATCTTTAGTTCCAATGAGTCTCACTTTCCAGCCTTCCCTGACACGTGTATCCCTGAGTGCTGATGCCTGTTTGTGAATTTCAAACACTTTCATATATAATACAGGTTGATCGGGCCAAGAGAACTGTGGTAGGCAAAAATTGATTAATTTGCAGTTTCTCACACATGGCAGAGGGACTACATATATTCCCCAAGATATAAACTGAGAGCTACAGCATGCAGAGTAATCCAGTGACAGCAGTTGTGTTATGACATAGTGACAAAAATAAGTCATACAGATGACATTATATCTAGATAGGAATATATGTTAGCATATTTATATTACAAGAAATGTGGTTGAAGCTATTGTACAGATAAGTATAAAGTGCTATATAAAACAAAGGTGGCGAAGCAATTAATTACATCTGGGAACACCGATATAAGAAAATGGGGATATCCCTCCTAAGACAGGTTCCACAGCCAAAATCTGGATACGCCAGACATCCCAGCAGTAGAAACAAGATAAACAAGATGCCACAATGAGGGAAAGCGACACTTGTCATTTCTGGCCTGACATATTTAAGAGCTCGCATAGGACCCTATAGCTCTTGCATTTCCTCTATCGTGGCTACTTGGAATCCATACAGTGGCATGCACCATCACAAAATGGAGGTTGCCAGAATTACTAAGTTATTGTAAGGACAGTTCCTCTGGAGTGTTGCCAAAGCAACAGACTTGTGTGCATGAAAACATAAAATGTTCTTGTGTTATACACAAAGTACCACAAATAAACCACAGGGTTTATTTGTTATGCAGCATAGCTTTGACTTTCCTGATGAATACATCAGTTTTAAGGCATACATCTCTGATGGGCTCCTTCTTATTATAACTCATCTTTGATGGGGCAGCTAGGTACTGGAAAAGAGTGTGCAGAAGACAGGGGAATAAAAATGCCTTTACTACCTTGAAGCACCGAGATCCTAGAGTTTGTTTCTTGACACCTGCTTTTCTGATCAGTTTGTGGGTAAGGGTCTGTTTCTTATGCTGTCTTTATGTAATTTCCCATGATTCTTGACAGAATCAAGTTTACACGTTCAGGAAAGTAAAGTTAGTTAAAGGAATAGATAATGTTGAATCTCAACCAAAGCTGCCCGTTCCAAATTCCAAAGAGATACTCTTCACTGGCGAATAAAATTCTTTAGAAGTAGTTAAAAAAACAAACAACAACAAAAAACCAATAGAATGAACTACAACTTGACTGTTCACGAATAAACAGGTTGATGGATAGATTCCTATTTTCATTTTCACAGTTGGCAGCGCAGTTACATTTAGGTGCCAGATACCCTGGGCTACAGCAGAGGAGTGGTATAAAGTGCCAAGAAGGAGCTCCAGGGCTGTTTCTACACTAGCAGAGCCAGAGCGGTGGAGGTGGCCTGGGGTGGCCTGGGGTGGCCTGGGGTGGCTGTCCGAAGCCAGCGCTGGGCGTGAGGGCACAAGCAGATAAAAGGCTCTCTGGCCTCCTTGGCCCCACTTTAGACAGTTCATGTTCTCAGCTCCTTTATCTTTGTTCTCTGCAAGGTTTGTGGTGTACAACAATACGCCTTGAGGTCTCTCTTACCCTTTATTGTGAGCAAAAGAACAGATGAATTTTTAAGTTAAAATGCATTAATCTGTCCTCCTAAGATTTAACCACGTTGGATATGAGAATACATATTAGAGTCACTGTTACCATGAACTAGTACTACATGCATAACTATATAAAGAGAAATTCTCTAGGCAAGTGGGAATAAAGATTTAAAACTTATTTTCAGAGAAGTTTCAGCTGTTTTCTACAGGTGAGAGAGTCCAGTTGGACATTGGTTTCCTTACGAGTGAAGACACAGAGAAGAATGTTCCAGAATGTTCCAGAAGGTACAGTTAAGCTGGGCCTATGACTCTGAGGAATTGCTGGCCTACAGAACTTTCTGAGCTCGGTGTTATTTCAAAGAGCACCTTTCTTTCAATGCCAAGTTTACACATGGGTCTATTTTCTATGGTTATTTCATATGCTCTGGGCTTGAGTAAGATTTATCTTTTTTAAAGAAATGGCAATGGGAATCATGTTGATGTCTCCATTGCTTGACCCACCCTGATCCACATCATCTATTACCAAAAAGTTAGAAAAATTAAAGGTGGAAGAAGCAAAAACCAAGGCCAGTGATGTATGGAAAGGCCACAGACTAGAAATTCTCATCTCACTTCAAATCTTGACTTCTAGACTTGGCAGGGAATTATTTAGTCTTTCTTAACTTCTTAGCTGCAGGAAGTTCTTAGCTTTCTTCTTTCTGACCACCTAAACTGCAATCATTTAATTCTTGGACTCTCTACCTCTATCTTCATGGCTCAAATGATACTGATCATGTTCTAAATGCATTTGAAATATGGGCTCACACATTACGCAAACATTCTGTTTGTGACTAATCTAGATTGTGCACATCCCTCAAAGTGAGCATACAAGGGTGATTAAGACAAAGTTCCTGCCCTCGAGAAGATTCCTCTAGGTGGGAGAAAGAAACCTAAAGAAACCGGGAAGCAGATGTGGCTTGAGCGACCTCCCGCCTACCACATGGGAGGTCCAGGTGTGGTTCCCGGTGCCTCCTGGAGAGGACGAGCAAGACAGCAAGCTGGCATGATGGGCAGGCGTGGCGAGCTGACACAACAAGATGACGCAACAAGGAGACACAAAGAGGAAAGACAATGAGAGACACAACAAAGCAGGGAGCTGAGGTGGCTCAGCCGATTGGGGGCCTCTCTTCCACATGGGAGGTGCTGGGTTCGGTTTCTGGCGCCTCCTAAACAGAAGATGAGCGACACAGTGAATGGACACAGAGAGCAGACAGCGAGTGCAAACAACGACGGGGGAATAAATAAATAAAACAAATCTTAAAAAGAAAAAAAAGAAAGAAACATACTGTGGCATGGCCGGGTGCTAAAATGAAGATGTTACTTCCAGCTCAGAAGACATGACCTTTAAGCTTGATCTCAAAGGACATGCTTTTGTAGGCGGATGTTTTTTCCTGACTTGAGGACAGGGGTTGTATCCCATCACTTGTATCCCCTACGATCCTTTACCATAGTAGGAGTCAAATAAATATATATGGGGTGCAGAAATGAAAGGAACCCAAATGGTAAGCTTTTGATGAAGGAAAATACAGGTATCAAGGATGAAAAAATAATAATATTCTGACAATGGGAAAAATAAACCGCTTTAGTCGATAAGAAAGTAAAATAGCTTTCAATACTAATTTTAAAATACTAGCATCTGAGCTGCTGCTTGGTACATTGTAAACCAGCATATTGTAATGCTAAGAGCTGACACTGAAACCATAAGAAATGTCTTGTGAGGCACTCATTTTCTGTCTCAACGCCCGAGGGCATAGGTAGTGTGGCCCTTAGACAGATGAGGGAAAGGAGACGCAGAAAGTTAAGCCATTAGCTCCAAACCATACAATTGCACATGGAGAAGGCTGATTCCAGCCCAGTTCTGCCCGACCCCAGAGCCACGTCCTCAGGGACCAGGGCCAGGCCTTGCAGGCTGACTGGCCCGGGCGGGGGTGGCCGGGGGTGGCCGGGGGAGGGTACCCGGGATGCAACAGCCACCGCTGTGCATCCAAGCTGCAATCAGCACACCTGCATTTTTTTTGAAGGCTATAGAAAGCAGTTAAGGAAACCTCTTCTCTTTCAATAATTTAGACTAAAGAATATTCTGGACCAGCTTATTTTCAAAGACTCAGAAGTTTTTCAGCCATGAATCTTCAGTGTTTGAATTCAGACTTCAATAGATAAGCTCTCCAATTCTCACTGCGCTTAACACCGAGGAATCAGAACCCGATTTCCCTAGTACCAAGACACAGCACCTCTAGCATCCTATTCTAGATCTCACGCTCGGCCCTCTTCTAAGTCCTCTTCTCTGGCAGGCAATCAGGAAAACAGCAACCAGAAGAGGACGGGGTGATTAGAACCTGGGGATCTGCGGATGTGCTCCAGACCCGTGGCATTCGAATTCCTCCATGCAGCTGGTTGGCAGATCTTGCTACAAAGGCAGAAGGCTGGGGGGCGGGGTACAAAGAGGGCCGCAGCAAAGAGGAGAGGAAAGAGGACATGGTGGAGGAGAAAAGGAATGGAAGAGGCAGAAGCCGTGGTGACGTCCGCAGGAATCTCCTAAGCGTGTCTGAGCTTATCTCAGGTGTGGGCAACGCGGATCGGGGTCCATTTGCAGAAGCACCGCAGAGGAGTGAAAAATGTGGACACAGATCCACATCAGATCTACCCCGTTCTGGGTGGTCGGCTTGGAATGCCACAATGGCAGAGATAGAAGGTGGAGCTCATTCACTGTCCAGAGAAGGGGCAGCCAGGGCAGGATGGACACGGCGGGATTCCAGAGCATGAGCCTCTGAGCCGCACCCCACACACGCTCCTCACTTCTATTAGGATGCCCACCAGCAGCTTCGCCTCAGGTCCCCCCAACGTGGGGCTGCAAAGATGGATCACGAGGTCACCGGTGAGAGAGGCAGTGACCACAACTGAAATGGCTGCCGCGTGGAAAAGTGTCTAGCTCAACAGACTAACTTATCTCTAAGCAAAATGAATACTACATGTTTTTGAAAGCTTCTCCCCCCTTGCTCAAGGCATAATCCATTTTCTCCTTTACCCAGCCCTGCCCCACAAACACACATCCTCCCCAAGTCCCTCCCCCCATGTACTCAGACCACATTATGTGTCATGCATATGAAACTCATAAGCAATTGATCTTTAACTGGTAGGAGAGTGGAATCAGCAAAGATTCTAAGTTCTGACTCATCCGGGTTCAAATCCCACCTTCCCCATAGCAAGCCACGTAATCGTGACTTCTCTGAGCTGGAGGTTCCTGCATGGGAACAGCTTTGGGTGAGACATGCTGCCTTACAGAAACTAACAGAGAGAGGGACAGATTCCCTTTCTTAGATGCATAGTGACGCAACTATCCACAGAACACGGGCATTTTCTGTGCGTGTTTATAATGCAAAGAGAGCTTTCCTTTCCTTAATTACCAGAGAATGACTCGGCTCCTCTCCACATCCTCTAGAGCCCTGTCTTCTCCTCTCCAGGTCTTCCGTCTTCTCGCAGTGTGAATAAAAAGCAAGCACAGAGCTCAACCACATTTGGAACTTTTAGGAACTCTACTAGGATTCCACAGACAGAAAGGTTGGACTTACAGAGGTAAATGAGATGAAGTTTAAAGTGCAGATTTAAGTAATTCAGTTTGATGCCAAACTCCATTTCCACGGATAATCAAAAGCTGAGTGAGACATCACTTTCGCAGCAAATCAACTGGCAAGAGAGCAGACTTAAACCCCTGGGCTTGCCCTTCTACCTGGAGGGTAGAAATCAGCAGCAGCCTGCCCTCCTTTTCCAGGGATAGCTAAGTGCTCTCCGTTTCCTTGGCCGCTTCTCCACCCAAAGGTCCATCTGATAACGCACCAGGAGGACCAAGGGGGAGGCACCACATCTCGTATGACCCCAGCCAGGCCTGATCTGGCTGCTAAAAAGAAATTGCACACAGCCAAGAAGCAAAACACAGCCAAGCCACGTTTGGGTGATATCTCCGTGGCTGTCAAGATAACTAGAGAACACAGGTAGCTGAAGATAGCAGAAAGCAAAGCAGGCAAGAGGCAAACATCTTGTGATTAAAAAGAGAAAAAGCAGAAACCAAAAGCCCAGCCTCAGCATCTTAAGGAAAAGGGTTTATCGCAAGGTTATCTCTCCAGGCTTATTTGCATCTGAAAATGGATGCCTTCATCCAGGGCTCTTGGGGGCAGAGCAGTGGGTCCCAGGCTTTGCTCAGGAAGGCCCCAGCCCCTCGTTGCCTGCACTTTAGACGCATTGGTGGGTGAACCTGGGAACTCTCCTCTGGGGAACTGCACACTCTCTGGCCTCCTGCTCTCTCGTCGTGCTGGCAAAGAGGACCGAGCTGGCAGGCTAAGCTTTTCTACAGCCCGCCTCCTCCATCCAAGCAAAGAAGTCGGGAAAAAAGAAATGGTAGGCACAGTCGGCTAACGGATTTCCCCTTTGAACCGCAGGCTGCTGCATTCCCTCGTGTTCAGTAAAGAACGAGCTGCCCCTCCACGCGTGAGCACGTCCGTACCTGGTCTCTCAGCCTCTCCTGGTGGCCCATGATTGCCATGGCATGGTGGGGGTACTTCTGCTTGAGATGCTCCAGGAAAGCTTCTCTCTTCCTGTCCATCTCAGAGGTCTGCATTCCCAGGATTTCTTTGGAACTCCGGGGCCCACCTAAGGTGTGTCTCCTTGGGACATTGCGGGAAGACTTGGGAAGCGAGGCGCGGCTATTTCCATTAGAAAGGCGCTCTTGGGTTCCGCGGCATTCTGCATCCCCTAAGGACACTACATGCAGACCGCTTTTGCCTTGTTCTGGAAGACAAAAACCACGGTCCACAATTAATGATTTCACACCAGAAATCTCATTTACAGAATGCCAAGAGGGTTTGTGGCAGCTGTTAATGTATACATGTAACTTAGCAGATCTTGTTTTGGTTTTTTTGGCAACAGGGGGGAAAAATCAACAATCAAGAGAAACATGAAATATCGTACTTTAGAAACTAAGATGTTGCAGTAAAAATTCTGCTATTTCCTTTTTTTAAGTTATGAAATAAACCATACCCTAGTGAGCAAATTGTTTTAATGTATTTCAAGAACTGAATACTCTGTATGGAAAAAAATCTGCTATTTCTGACCCATTTTTTTCCCCTTGAGGTTATTCAAAAGAAGAATACTTGGTCAGACTAGGTGTTTGCAGGTTACTGAGTTACACCCCTTAACATCTTCTGTAATAAAAGAAAAATTAACTTCAGTGATTCTGCTTCTTTCTATGCTTTTAATTCCACCTTTAGAAGATGGCTTCTGAAACATCTGTTTCCTCCCAAGACCAAAAATAACCATTACCCAGCATAGAACCAGAATAGTTATTAACAGGTGAACCTCTTGAAAATTCTATTTCCCATCGAAAGCAACCAAGATGTCCTTCAACAGGCAAATGGATAAACAAATTATGGTACCTTCATACAATGGATTAGTATTCAGCGATAAAAAGAAATGAGCTTGTGAATATTCTCACTGTCCTGATTTGTGATAATCAGTGTAGGCTAAGCATTTGCTATATTAGAAACCATGCATGTGTCTCCCTAGGTCTGGTTTTTAGAATGCTGGTGATAAACTAAGCCTGATTTTATTATATGACCATCCTGTATGGGAAAAGACTGTGACTCTAGGTATCTTTGGTCAACCTTGGGAGATATGGCGGGGGCAGGGATGTGGCTCAAATGGCTGGGCATCTGTCTCCCATATGGAGGGACCTGGGTTCGATCCCCGGGACCTCCTGGTAAAAATCTAAATAATAGAAATATAGAAGGTGCATGGGCCACCAGGCCCCATGCGCGGGTGCACCACCAGGCCCTGTGAACCACGCAGCAAGATGATGACGTAACAGGAGAGTGACACAAGGGAAAGCCAAGATGAGACATGTCGAAAAACCAGAGACTAAGGTGGTGCAGGCGGTAGGACGCCTCTCTCCCACTTCGAAGGTTCCAAGGATCGAATCCCAGAGAAGACAGGAGGAGAAGGATGAGAAGAGAGGGAAGGAAACTGACACAGAGAGTTGCCCAGCGAAAGGACACAGAAACAGCAAAAATGGGGGTGGGGGTAAAAATGGATAAAAGTAAATAAATAAATAAATCCTTCAAAAAATGTGTAGGGGAGGAAGATACGGACTATCGTTAGTAGTAATACTTTGACGATGCTCTTTCATAATTTGTTAACAAATGGTTCACAGCAACGTAGGGTGTTGCGGGGGTGGGAGCCCTGCATGATGTTATGCATGTTTGTTTTGTAAGTTCACGATGTTTACTGAACACTTATAGTTTATGTATGTTCACGTATGGATGATATACTTCAATAAATTTAAAAAAAAAAAGAAAAGAAATGAGCTATCCAGCCCCTACCGGGGACACAGAGGAAGTTTAAATGCATATTGCTTAGTAACAGAGGCCAGTCTGAAAAGGCGACATACTGCATGATTCCAACTAGATGACATCCTGGAAAAGGCAAAACGAAAGTGAGAGTAAAAGCATCAGGGGTTGCCTGGGGCTCAGGGCGAGGGGGCCCGGCACGAGCAGGGGGAGCGCAGGGCACCTTTGGGGCAGCGAAACCATTCTGTATGATCCTGTCGTGGCGGATACACGACATGATGCATCAGTCCTAGAGCCACAGAACTGTACAACCCAAAGAGCGAACTAATAATGTATCAATATTGGTTCATCAATTGTAACAAATCAGCACACTAATGCAAGAAGCTAATAAGAGAGGAAAATGGGGCAGCAGAGGGAGAGTTTAAGGGTTTATGGGAGCTCTTTGTAACTTCTATGCAATTTTTCTGTAAACCTAAAACTGCCCTAAAAAATATTAAGTTTATTAAAGAAATTTGATTTCTTCCTATCAGCACAAACCAAGCAAGTCTAAAATATCATTAAAGCCAATAAATGCATGGATATAAAGGAAAAGCTTATACACCTTTCACCTGAAGGGGACATCAGAGAAGGCGAGAGATAAGGTACATTTTAAGAGGTCAAAAGCCTTGACCTGGGAGGCAGCTCTGGCTCAATCAGTGGGGCTCCCGTTTACCATGTGGGCCTCCTGGTGAGGGCAGGCCCGCCCGCATGGCGTGGATGGCTGACCCAGCGAGCACAAGCAGCAGGGGGGGGATAAATGAATAAATGAATAAAATCTTAAAAAAAAAAAAAAAAAAAAAAAAAGCCTTGACCTAGAGACAGGCCTCTGAGCTGGCCTGGAGGGCACGGTGATCTGACTTAGGACGGATCACGGGCAGCAGGCCTGACCAGGAGAGCCCAGGATGTGTGCAGGAACCCCCACTCGTTCCCAAGGGTTGGGAAACGGGGTGCCAGGTTTGAATATTCCAGTTAACTGAGAAAGGGGTCACATCTTTGAACCACCACCACCACCACCCAGGACAGTGACAGTGATGAAGATAATTTAAGTGCTCCAGGAGCTCTCGCCGTGCAGGGTCCCAGAGACACGGCTGAGTGGTCCTTGCCCGCTGACGTACCCAGAAAGGCACTGGCAGAGCAGCGGGAGTCTTAAGATCATTCTAGACCCAGAACAAACCAGGAGACCTCACTCGGCCTTGTTTTATTTGTTTGTTTTTGTTTTTTACCGGGAGGTCCCGGGGATCGAACCCGGGTCCCTCCATATGGGAGACGGACGCCCAACCATTTGAGCCACATCCGACCCCTCGGCCTTGTTTTAGTCACTAGTAAAATGAAGGTTTGCACTAGATGCACAAAGAGACTTCCAACTCTGAATCCTTCGACTACCATAATTTTTTAAGTAAGCTTCCAATAAGAGTTTATTTGCCAGTTATTAATCTTTAAAAATTAAGTGCAGAAAAACAAACCCCAGGAATTGCGAGTTCTAGATAAACAGGGGGCCAGACCTTCCCAGCAGGGAAGTGAAGCTGCAGGTACCCAACAGCCGTCCGAAGGCAATGCCGCCAACGCGACTACCCACCGCTGAGCCTCAGAACATCTGGGTATGGAAAGCAGGGTGGAGGAAAGATTCTAATCTTGGCTGATTGATCCGCTCCAATCTCCCAGCCCCTCTCCAATCTCCCATCTCCCAATCCCCACCCCTCCCAATCTCCTACCCCTAGATGAGTGTTCTGGGAATAATGATTGTCCTCGTTACCCTCTTCCCCTTCTCTTCTCATTAGGTTGCTAATTACAGCATGCCCATCAGACACTTATGAGGCAAGGGAGGGAAACAGCCAAATGAGTTAGCTCTGCTCCTTTTCATTAGCTTTAGCAGTAACTATAGAAGAAGATGAAACGATGGGTTAAAATGATACCGGGGCATGAACTGCCATTTTTACCGAGGTGCCCATCCTCCTTACGTGAAGTCACGTGGAGGCCCCTTTTGCTGTGGTCTCTTCCTTGATGCTATGGAAGGAACACGGTGGAATGAATAAAGCCCAGTGCAGAGTGTCTCAGGTTGGTGAATATGTGTGTGACCTCATGAGGTTTATCTTTAACTTTTGAGTGGGCGTGAGTATGAGCCAAACGGCCCGTGCACTTGATATAGCACTCTTGATATGTAAATGGATTTTGTAGATGATTTCTGAAATCATTAAAGTACTTTTCTTAGACTACTCAGGACAGATAGATTAATTACTAGGACAGACTCTCTGGAAAGGCGATTTCTTTCCATGGGCAGAACACATCCCACATGGATAAATCTCGCCTCCACTAGATACCAACAGGGAGGAAGCTTGCACTCTGCTTTGCTGTGCCCTGCAGACTTCAAGAACACACTTTTTCATCCGAGATCTGGGAAAAGGTCAAGGCAGTGAGGAGAGTAACCCCTCAGAGACTGAAGAGGGCTCCTCTGTCTTCTTTGAAATAAATTGGGAAAAGAGCTGGGCTCAGGAGCCAGGCTGTCAGCGCTAACCTTTGAGCAGCCCAGCTTACTGGGCTCTCTAAACCCCCATTCTTTCCTCGCACCTTTCATTACCAAGGTCATGTCAACCTGACATTAATTTTTTTTTTCTCTTGTGGATTTTTCCAAAATGTCAACAGTTGCTGAACACAGTTTACTGTGATCTGGAGGAGAAGAGCGAGCAGCGCACGGTTAAGGGGCTGCCAGGCTGACGTCCCCCAGGCCGTGCCCCTCCCAGGCACCGCTCTCCCACCCCTTCTGCCTACCATCCTCACTACTGGCACCTGGACAACCCAAGTCCACTGTGGACGCGAAGACACTCAGCACATCCCGCTGAGCCGAGCGTCTCCTCAATAAGGCTCCACTGGCCGGGAGCTGCCCACTGCCAGGCAGAGGGAGCCGAGAAAACTCCTGCTCGTCTGGCCGTCTGGGGGTAGGTGGCCTTTCAGAGGAGAAGAAACAAGCAGGGTCACACACCGACGAGCAGGGAATGGGCCACGGGCATTCAGGAACAATTCCACGGCCATCGAGTCAGAGACCCCCGAGTCCCACCAACTCCTCACTGTCTGCATGAAAGAGAAAAGCTCAAGTGTAGACTGACCAGGCCACCAAAGACTGAGCGTACAGTTGTTCAGTGTGTGCTCTGGTGACAACATTTAAATGTGGGTGTGTCCCAGTGTTTGCTATTCTAGGAATTCATGGCAAACAAAAGGACCAAGTGCAGGGTAAGAGGCCGCTTAGGATGCTTCCCTTCCGGCCCCTCCCAGGCCCTTCCCCGTCCAGAGCATGGCTTCCCTGGAGCTCCCTTCAAGCGGGGGAAGGGGGAAGGGCAGAGCAGCCGCCCAGGAAGCAGTCCCAGGAGAAGGCAGGGGGACGAGGGAGGCAGGGGGACGAGGGACGCAGGGCTGACCGAGAGACACTCTTCTGACCTCAAAGGGCTTCCCAGGTGGGATGAAGGCATTCTGGAAAGTAAAAGCACCAGGTGGGGGCTGGGGCGGACACCCAGACAGCAGAGGACTCAGGAATTAGGGAAGGATACCCCCTTGCAGCAAAGTTTCAGAGCTGCCAGGACTGGCTTTTTTGCCCCAGCTCAGGGCAGCCTATCTTCCAGGCACGGCCGGCGACCTCGTTGAGGGCTTCCCTGAGATTTTATTCCTCTGTCAAGACAGGGTAGGCACCCCTTTGACATTTACCTTATTTTTCGAGGTTCCTTCAAGGAATATGTCTTACCATCTGTATCTGGTGAGCTGGAGTCCCTCACCTCTGTAGAGTGGTTTCTGGTTCATTCTCTCTAAGATGTAGCTTTTAAAATCGCGTTGAGATGCTCTCTGGCTCTCTGTGGGAGGTGCTGCCTATCTCCTCTGGCCATCCAGCCAATCTGGGAAGCCCAGGGCCCAGACAATACTATGAATTCAAACAAGGTTTTCTCCTGTTGGGCACTCAGGAGGACCAAATTTTCCAGCCCCCCTTTGTCAAGTTGGTGTCTCGTACCAAGTCTAGTTAGAAGTGATGTGGGCCACCTTTTGTCCTGACCCTAGACCTCCTGGGAAAAACCCACCAGGCTCTCTTTACTCTTTGGCCAGTTGAATGCAAAGAGTCCAGCGGAAGCCTCCATGGCCCTGGGGGACGGAGGAGTAACTGGCTGGAAGGAGCCGGGGTCCCTGAGTCTCTGCCTTGAGAAGGGCCACCCAGGAGACCCACCCGACCAGGAACATCCAGGCTGCACTGAAGGGAGTGAGAAGTCAACCTTCAGTGATGCTAAGCCATCAGGATTTGGGGGTGCTACGTGATTAGCTTATCCAGCCTAACGCACAGGTTCTGCTGTGGGCGCAGAAGGGACAGAGGAGGAGCAGCTGGTCTAGAGCTTCCCAGCTCTGCTGCACATATCACAAAGATGAACACCATATACAGATGGTGCAGACATGACATTCCTCAAACAAACAAGGTAAGTGACAAAGAAAGTTCCTGGTGTTAATCTTAGACAAAATAGAGACAGCTGCTCCCCTCCCCAAAAAAAGCCCTTCTTGAGTCAGGTGGTAGCTACTTGATTTGATTCACTCTTTCATTCATACAAATATTTATTGAGTGCTTGCTCCATACACTGGAAGGAGTTGGAAGGTAGCATGGTGAAGTAATGATCGAGATAGACTTAATTCCCTGCCCTCATAGAAGAGTCCACAGTGTAAGCAGGGAGGCAACAACAAACAATAACATATACTATAAATGCCACGTAGTGAGGAGTGCCCCGAAAAAGAGCAAACAGAGCTTGATAGGGTTCCTTTTGGGGTAACTTCTGAGCAAAGACTCAAATGTCTGCGATTCCTGAGGCTTGCACTCAGTGGAGACAACGAATATTACCTTAAGATCCAGAGGACTGTAAGCACATGAAAAGATGCCCAACATCCTTGGCCACCCGGGAAATGCAAATCAAAACCACAAGGAGCTACCACTTCACACCAACGAGGGTGGCTATTAAAACAAAACAAAGCCAAACAAAAATCAAAATAGTAAGTGCTGGCAAGGATGCAGAAAAAGAGGAACCCTTACACATTAGCACTGTACAATGGTGCAGCCACTGTGGAAATCAATTTTCCTCAGAAAATTGAAAATAGAATTACTGAATGACCCAGCAATCTCATGTATTGATATATACCTCTAAAAAAGTGAAAGCAGGGACTCCAATAGATATTTGTACACCGATGTTTAGAGTAGCATTATTCACAAAAGCCAAAAGGTAAAAGCAACCCAGGTAGCCACTGATCAATGAATGGACAAACAAAATGTGGTACAGTAAGCCATAAAAAGGAATGTAGTTCTGATGCATGCTTCAACATGGATGAAGCCTTGAAGACATCATGTTGAATGAAATAAGCCGGATGCACAAAGACAAATATTGTATGATCTCTTTCATGTGAAACATCTTGTGGTGGTATGAAACTTTATGTACCCCCAGAAAATCATGTCTTAAAACGAATCCATTCCTGTGGGTGTAAACTTACTGTAAATAGGTTTTCATGAGGTCACTTCAGTTAAGGCATGGCCCAGGGTGGGCCTTAATTCTCTTACTGGAGTCCTTTATAAACAGGGTGAATATGGAGAGAGGAACCCCAGGAAGCAAGAAGCTGAAAGTGATGAAACCCAAAGAGACCAGCAGATACCACCATGTGCCTTGCCATGTGACAGAGGAGTCCAGGATCCCCGGCAACCAGTCTTCGGAAAGAAAGCATTGTCTTGATAATACCTTGATTTGGACATTTTCATGCTGTCAAAACTGTAAGCTTGTAAGCTAAAAAATTCCAACCCATTTCATGGTATACTGTTAAAAGCCAACCCACTTCGTGGCATATTGCTTTCAGCAGCCCAGGAAACTGAAAACATACCTAGAAGAAGCAAACTTCATAGAGACAGGTTTATAGGTTACAGGGGCAGGGGAAGGCAGGATGGGGAGAGGGAGTTACAGCTTAAGAATGATTAGTTTCTGTTTAAGGGGATGAAAGAGTAGGGGTAATGGATATAGGTGATGGTAGCACAAAATCATGAATGTAATTAATACTACCGAAGTGTGTACTAAATGTGGTTAAAATGGGAAAGTTTGAGCTGTTATATTTGTTACCACAAGAAAAAGATTTTTAAAAATTACAGGGGAATGGGGGTTGGGTTTGGAAAGCAGGTGGGCTGACTGACAGCACCTCACCTATAGAGGAGGCTCAAGACCTTATGGCCAGAGCAAAAGGAGACACCTTGGGGAGCGAGGGGAGGGCAGGCAGACACAGGCATCCCAAGGAAGCCCCCAGAACCACTCTGCAGATCTCATGGCCTTCGAAGGTAGCATAAGACAATGAGGTCCAAATTCGACCAAGTCTTGAGTACCTGCTCTGCAAAATGCATTGTGCAATGCCTTTCACAATGCTACTTCCCTAGCAACCATTCACCACGGAAACCTCGTGGGTTATCACAGCTTTGCTGGAGGTGAACATAGGCCCAGTTTGCCAGTGTGGTCTGGTTGACAACTGCTGTCTCAGTGAAATTACGAACAGTGCCCCCTTTCACCTCAGAAAGTGTTTTGGTTCGGACAAGTTACATGACCACTCAAGGATCCTTATCTACATCAGATGGATGAGCTCAAAGTCCCAGGCTGGTGTAATGAGCCTTTTGTTCGACAAGTATTTATTGAGCGCCTTCGGTGTGCCTGGGACCCTTCTAGGTGCTGGGAATGCCTCGGGGGGGGGGCTTGGGCGAAGCCAAGGCACATGCAGCAGAGACAGAAATGGGCACTTGGGACTACGGATGATGTCAGCATCCGAGAGGTTGCCCTACCCCGGGAGGGTCCCCGCGTTGACCAGAAGGACTGGAGATCAAGCCACACCTCTTGGGCAGCATCTTATTCACCCAGAATTCAGCAGGATCTTAAAATCCTACCCTGAATTCCTAACTCCCGTTTGCAATGCCTCCAGCCGCCCCTTCCCCAGCTCCCTGATCTCTCCTTGCTCGAGGGTTCAAGCTCATTTCTTGGACCTTTCCTTCTCCACAGACACTCAAGCCCAGAGGGTCTCCTCAAATCCAAATGACAATCAGCACCTCCACCCAGATGCCTAAGAAGCTTCTCCATCCCAACAGAGTCAAAAGGCATTCTGCCCGCCTCAGGAAACACATTCCCCCTGCTGCTATCACATGGCAGCTCCATTCTTTCAGCCAGCTGCTCAGACCACATTTTCTCAAGTCAATTAAAAATTTTTTATTTATACTTCATTTTTTGTTACTAGAGAAAACAGTGCTGTTTTCTTTTATTTGCTTCCTTGTTTATTTTCACAAATACTCCCCCTACCCTCCATCTTCCCCTCTCAGGGCAACCTCTAATCCACTTTCTGTCTCTGCAAACTTGCTATTTCTAGTCATCTCTTAGAAGTGAAAAGATATCATACAATTTTTGTCTTTATGTGGCTGGCTTATTTCACTGAGTATAATGTTTTCAAGATCATTCTATGTTGCAGCATGTCTCGGAACTTCCATTCTTCTTATGGCTGAATAATATTCCATTGAGTGTATGTACCACATTTTGTTTACACATTCAGTTGTTGATGGGCATTTGGGTTGTTTCCAGCTTTGGGCAATTGCGAATAATGCTGCTATCGATACCAGTGTGCAAGTATCTGTTTGTGACCCTGTTTTCACCCTCTTTGGGTATATATCTAAAGGCAGGATTGCTGGGTCATTTGGTAATTCTATGTTTAACTTTGGGAACAGCTATATTGCTTCCCACAGTGGCTGCACCGCCTTACACTCCCACCAACAGTGCCCTAGCATTCCAATTTCTCCACATCCTAACACTTGTTATTTTCTGGTTTTCTTTTTTAAATAATAGCCATCCTTGTGGGTATGAAGTCCTTTCACTTTCTTGATAATTTCCTTTGATGAACTAAAACTTTTATCCATTGTTTGTTTTGTTGCTTGTGCTTTTGGTGTCACATCTAAGAATCTATTGCCAAATCCCAGGTCATGGTTTTCCCTATGTTATCTTCTTTCATGTTTAGGTCCTTGATTTTTTTGTATATGGTGCAAGGTAGGGGTCTAACTTCATTCTGCATGTGGAGATTCAATTTTCCCAACACCATTTGCTGAAGAGATGATTCTTTTCTCAGTACATGTACTTAGCAGTGAAATCATCTTTAACTCTTTGTTTTCTCTTCCATCCCACACCCAATCCCTCAGCAAATCCCCTTGGCTTTGTCTTCATTATATATCTAGAACCCTCTTATCACCACCTGCTGTACTACCCACTGGTCTGAGCTTGTGCCATCCCTTGCCAGATTTGCTGGCTTACTGGTTTCCTAGCTGGCTTCCCTGCCCTTCCCCCACCCCCACGTGGGTCATTCACAATACCTCACCCCTTTAAAAGACAACTCAGACCATGCAACTGTTGGCTCAAGACTCTCCAGAGGCCCCACCTTATTGGCATAAAAGCCTACACACCCACCGTGGTTCCACAGCACTGTGTGATCCCACCCAGGCCCACCTCTCCACCTCTTCTCCATCCTTCTCCCCAAGGCACATTGTTCTTCAAGATATCTGCAGTTCACTCCCTTGCCTCTTTCAGGTCCTTGCTCAGACAACATGGCAGTGAGGCGCCCTCTGATAATCCTATTTATAGTCTCATCTCCCACCTCAAGCATTCCCTGCCCCTTCTGGCTGCCTTATCCCTTCCTATCTGCATTTAATAGGGCTGCCTATATACATACATACATACATACATACATACATACAGGGTGTCCAGTTTAAATATGAATTTCAGATAACAAATACTTTTTTAGTATAAGTAATGCAATATTTGCATAAGTATGTCCCAAGAGTATTGTATTTCAATTTGCTACATCTGGCAACATTGTCGCCAACATGCTCTATATTTCACTTATTTGGTCATTGTTTGTCTCCACCCCTCCTCCAATCTCAACCCCCCAGTGAATAAAATTTAATGCAGACAAGTAATTTTCACCTGCTTTTTCACTGTGGAGTTCCCAGCAATGAAATCAGTGGCTAGTCCATAGCAGATGCTCAGTATTCATTAGATGAACGAATGGATGAATGAAGTGATCAGTTCATTCTCTGTCTGACCACGGCAGCCCCTGGAGCATCTCTGAATTGCTGTGGCTCTTTGAAAGTTATGACAATGGGACTCAGTTTCCTAAGCTGACGGTTTCCTGCATTCCACTGGGGGTTTCCATCGCCCGTAATCGCATTTTCTTCTGCCTGGCTTCGTTTTGTATTTTCAGAGTGGATAGGTTGTGTGCTACTTCCCTTTCACATCTTTTTAAAGCACACACCTCTCCCCCAGTGCTGCCGCCCCTGCAGTCTATAGAGCTCCTAGCTGGCCCCTGGATGAACCTGGGCTGGGCTGGGGCTGCCTCAGGGCCCCACAGCTCACCAAGGTCCTGCTGTGGTGACACAGCATGATAAGCTCTGGGATCAGGCATCAGACCCGGGAGGGCAGGGAGGGACTTTCTCCACAGCAGGCATTCCCAACCCCACCGGGAGGTTTCTTTGGAACAATACCAAGCTTCTGGAAATTCCCTACGGAAAAGACAAGTCTATTATCAACACAATTAGAGGGGGACTATCTTGACAAAAGTTACCCAAATTGCCTGAGAACTCCCAACTTCTGAATCACAACCTAGAGAAGATTCACATAGTTCCAGCTACCATCCAGGTGCTAAGAGCAAGCGTCATTTGCACCACGGCGCCCCTGCTGTTCTGATAAAAACAATTCTGCCACCTAAAATTTCTGTGATCTCGCTCTAAAATAGCCAAAACGCATTTGCGCCTCGGAACACCTCAAACAATGAATGGAAATGCTGCCCTCCTGCAGGCAACTTCCCCAAAGCAGCTACTTGGTCCCAGGGCCGAAGCAGTGAGTTGTAAAAGCTGCTTGCCTGGGGTGTCTGTGCCGCCGCCTAGAGTGACCTTAGCACGCCACTTAGTTCTCCTGTTTACGAAAATCCTGCCGGGGATCAAGTCAAGCCCAAGAAATCCGAGCCCCGGGCTCGGCTGCGCAAAGCCGCCACCCCAAGAAACCGGCTTCCTCTCCACCCTGCGCGGGGTCCCCAGCTCCTAAGAGCAGCAGGCGGCGAGGGGCACGCTCCATGTCTGAAGGAGCCTGGAACTTACCCTGCCTCGCCCTGCCGTCTGCCGAGCAAGGGCGGCGCGGCTCCGGCTTCTGGCTTTCGCTTTCCTCCATTGTCCCTGCCTCCGGCACCAGCTCGCGCTGCAACTTCAGAGCGCGGCTCCCCGGGCTCGCGGAAAGCGCCCGGCGGGGGCCCGGGCCGGGGGGGGGAGGAGGCGTGCGAAACCCCACCCCGAGGGCGCCCTGCCTCCCCCGCCCGAGGCCCGAGCGCTCCCGGCGCCCGCCCGGCCTCCCCGCGGCCCCGGGGCTGTGTGTCCGTCCCTCCGCCCGCGGGACGGGCCTGCGCGCTCCGGCGCCGTGCGCACCCGGGGCTGGGCTCGGGGCGCTGCCTCCGCCCGGGCGGCCGGGCGCCGCGCTCCCCGGGGGCCCCAGCAGGTGAGGACCCTCCTCCCAGGCCCCGCAGCCAGCCGCCCCGGGGAGAACACCCCCCGCCGGAGCCGGCAAGGCCCGAGCCTGGGATCCCGCTGTGGGATCCCTTCCATCTCCCACCCGGAGGTGAGGCAGACTGAGCCCCAGATTTACAAACAGCCAGCTGGTGACCTCCGCAGACTTCAGAAAATGCGCTCTGGAGGACAGTGCGTACGCTGCGTTTTGTTATGTAAACTTTTCTGGCCACTAACTTTTTTTTTTAGGGAGGTGGTTGAAGAGTTTTCAGAGTCGATTTCTATCGCTGAATCTGGACTTTGAAAAGAGATTTTACCCATTTGCCTCCACTTGGTCCAACTCCTCCCCCTTCCTCCAGCACACTCTAAAACACACTAAACTCTTCTTGACCACAAATCTGCAAAGTCGGAAATCAACCTTCTGAGTCTCTTGAGTTAATTACTTTAAAACATCTGAAAGGCAATTAAAATGCTTTCCTTTGGACAGGCAGGGTCACATCCAATGTACTTATTCTTTTTTTAAACTACCTACAAATATTTATTTTGTTCTTTACCCAGTCCTTGAAAAATTGGCACATTTCCCAGAGAGTGAATATAGGAGGTACAATGTCCAGAAAAAAGGATGGGAAAATAATCTAAGCAACATTGACGCTGCTATTTCAGATGTTTAAATGTAACACAATGACTAGTAGGAAGAGGGAGCTATTTTAATCTGCAGTGGACCCATCACTTGGAGGGAAAAAGGACAATGGTTAGCCCTCTGACCATACTCTGACCCAATTTACAGGCCATTCAGGCAGGACTTTAGATAAATTTAGATGAAGAATTGTGCAGAACAATAGTTGGCCTGTCCTGCAGATTATGACCTTGAGTCACCTGTGTGTTTTGGCAGTGGGGGACTTTTTTTTTTTTTTTTTTTGCCATTTAGGGCAAAAAGATGAGGAAACCTGAAAGACAAAGGATATAGACCAGAAGAAAAAATGAGTCATGCCAGCCAGTGAGTTAGACTCATAGAGAAGGGAAGACAGCCCCTCAACTCATAAGGTTTTTCTTGAAACTCAAGAAGATGTGGAGAATCTTCCATAAAGTTAAAGCAGTTCCTTGGCAGCATGAAGACAGGCAGTTAGATTTACAGAGCAAATAACTCAAGGTCTCAATGACTTTGCAACAGAATTACCTGTACACAGATTACCTGTACCGGTGGCCGGCAAGCAAAGGCCAGAAGAATCTTTGGCCTTACTATTTCCGTAGGTACGGAATGTTCATGAAGGTAGGACCCTTCTCAGGAAGGCTCCTTTGTATACCAACTGTGCCCAGGACCCCAGGCCCAGATTACTCTGAACTTTGTATAGCTGTTGTGTATTTGTCTTCAAACGATTCGTGCCAGGAAGGGGGCAGGCGTGATGGGTGGAGAGAGAGCCTGGCAGGCTAACAAAACTGCAGCCACAGTATGCCCAGAAAGTCCGTCAAAATCAGAGGATTTGCTTTAGTGTGTAAGAAGGCAGCTCCTACCTGCCATTTGTCACAGTACAGAGGCAAAAGCCCAAGGAGGAAGGAGACAACGGCAAGCAGGCAATGGCACACAGCACCCTGTCCAGGGGCCTTCCTTGCCAGCTGGATCCAGGCAGAACGGATCCACTTCCTGGGACTGTTTGAGAAGTGTCCAAACAGCCTTTCAGCGTCAGTGAATCCCCAGATGGGAAAAATGGGCAAGGGTCTCGGGCCTGGTCTGAGCCCCGGTTAGTTCCCACTGAGCCAGAGGAAGCCCCTGGGCCTTCAGGGGTTCAAGCTGCACTGAGCCCCCCACCTCCACCCCACCCCTCTGGCAAAGCTAGTGCTGCCTGTGTAGACAGTCCACAAAGCAAAACTCTGTGGAAGGCACAAAAGGAAAATTCACTAAAAGTGAAGATAATTGACACAAATTGGTAAGAGCCATGAAATCTGAACATTTATTACCAGTGAAACACACTCTCTTATGGTCAAACTTTCAGAACAAGGTCCCTATTAGGCAGAACAGTTGCCCTTGGTCTCCCCTTCGTGAAGGAGCACTGAAAACAATTAGAGGAAGCTCCGCCTCGATGCCATCTTGCTGGCCGAGTGTCAGAGTCTGAGAGAGGTCCCCGGAAATCGCGGCTGTCTTCTGTGTTCAACATAATCAAAATAATCTAGGTTATTAACTGTTGTGTAGCAAATCTCACAGAAGGAAACTGGCTCCAGAACCCATTCCTGGATATATAACCTTTATATTCTGGTGACTGGAAACAGCTATGGATTCTTTTTAAGAGGACTATCGAAGATAAATCTTGTTTCATTGTTTCAAGCTTCAGAGAACTAAGTTTGACTTTGATAATTAAGCAGTGGAATGATCACATATTTAATTCTGTAAATAAAAAATTTATTAACTTAATTTGCTACACATAATAAAATTACTTTTTACACTGTAAAAAAAAAAAAAAAAAAAAAAACA
>JAKSZT010000049.1:7157884-7169084 GCA_026826555.1 Tolypeutes matacus | reverse complement strand
TAAAAAAAAAAAAAAAAAAAAAAAAACATAAGCTGGGTAACTCAGCTCCAAGGGAGATACAACTATTGTTGTATCTGTTTGTTTAGAGATGCTCTTTCTGGAGGAGGCCCTATTGGAACCAGGAGCACGTTGCTTTTTTTTTTTTCTGCTTTAATTTAATTTCTGGCTTTAAAATTGCTGTTACAATCTGCCTACTGCTGTCCTTTGAAATTTGCTGTGGAGCGCAGAAGGAAAGCGGGAAGAGCTTGAAATCTGATTTTCCTCCCGTCATGTAGCGGGCTACCTAAGGATAGCAAGGGGCTAAATTTTCAACTCCACTCCTGTTAACCAGGGCCAGCGCAAGTCTGTTTCTTGGTTAATGGCTCCATATGTTGGCAATTCCTGACTGAAAAAGAGCTAACGCACCAAAAAAGTGTCATTTGAAAGGAGGGACAAGTGGTGAGCTAGAAGAGTGCCATACAGGCAAAGGGGGATTTTGCACTCCTAGCTGACCCTATCACAGAACAGGGCCACTTTTGTTTTGTTGTTGTTGTTCTGTCCTTAAGCTTATGGCTTTGAAATAATTTAAAACTTGCAGGACAGTTGAAAAAGTAATACAAAACCCATGCAGAGAACTCCACCATATCCCCAACTAGATAGCTAGATCCACCAACTTTTAGCGTTTTGCCACATGTGCGGTATCATTCTATGTATCATCTATCTACCTATTTATCCGTCCGTCTGTCCGTGTGTATGTCAGTCTGTCTATCTGTCCATCTGTCCTTCCGTCCATCCATTCATCCATCATCTAGCTATCATCTCTCTGGCTTTCCATTTTCTAAACCTTTGAGAGCAGATTGCATACATCACGCTCCTTGAACACTTAATACTTCCATCTACATTTCCTGAGAAGAAAGACATTCACTTATACAACCACCTGAAGTTACCACGTTCAAGAAATGTAACATTGCTATAAAGCTCACCGTCCACTCTCCAGCTCCCTCATATGTCCCACCAATGTCCCTCTAAAATGCCTCTCCACGATTGGTCTTGATGCTGCAAAGCACATGGGCGTGAATCCAGAAACCACACCCGGTGGCCTCAGACCTATGGCAAGCCCGTTTAATCACAGGGCTGTGGTCCCTCCAGGTTAGTTTTCCGAGAGAGAGAGAGAGAGAGAGAGAGAGAGAGAGAGAGAGAGATCGATCACTGACAGAAGCAATTATCCTCGAAGCTGTTTCTTTTCTTTTTTGACCTTAAATCTTATTAGGGACAAGAAAGCTTAGAATGACTTGACATTAGGACACAAAAGAAATCATTAATGCCTGCTGAAGTCCATAAAAGGTAATTTTCAAAGGCACTGGTAGCCGTGAAAGTAAAACAAAACAGGATGAAATGAAAAGCAAATGAGTCTACAAATATGTTTCAAGTGGAGGCGTCACGTTTGATGCGTTACTCCTAGATGTCACCCATAACCCAGAAGTGAAGGGCTTCTTGCAAACGGAGAAATACTTGTGTACACAGATGACCTGCTGAATGTGAAATGGCCGATTTCCAACCCTAATTTTGCCGGCATTGTGTCAGATGAGTTGGTGACCTTCTGCTTTACTGGAAGCCAGAGCACTTGTGACAGTGAAAAGGGACCGATTAATTACTCCTAGACTATGAGCAGAAACCACAGCTGTCCCTGGCAATCCAGCACCAGTGGTTACCTCTGTGTGGCCTGAAGGAGTCCTAAGGTTTCCCGAAACTGAGAGGAGCACAGTGATGCTGTCTGGAGTTTCCCACCAAAGCCTCATTTGAGAATTCTAAGCTTAACTGAAGTAAAGGGATAAATCTCTGCAGCACTCTTACAAGCCACACCAGCAAATTTCATATCCCAAACCATAAATTCCACAGCATGATGCATTTCTGTGGATTCACCCATCCAAACAGAATTTTACTTTCTGTGTTTAGGACCAGACCTCACAGGTGTGACCAGGCCACCATCTTTGTCCATAGCTCTCTCTCCCGGGATAGCCAGTCTGGTCTCTCATCCTGGGGTCCGTAGCCCCCCAGAGCCTCCAAGGAGACCCTGTGCCTCAGTTTGTGTTATGGACCCAGTCGTGCCACCCACAAAGACGTGGTCAAGTCATAACATCCGGTCCTGTGGATGTGAACCCATTTTGGAAGATCCTATTAAGGTGAGGCCAAACGGAATCAGGGTGGGCCTCAATGCAACAGGACTGGAGGCCCTTTAGCAGAAGAAATTTTTTTTTTTTTTTTTTTTAAGATTTTATTTATTTATTCATTTATCCCCCCCTTGCTACTTGTGCTCGCTGGCTCAGCTAACCATGCCGTGCGGGCGGGCCTGCCCTCACCAGGAGGCCCCGGGAACCGAACCCGGGGCCTCCCACATGGTAAACGGGAGCCCTACTGATAGAGCCACAGCCGCTTCCCTAGCAGAAGAAATTTAACACAGGAGGAGACAGACAGGGGAGAGACGGTTGAGTGATGGAGGCGGAGATTAAGACCTCAGGCAGAGATTGAAGACCTCAGGGAAAGCTGGCCCTGCCGACACCTCCAAAACTGTGAGGCAGTAAATTCTTTTTGTCCTAGCAGCCCAAAGCGCCACAAACTGAGTGGCTGAAACAACCGAAACATATTGTCACACAGTTCTGAAGGCCGGAAGCCCCAAATCGAGCTGCAGACAGGGCAGGACTCCCTCTGAAACCTGCAGGGGGCTCCCTCCGGGCCTCTTCCAGCCTCGGGTATTTGCCGCCACCTTTGCTGTCCTTGGCTTGTGGATGCAGCACTCCCTTCTCTGCCTCCTCTGCCTTCACAGGGTCTCGTCCCTGTGTGTGTCTGTGTCTCTGTCCTTCTTATAAGGACACCAGTCATACTAGAAGAGTTTGTCCTTGTTTTAACTCACAGCATTTTCAAAGACCCTATTTCCAAACAGGGTCACGTTGGAAATAGGGTCTTTGGGACTTGAGCATGTCTTTTGGGGGACACATTTCAAGCTGTAACACCTTGCCAGCTAAGGAGAAGTGAGGTGGCCAAGAGCCCCCCAACATCCAAGTCTCCCTATTCTTATTTCTTGGAACTTTTCTCCCCCACTCCCTACAAATTCTTCATGTGGTCATAAAATAAGGACTATGCTTAGATCCAGTGCACTAACACTTTAAACATATTTCTGTGGCACAGGTAACTTAGCACCCCCCCCCCAACTCTCACTGCCCTTTCCTTAAATTAAACTGCAAGCTAAATTCAGCTAGTCCCAAGAGATATCTCAGGAGACATCACCTGAGAGTAGTAGATCTTACAGTCAGTAAAACTGTAGCTCTCTGGCCTTTCCCTACTAGTATAAACGATATGAACATCTGCTTCGTTGATGGAAGCCAAAGCACTCTGTGGAGGTCATGTACACCCCTGCAGGTCTTGAGAAACATCTTTAAACGTATGCACCTTTAATCTTGAGCAAGGTGCTGCATTCTTTTAGAGTTATGCTTATGCCATGATAAAAGACCCACCAGCTGCTTGGTAGGCATGGACAGTTGAGCTTGGAACTGTCGTGTCTCCTCCTGCTGCTGAGGATGAGGACCCCATGTAAGCCCCTAATAAATGCTCATTTACTTGCCAAGCTGGACTTGACCGAGTTGTTCTTTGGTGTGATGTATACCTCTCAGTTTTGGCAGGAAGCTGTCGTTTTATACAGCTCCTCACTATACTCAGAACACTTTCTTTTCAGAGAACCCACTGATGTTCATTTTTTTTTGAGTTTCTTTTATCTATTTTACATTGGAAAATTCTAAAGAGAAAGAATTTTGTCTGCTAGACAGAGTTGCCATGTGCCAGCACATCACCTACAAACATGCGCTCAGCTCTGCTCCCAGCCCTTGCGGACCAAGTCTGGGTCCCAGGTGGCATCTGATGTGACAATGCAGCCTGTAGGTGTTTCCCCCTTTCAGGGCAGAGTGAGCTAAATGGTGGCAAGTTCCAGAGTTCCTGAGGACCCGGGGACAACTTCCACAGATACAGGCTCCCATTCAAGCGCTCGCTTGCCCAGCGGCCATCATCAGCCCCTGCACAGCTGCAGTGAGCTGTGGAGGGGAGCAAACGCTCAAGGGAAGGTGCCTGGAGAAGCCCAGAGGCAGAGAAGGGGCCAGGTGAGGCCCTTTCCAGTGAGCTGTCACTCAACCCTGGGACAAATGCACCATCCTGAGTGCCCTGGCTGTGACCACAGCAAATGGCTGCCGTGGACTGTAAGGCCAGGACATCGGAGGAGGTCAGGCTTCCACAAAGAGGAGGGAGAGCAGAGTCCCCAGGGCTTCCAGGAGGAGGTGTGGGAGAGGGGCAGCCACCCAGGTGGTGGCCACGGGGCAGCATGGAGAGGAGCAGGCAGGTTAGAAGTGGGACCAGGTCTGGAGCCAGCCGTGAGGGGGGTGGGGCAGGAGGGCGTCGGGGTGGAGGAGGCAGCAGGCGTGGGGAGGAAGAGGGGACGCTGCAGGGAGAGGGGCCCAGGAGGAGCTGCTGGTGGCCAGCACGACCCCCCTCCCTCCCCTCCTCCGCCCCCACCTCCGGAATGCACGGCTCCTCCCTGCCCCTCCCCTACCCGAGCGCGCTGGGAACTGGACCTGTGGCCTCCGTGGGCTCCTCTTCCGAGTGGCCGCCGAGATTGAACTTGGGTTCAATAAGGCCTCTAGTTCCACTCTGCTTTTCCCCTTCCTCAGCAGAAGTTGTCAGCTTCACTGAGCAGCGCGCCCCAACTCTACTTGTGAGACAGGGGGGCCCCGGAGAACGAAGGCAGCCGCGCGGGTCTCTCCGGGGCGCCGCGATTCCCCGACCTGGGCCCGCCTGCGGGGTGGGCGGGGAGGGCGCTCGGGGCGCGGGGTCGACACGAGGCGCTGGCGGGGGCGGGGTGGGGGGCAGCTCGCAGGGCTCCACCGGGGGTCTCCGCTCTCCGCTTCCTTAAGCCCGCTCTCGCCCTCAAATTTTATAGTTAATTCTCCAAAGCCAAACCTATGCTCAAGAAGTTAAGTATTTTTACAGTAATTTCATTGTTCTCCACTCACCCCAGTTCACAGCACTTAAGGGGGGGAAACTTCTTTTCTTTGCAGATGGGAAAAACAGCTTTAATAATGAAGGACCTAATTTCCGGAGCCAAAGGCGTGGGTGGAGGGCGAGCTAGAATTGGGGAAGTAGAAGAATCCCACCCCCCCAGCATTTGCACCACTCTATGTATGGCCCAGCTTCTCTGCCCTGAAGCCAAGAGGCATTTTGTTTGTCCCCATGTGCTGCTAGAGTTTAAAATTCTTCATTTCCCAGAACATGGCGCTTTGCTTTTGAAACATCCCCTTTTGCAAACCTTACAATCTCTGGGCAAACTTTAGTGGGATAAAATATTTCATGATAATTGGAGCCAGTTTTCCATAACATAATTCCCATATCCTAAATTGGGGGCCTAAATTGTGTAATATGATTGAACTTTTAAACGGGAAAGGGTTAAGTGATAAAACGTTTCCACCTGCTTCATACCCCACTTCCCCATTCCACTTACACCCCACTGTGCACAGGGACAGAAGGACTAGATAAGAGACAAGCGGTGGACAAGTGTCCCAGAGAGGAACTGAAGATATTCCCAGGTTTGCCACACCACAGCCCCTTCTGTGGGAGGCTGCTGGGGGGGGGGCTTCTCCATGCCCCCTCCCTCCAGGCTCACCACCCAGTGGGCAGTGGCAGGTTCACTTGGTCCCTGCAGGAGGGCTCTGGCTGCCATGGGCTGCAGGAAGCCTAACCAATCAGGTCTTCTCTCTTCTCTCCTACAGCATTTGAATACGATGTGCATAGAAAAGGGATGCAGGCAATGTGCCCATCTGGCTCAGGAGAGGGGGATTTTAATGCTCAAACGGAAAATCCCAGAAAAACTGGGAGAAGATGGTCACCCCAAATGCAGGCAGTATGGTGGGCAAAAGCTAAGGCACACAGTGACATGAGCAAGCAAAAGCCAAGAGGGGCAGCACAAGCCAGAGAGAGAGAGGAGAGCAACAGAGGGACATACAGAGAAAAGAGATCAGAGAGAAAACGCAGCAGCAGCAGAGAGTGAGAGAAGCAGCCCAAAGGGGGCAGGGGGAGATTCCCCCTGGCTTCTCAGAGCTGAAGTTGACCTCACGCAGCTACTGCTGAATCCCACCTGGGGCTTTTGAGCTGAGGCTATTCATATGAGATTTGGGATTTGAGTTGATGTTATAATGGATTGACACTTTGGGGGATGTTGGGATGGGGGGAATGCACTGTGCTTGTGGATAGGTGTGAATCTTTGGGGGCCAGAAAGCAGATGTAGTCTGTGAAATAGTGGTTACCCAAAAATATAAAATCTTAATCCCTGGACTTTGGAAACATTACCTTATTTGGAAAAAGGGCCTTTGCAGTTGTGACTAAGGCAAGGCCCCTGAAACAAGATGAGCCTGGGAAATCCGGGTGGATCTAAATGCCATCACAACTGTCCTTATAGGATAGAGACAGAGAGAGATTTCACATAGACCCGCAGAGAAGGTGATGTGGAGACGGAGGCAGAGATTGGAGGGATGTATATGCAAGTGCAGGAATGGTGGCAGCCACCAGAAGCTGGGAGAGACAAGGAAGGGCTCCCCTCACCTTCCCAGGGGGAGTGTGGCCCTGCTGGAGTCCAGACTTCTAGGCCCCAGCACTGTGAGAGAATACATTTCTGCTGTTGTAGCCGTCACGTTTGTGGTAATTTGTTACGGGGCTTGTTACTAATACAAGCCCTGACGAGAGACCTGTGAAAATCAGAAAATTCAAGTGGAAGGAGAGTTTACAGAATCAATGCTGAGGTGAAATCAACAATGAATATGGTTTGGTGTATCTTTTAAACACACCCATCTTTTCACAGATTTAAACTAAACAGTTAAAAACTGCTCCTGGGTGCAAGCTTTCTCAGTAAAGTGATGTATTTCAAGAGGTTCCAAAAATTCAAAAGGTGAAATTAGGGGGACCCAACTCAGGAAAAGAAAGAAACCCAAGGAAAAAGCAAGAGCAAAAATTACCTATTTAGGTCAATGTTTCTCAAACTTCAGTCCTGTGTGTTTTATCATCAAATTGTTATCATTCATATCCGTATCAAATTTACATCAACTCACTTGAAAATGTTAAGGTTTTCCTCTCTCGTATTGTTAAAGCATGAGTTTTATAAAATGATCTACTTTCCTACATACAGCATAATAGATATGTAAATGTTTTTTAAACACTTAAAATATATTGTTCATGCAACTCTCAAAATCGCCTCACAAGCCCTTGCAGTTTGGAGAGTTCTGTTGAAGCCCAAGGTGACAGTGCACCCAGCTCTTCATTCACTGACACATTCATTGGGTCAAAAACTGATGGCGCACGCCAATGACAGGGGCTGAGGCTGCTGTGACTGGGAGAAGATGGAGAAGATGTGACTGGGAGGCCAGCCAAGCCCTGGGTGTGTGAGCTTCAAGCACACTCACCCTGTGTGTTGTTGGCCGGCGGGTGAAGCCTTGAGGTTTCAAAGGAGCCGGAAAAGCTGGAGTCCTCTTTGGATCACCATCTCCTTCCCCCGCACATGGCCTGTGGCAGATGCTGAGTAAATGTGATGAGGCCAAGTAGACAAAGAAAATCATGTCTACTTTGACTTAATCAGCGAAAGAAGAGGATTCTAGCAGAGATGTGCTCAAAGCGCAGGGGAGAGGGAGCGGCCCATCAGTCAAGCTCAGGGAAGGCTTGGCAGGGAAGGTGGCTCGAGCCCTTACGGAGAGAACCTCATCAGATAAAGGGACCCCGATGCTCCTTTGGAGCATGCAGTCTGTGTGTGCAAATAAAGGAAGAGAATAAGGGCATTGGTAAATTGAATTTTATTAACAGTGGGGCAGGGACTGGCAGGAGACTGGGAAGTAAGGACCCATTTTGAGGGTTCTTGAATTTCAAATAAACTAGGCAATGGGGAACAATAGGACTAAACCTGTGTTTTAGAAAAGTGATTCGGTTGGCACAGTGAAGGATGCATTGAGAGGGGGGAGGCGAGCGGCAGGGACATTAGTTAGGAGCTGTGACACATGGATGCACACCTCGGTACGTCTTCTGGGAGTCATGCTACCCCCTGTCTCCCGTTCCTCTCTTCTCCACGGATTTGCTCGTCAGAGAAAGTGCCCAGCCGCCCGCCTGCCCTGGCTGAAATAAATAGTCTCCTGTGTGAAAGCTCATCCGATAAACACAAGTTTGAGTCACTGTTCCACAGAAATTTTAGACCATCAAACCAAAAGAGTTTAGAAAAACAGCAATTGTGGCCTGGCTGAACGACAAATCAGCAGACGGCAAAACAGAAGCAGGAAGCACTATTCCTTGAGTGAGGGAGGTTTTAGTCCAATTCCCTGGTGGCACGGAAGCCTCGGGGTGACCACTCTCTCCTCGCGTGAGCTGGAGAAGTCACTTTTTAAACTTTTCTCGTCTGTAAAACAGGGGCTTTGGGTCAAACTCAGAGACCCCTCGCTCTGATAGCGTTTTATATCAGTTCTCCTACGACAGCTTACCCAGACAACCCAAGTTCGTAAGAGCAAGGCAAGATAACTCACGCACTTAGCCCCTCTGCCCTCAGTTTTCCTGCCTCTAAAATGGGAGTAGCGAGAGGGACGTGGTGAGGATTAAAGCAGAACGGCGCCTGGTGTGCTGTGAGTGCTACATAGGGAGGTGAATCAACAGGAGAATGTGGGGGCAGTTCTGTCAGTCTTGTCCCAGCAGACTGATGTGACAGAGGCGTGTCCATCGCCCCAGACTGACGACAAAACACCGTTCGTCCTCCACACGCCACCACCATCCCTGAGGAGTCCAGTCATGTGACTGAAGCGCCGGGCCTCAGCGGAAGGAGCAGCATGTGGGGTTCACCCCTGCATGGTGATGCTGCGAACTGTCCCCCCTACTTCTCAGGGCATTGATTTTGCCGTTTTTCTTCAGTGTCTGTAGTGCCCTGAACCACGGTAAGATGCAGTGACCTCGGTAATTTAAACGGAGTAGAAATATCAGGAACAGATTTGGTGGCAGCACGCGCGACGACAGCGTTAGGTCTGCAAGGCGGGATCGCACAGTGAGGATGCTTAGACACTCAGTCTACAGGTGGGTGGCGACGGCCACAGAGCTGGTCCCCCCTCACTGGAAAGACTTGGGGTCCTCATCCTCGACCCATCAGTAACCTTTCCAAAGCAAAAGAACAGACCTCTATAGCCGCATGATTTCCTCTGTACGTTGAGGTCAAATCCAGTGAACTCAATTCTGAGCACCCAAAAGACAATTAGCCAAAGAGCTGTACAGCTGAGGGGTGTGGAGGGAGGGCGGAAGCTTCTGGAATCCGATAAACACAATACTCACGGGTAATAAGACTCTCAAAGCACAGTCGATCCTGACTCATAACACGTTGAGAATGGGATTTGGTCACCTTGGGGATACCTGGCTTTGCCAAGGAAAGACCCCAAAGCAGTGGAGCACGAAGGTAGATTGGTAAGTTTGGATATTCATTTAACAGATCCGCACCCACGTGGGGTGTGCTGGGGATGGCGGAGGCCAGGGCTGCACAGGTGGGCATTCCAGGGCCACGGTGCACAGAAAGCCGGAACTTGACCCGCGTGAAGGGGGCAGTGGCAGACCACGCGTGTGTCCGCGACAGACCCGGCAGGCGCGTGGTAGATGCGCATGGGAGACGCGAGAAAAGGGTCTGCCTAAGAGCTCAGGAAGAAAGGCGTGGAATGTCAGACTGGGGAGGTCACCAGGATCCAAAAGGGAACAGACTTGAGAACTGCTTGGGGAGGAGAACCGGCGGGATGCTCTGAGGACTCAAGGAGGAAACACGACCCCACAAAGCCAAGCAGACCCAGGGTGCTTATCAACGGAACCACCCAGCTTTCAGCCCTGACTTCCCGTGGCTGGTGCTACAGCAAACAAACCCGGCTCCTTCCCGGACAACTCCATTGCTCTAGTGTCTGCTGACACATTGCTTTGAGGTCAGTAACTCAGCTTTGCTTGTGTCTGAAAAAAAAAAGGTGAGAAATTCAACATCCTGCCATGTCACCCTAGGCCAGGTACAGCTCTAGGCTGTCTCCCAGCCTTGCTCGGGTAGAAAGTGCATTCTGACTGATCACCGTGTGCCGAAGGACAAACAGTCGTCCAGAAGCCTGATGACCATTCATCAAAAGCGTTCTGGAGCCCTGACTATTGTGTGAGTCATAAAGAGAGGCAGCGGCAGGAAAATTACAGGAAAATCACGGTTCAACTGAAAACGT
The DNA here is from genome assembly GCA_026826555.1 of Tolypeutes matacus. NCBI lineage: Eukaryota > Metazoa > Chordata > Mammalia > Cingulata > Chlamyphoridae > Tolypeutes > Tolypeutes matacus. The sequence continues at coordinate 7,158,816 of JAKSZT010000049.1, read as the reverse complement.
GCTACTAACTGGACCCCTTTGGGTTGCTGACGCCCCTGTGCCTGGTGCCATGTGCGGCTGGCCCCGCTGTGGCATCTGGAGCTCTCTGCACACTCCTTGGTGTACGTGTGCAGGTGTCACGCCCGCCTTGGCACGGTGCCTGGAGCACAGCTGCCACCCAGACGTCCTCGCTGGGTAAGTGAAGGAACGTGGAGGCAACGCTGGGCTGACTCGGTCCCGGGATCTGGAGGTCCCGGGGAGCAGGCCTGTCTGCCCCGCACGGTTCTGGGTCTCCCCTCAGGACTGCACTTGCTGCGGGGTTAGGGCAGGGGGGCCAGCCCGCAGGACCAGGAGCATCAGCGTCCCCGCTGCCGCCTTCAGCCACGAGAGGGCGCGAGAAGCTAGGCCAGCTTCCTGCTGCCAGCATCGCCCTTGGCAGGTGCCAACCGCCCCCCGGGCTCCCACAGCATCCTCGGTGTTTTTTTTTTAAAGCCCCAATACTGTGTTCAGCAGGACTCGGTAGTGCCATTTCACCCCCGAGCAACTTGAAGCATCCGCCTGGGGAAGGCTTTCCTTTTCTCTAATAACTTAACAACTAAAGCAGACAGCAAACAGGCCCGTTTCCCAAGCCTGCCCAGAAGGACTCGCCCGGCTGGCACCTCTTGGAGCCACTGCCCAGAAGCCACGAGGCGGGGCGGGAGACAGGGCGCTCCGCAGATGAGCTGTGCCTGCAGGGCTGCCAGAGAAAACGCAGGCCACCCAGGGAGATTCACATTCCAGGCTCTCTCCCTCTGTGTCTCTGTGTCTCTGTGTCTGTCTCTGTGTCACTCTCTGTCTCTTGTCTCTCTGCCTTTGTGTCCCTCTGTCTTTCTGCCTCTGTGTCCCTCTGTCTCTCTGTCTGTGTCTCTTTGCCTCCGTGTCTCTCTGTCTCTGTGTTTTCTCTCTGTCTCTCT
>JAKSZT010000049.1:7086631-7157874 GCA_026826555.1 Tolypeutes matacus | reverse complement strand
GTCCCTCTGTCTCTCTGTCTTGTCTCTGTGTCCCTCTGTCTTGGTGTCTCTCTGCCTGTGTTCCTCTGTCTCTCTGTCTCTGCCTCTGTGTCTCTCTGCCTCTGGCATCCACACTGGAAGGCCCCTTTTGGGCCACCTGTGTCTAGAACTGGTGGCAAAGTCAGCTTAATCTGGGGTCACCCCATGTTGACCTAAGCTGAAGCCGTATTTTTAGCATCAGCATTATCAGTAACTAAGCTAATATTTTGGTCTCTTTCTGCATTACTCTTCTGCTTATCTCTCTCTTTTTTTAAAATTGTGGGTAAAAATCAAATTTTTCACAATACAAACCAATATTTGTAAAATGATATATAGATATATATGCGTATATGTGCACTTGCTTACATAAATGTTTTTTTTTTTCCATATGTATTTTAAAAGATGCTTAGATTACATAAATGTTACACAAAAATTACAGGGATTCCCATGTTCCCCAGCTCCCACACCTCCCACACCCTCCCACATAAACATCCTTCATTAGTGTGGCACATCACCTGCAATGGATATACACATCCTGGGGCTTTGCCACTAAGCATGGACCACAGTTCACATTGTAGACCCCACTCTCCCCCACACAGTTCTGCATGGTATATGCTGATGTAAAATGGACTCTATCCGTCGCCACAACGGCACTCAGGACAACCCCCAAGTCCTGAAAAAGCCCCTGTATTACAACTGCACTTCCCCTCCCGGCCCCGAAAGTGTCTAGTGGCCACTGGCTCCACCTCACTATTATAACTTCTTCCATTGCTTGAATCACGATATGTCTACAACAGAATACCAGTAAGTCCACTCTAGTCCATAGCTCTTCCCCCACTCCTGAGGGGACTGGAATGGTGACATCCACCCCACCTCCCAGTGAGTTAGCTCTTAATTTGTTCATAACTTGGGTGGGAAAAGAGCTCATTGTATGAAGGGCCTTCTTAAAGCACAAGTTCCCCTCTAGTATGTGCTGGTCATTGATCCAAGTTTTCCTATTTAAGCCTCACTACAATTCTAAGAGGAAGGTGCTGTTATTCTTACTTAACAAATGAGGAAACAGAGACATTCATTAACTTGCCAAAGGTCACACAGCGGGGAAGGGGAGGAGCTCACTCCTGGCTCCAGAAAGTTCACCTCTGGGTTTCGCTGCCTCTCCTAGAATTTCCTCTACAATTTCTCTTTTTATCTAGCCAAGTCGTTTTATGCTATTTTTAAACCCAGGAATCAACGTACATGTACAGGACTCTTCTGGTCGTAAAGAAAAAACTAAAGAGAGAGAAAACACCAAAACAAAAGAAAACAAATGCCCTTGAGACCTGCGAGCTGCTCTCACACTGTAAATGTTGAGAATCGAGTGCTCCTTCTCATCACTTGTTGACACAGATAGAGCTTTCTGGATTAGTGCATCTAGCAGCTCACTGATTTCCTCAAGGAGAAACAATTTAAGCCATCGTTCTTGTTCAGGCTAGAGAGCGATACATCTAATTCTTCCTCTTAACTTAGGAAGGCGAGTGTTATCTGACCGTGGGGAAGTCGAAGTATCTAATAACGTGTTTATAACACAGCAGGACAGATGGTCGGCGACTCTGCAGACAGACCCCGGGCTTGGCATTGGGACCAAGAAGCTATTTAAATCGGTCACCGGAATAAAATCCTATCAGACGGCTTCACAGCAAATTTTCTTTCCAGGTAAGCTCACAGGATTCCTATAAAACCAGAGCTATAAAACTCGTTCAAGACAAGTAAAGAGTTACCTGAGGGAGCTGTGGAGCCAGAGCTAGTTAGCCATGCTGCACGGCTTCCCAGGGGATTGCGGTCAGCCCGGCCCTGGCCTTGGTGGACGTCACCTCTGGTCAGTCACAGAGTGAATTCCCTGGACCCAAGCTTTCCTCCATCCACCAGGGACCCCCCCAGTCCAGCTCCGGTTGGAGGACTTGGCAGGGCCCACGTCATCTGTCTTAGATGTGCTTCTCTCGAAAGTCTGGCCCACGAATGGGGTGCTGGGAGCACGCAGCCTGCTTGGAATTCTCCTTTGGTCAGTCACCATGGTGGGGAGAGGCCACAGGTGGTGCTGGAAAGGAAGGTCAGCAGAGTGTTTGCAGCCTCGGCCTTCCATCCTCACGTGGATTTCTTGAGCGGGAATGGAGAACTCTCCTGAATGGAGAACTTCCTAGTCTGCCCATCAAATATTTCTTACTCCTGACCAAATTGAAAAGATAAAAATGTGGGACTTTAAGTCACATTAGACAGAGTAAAACTGTGTTCTGAAAAATGGACACATTTTCAGAAATGTGTCTTAAGTGGCCTGATAACTTTTTAAAAAAAGATTTATTTTACTTACTATTTATTTCTCTGCCCCCCTCGTTGTTCATGCGCACTGTCTGCTCTCTGTGTCTGCTTGTTGTGTGCTCGTCTTTTTTTTTTTTTTTTTTTAGGAAACTCGGGGCCACCCATGTAGAAGGGAGGTGCCCAATCGCTTGAGCCACATCTGCTCCCTGCTTGTTGTGTCTCTCATTGTGTTTCCTCTTTGTGTCTCTTCATTGCATCATCTCATTGCGTCAGCTCACCGTGCCAGCCTTTCGCGTCAGCTCGCTGTCTTTAGTATCTTCTTTAGGAGGCACCAGGAATGGAACCTGGGATCTCCCATGTGGTGGGTGGGCACCCAACTGCTTAAGCCACATCTGCTTCTCCTGATAATTTTTTTTTAAAGATTTATTTATTTATTTACTTTTATCCATTTAAACCCCCCCCCCATTTGCTGCCCTGTGTCCATTCGCTGGGCAGTTCTCTGTGTCCACCTCCTGCCGTCTCCTCTCCTCCCTCTTCTCCTGTCCCCACTGGGACTCGGTCCTGGGGACCTCTGATGTGGGAGAGAGGTGTTCTGCCACCTGTGCCACCTCAGTTCCTGGTTTTTTCGGCGCATCTTGTCTTGCTTGGCTCTCCCCTGTGTCTCTCTCCTGTTACATCATCATCTTGCTGCGTGGCTCGGCGGGGCGTGGAACACCCGCGCACAGGGCCTGGGGGATTGCCCACGTGTGGGGCCTGGCAGCACGCCTGCACACGGGGCCTGGGGACACGTGCGCCGTCCATACTTTTTTAATTTTACCGGCAGGTCACAGGGATCGAACCCAGGTCCCTCCATATGGCAGACGGATGCCCAACCACTGGAGCCACATCTGCCCCCCCTGGTAATTTTTTAAGATGACGGCAGGACAAACCTACATCCTGGCTATCCTTTCTCCCCATGGAAGGGTCTATTCTTCACAGCACTTTCCTGAGAAAGGTCATACGATGTGTCTCTTTAAATCCTACAAATATGGCAGTGAACCGGAGAGCTCTGCTGGAATTTCCTGGGTTGGTGCCAAAGGATGGGATGGCATTAAGAAAATAACTTGCCCGCAGCCTGCCTACCTCAGCCACAACGTCCTCAATGGCTCTAATTCTGGAATTTCTAGAGAGCACTGGGCTCTTTGTCAGCCAGGGCAATCCTGCCATGGAAAAGTCCAAATTTATGAGCTCCCGCAGCCCAGCCGGGCTCCAAGCTGCTCCCCGTTCCAGGGAGGCCCAGTCTCAGCACCCCCGTTTACACCCCTCGCTGGCCAAGCCGGGCGGGACGTGAAGACAGGAGAAGTGAGGACGAGGTGCCTGGAGCACAGGACCTGCGGGCAAAGCCTCCCCTTCACTATTTTACAATTTCTGGGTAAGAGTGTTTGTGCCTGTGCACACCTGGGAGGGGTGGAAATGGGAGATTTAAGATTCTTGTATTCACTGCAGGGATTATGGAGTTCTTTTTTACTCCACAGCAGTTAATTTTTGACTAGAGTTGCTCCCTGGGCTTTGGGTCACAGGATCACAGTGTCTTTACACAAAATGACCCGGCTGCGTCCTTCAGCCTTTCTCCCCATCCGGCCCACCGCACAGCGAGGATCAGCTGCCAGCTAATACGTGAGGCCTTCATCAGGCTTACGTTGACCACTTTCACAGGCAACCACAGTGTTCCCTCACAACAACCTGATGAGGCAGGTATCGTCATTGTTCCCCTATTATAGACGAGGAAAACGGAGCTTGGAAAGGCCAGTGACACAGTTGCTAGGGTAATAGCAGATTCTGCTCCCACGTCAGGGCCTGTGGAAGGAATGGCTGGAAAATGCCCATTCAAGGGCCGATCACTGAGAATCGAAGCAGAGTTTGGTTAAGGCCTCACCTTCATCTTTCCTTCAGTACAGCAAATACTTGCATTTTAGTTAGAATGGCAGCCAGACTAAACTAAAATACATAGCAGTCTGTTGCATGTACGGAAGAAATATTGCAACTTCAATCCAGTCGATTCCACAAACCATTACTTGAATGTTGAGCACACACCCACAGCTGTGCTAGAGCTGGGGGTTCACAGAGGCAAAGGAGGGGCCCCTTTAGTGTACGAGTCATTCATGGCTGAGATCCTCTTATCCCTGAGCATCCCCACTCGCATGCCAGAAAGTGTGGGAAACCCTTTTATTAATGAGGCTTCAATATTACTCAAAGATTTGAGGTGGGGTGGGGATTAAGTAATTTAATAGTTAAGTAATTTACAACATTTCAGATAAACATATATAAAACAAAGATATTCTAAAAGTAAATTATTTTACATGAAATTATTTTGTTATTATTATTTTATATGATAAAATGCTGGACTTCAAAGAAATTGCATACAGATGGCTAACCCCATGAGTTTACACCCTTGAATTCTCAAGGCACTTTTCTCTTTTTTGTGTGTGTGATAGCGGCTACTTCATAACTAGGTGGAAAAGATTAAGAATCACAGAATGAAGTTATTAATAAATAGAGGTAGGGATGTACAGGCCAGTGATGATTCCGAGAAGCTGGATGCTCTACACTGAGAAAAGAACTAGATGACCTGGGAGGCAGGCAAAAGGGAGCATTGAGGAGAACTTGGGAGATATTAAGAGTTTTGGGTTGACTCGTGTCCTCCAAAAAGACATGTTCAATTCCCAACCCCCAGAACTGTGGATGTGACCTTATTGGAAATAGGGTCTTTGAAGATGTGATCAGTTAAGATGAGGCCAAACTGGATTGGGGTGAGTCCTCATCCAATGTGATCTTGACCTTCTAAGAAGAGGGAAACGTGGACACAGAGACACGGACACACAGATGGAGGCAGAGCCTAAGTGCTGTGTCTACAAACCAAGGAACACCAAGGATCGCCAGCAAACAGAAGCTGGACGAGGTGGGAAGGGGTCTCCCCTAGAGGTTTCAGAGGGCACCTGGCCCCAGCACCGAAACCTTGACTTTGGACTTCTGACCTCCAGAACTGTGAGGCCATAAATTCTGCTGTTGTGAGCCACCCAGCTTGTGGTTACAGCAGCCCTCGGAGACCCTGACACGAAGGAATGGGGAGTTTTGGGGGAAGTTTAAGAGAAACTATGAGAAGCCTAATTCCAGTTCACTTAATTTGCTACAAAAATTATATGAGCAAAGAGAAAAGAATGAGAGAAAGGAGCTTGGTGAACCCTTGATGTTGTGACAAGATAGGAAACTCAGGTTAAGAAAAATGAATAAAAGATTGGGTCTGTAATCAGGCTTTCAGAAACTGCTAATGAACAGATCCTAATGACCCTGGCCAGGCTGGCAGAGCAGGGCTGTGGGGAGAATTTCAAAGGCACATAAATGACTGTTATATAAGTGAGGCAACACGAAGGGGAAAAGAGGAGAAAAGAGGAGGCTGCAAGCATATTCTGAGTCATGGAGTTGAAGAAATCAAGTTAAAAAGTACTAGGGGAAAAAGTGAAAAATGATTAGACAAAAAATTATAGATGAGGAAGATAAAGAAGATCCAACTTCTAAATAATAGGTATCTCTGGAGAAAAAATAATTGGAGGGGAACAAGATATAATTATAGTCAACGATAATCCAAGAAGCTTCCCTGAAATAAAAGACTTGAATCTACAAATTGAAAACAGACTAAATAGAAACTGACAAAGATCCAATCATGAGAAGGGAAAAAAGTGAGCTCTGGAAGGCAGTTGTGGTACATCAGGTACAAAAATGTTGACTCAAAATTGAGTCAAAAATGTTATAGTCTATGTTGTCATTCAAGGCAAAGCGTTTTCAGATTTATGTACTCAGGAGCCTAGTTCCTGGGTACTTTTGAAGAAATACTGGAAGACTAAACCCCAGTCATCTAAGACAGCATTGAAAAAGCTGCAGCAAAAGGACTAGCCATGAGGACTGAACCCACTGAGTACCCAAACTGAGAAAACATAAATTATATAAACCACGGCGATGTGAAGGTAACACTATTGCTAACAAGTCTTGGTAAGTGGAGAGAAGAGAGGATAGAAGTTAGAGTAGGCATGTTGATATCCTCATTTTTCAAATGGAGGGCTAAAAGATAAATAGAAGTATGAATTAGAACGGTTTGGTTTTTTTTTAAATCATGTGTATTGATTACTTACTAAAATAAATCAATAAGTAATACAACAATATATAATCACAACAAAAGAAGAGCTGGACGCCTTCAAGGAGAATGCTAGCAGGGAACGTCCTTGAGGGGATGGATGTTTTCTTTTACCAGCCCAGTAGAAGCGCTGACGCGTCTTTGTTCAAGTAGTTGTAACCTGTATGGCAGGACTAGCACATGCCATGTCTTCTTGGGACATTAATATGACTTAAGTACTGGCAGCGGGGTCACCTCTGGTGTACAGGGTACCTGGTGGCAGTCTAGAGACTTCCAGAACAGTGAGGCTGGAAAGGTGATCCCAAGTCCCTCTAGCCCAGATGTCCGCTTTTAGATGGAAGATAAATGGAAGACAGAGACTAGCTATGGAGCCTCCTGGGGAGGGAGTTCCCTGTCATTTCAGTCGAGCCTGAGGCCAGTGATTGTGGAAAATTCTCTTTTTTTATGTACAGAAATATCTGTTTTGGAAATGTTCTACGCATCTACGTTACATATTTCTTGGCCTCTGCACAGTGAGGAGCAGGCGTCACCGGCAGGTATGTGATTCCTTCTGGTTTTAATGAACCGCTGTGGGGCCGGGACCAAAACCCTAGCCGTCCAGAAAACAGAGGAAAAGACAGCCATCTGACGCTGCTCCTGGTCTGCGGTCTAATACTCCCCGTTACAGGACCAAATGCCCTGCTCCTTCTGGACTTCTTCAGCACCTTCCCCTTAGCTGGACTCTTGCCCCTGGACAGCGATTGCAAGTTTCTTGGGGTGGGCAGGCAGTGGAGGCCTGTGCCCTTGGAAGGCACTTAGTGACAGCCTGAGGCTGTGATACAAATGGCAGCTTATTTGCATTAGAAAAAGGTTTTGGGCTTTCATAAACATCTCTTCGTGAAAAGGATTTTGCTAGGTATACTAAAGAAAAGATACCATCTAAAGCGAACATCTGTTCCAACAGCTGCTCCAAAAAGCAGATTAAGGTACAACTGCCACATAAAAAGTGGAAAAGGGAAATATCTTCCCATTTCACTCTGATGGAATTGAAAACCCCTCCCATTCATTACCCAGTAATCCCGTGGGGATTCAGCACATTTCAAGAGCCCACAAATGAACAACTGCTTCTGCTGTAAACCAAACGTAAACTTCCCATCCACCTTGAGATATCGCAGAGCTTTGAAACAGCACGTATCCCTCAGTCTCCACTCACTGCCCACTGCTTAAAGGTAAAGCGCTTGTTCTTTAAAAAGGCCCAAGAGCAGCTAAGAGGGAGCAGGCGCCTGTCCGGGGACAGGGCTGTCCAGTGTGGGAGCCGAGCCTGCAGGGTTGGTGATGAGCAGGCCCAGCGTTCGTCAAGTGGTGGAGAACGTAGGAACTGAGTGCTGTGCGGAAGGAGGTGCAGGGAAGTGGGGCACCTAGCTTGCAGAGGAGAAGGCTTGAGGAGACACGGTAGTTGTCTTAATATATTTGAAATGTCACGCGGAATATAGAACAGATTTATCCTGTGTTGCTGAGTGCTGAACCAGTGTCAGTGAGAAGGCTCATTTTGATTCATTATAGGCAAGATATGGTGTCTAATTGGATTTAGTAGCAAAATTGGTTGATTCCTAGAATAGAGCAGCAGCTTGCTGTCTGAGAGCGTGACCAAGTAGGAGCTGGTTGAGCAGTGCTCAGGGATCGTGGGGGGCAGCTTCCCAAACCGGCAAGCGGGGCCAACGCAGTGACTGACTCTCCCAGGCCAAAGGGCATGCCTTGTGGCGAAGCCCTTCATAAGGTTCAAAACTTGGAGAGTAATGAATGTTGGGTAATTATTTTTAGGACACAGAGTAATTTAGCTCCATTGCTTCTTTGATTCATTATTCCTCTTTTCTGCAGATGACTGAGAGGCAGATGAGCAGAAAGAGGGGCGACAACACTGGAGGAAGAGGGGTAGAAGGAGAATCCACAACGGCCCGTTGTCCTCTCTTCCTTGGACGTGAGGCCTGGCATGGCAGTCTGCACTGCCAGCAAGAGCAGCTCCCTTGCAGATGGTTGGCTAAAACCCCTCCCCAGACACGGATTCTCACCGGCACCTGCACGTTGTTAGCACAACACGAAATGGTGCTTGATTTCAGTTGTTCTCTTCGTGGAAATACTCTCAGTTCTTCTAGTACTTCTGAGCTCATCTGCAACTGGCTAATACATGACATTAAGAAAAATATATAGGCGATGTTTAAGGTTAGCACTAAAGAACACACACCTATAGTTAGGCTGCCCCTCAACCAAAGGAATAAGATATGCATACACGCAAAGAGCTCCAAATGACCCAACCCTCTCCCTAAAACAAACAACATAAAACAAACCAACAGACACATCATAATCTCCTTGGAGAAAACAATCACTTTTGAAGATGGATTAAAAAAAAAAATAGAGAACTGTGAACCCATGACCAAATATCAAGTAAGAAAAATGACATGAAGAAACTCCTTTGACAGATCGTGATCTTTCAAGTGGTTCCCCATCGGTGTGGATCCAAACCCACAATTCTTCCATGGGAAATACGGAAAAGGACCTGCCATGGCCTCACTACTGGGTCCTCCCGCAGGATAACTTCAGTTATCAAGGAAAGACGACCTTGACGTGCCCTTTCTCTCACCCCAAGAGGCAATGACCCACCAAATGCCAATCACCTGTCTCCTGAGTTCCTTTGGAACTATCCTTCCCCCAGCAACCCAGGGGAAACGTCATCTTCCCTCTTCTGGACAGTCGCAAAAGCGCCCAGCTAGGCTCTCCAAGTCCACTCTGGCCCCACTCCAGAGCAAAATGACCCCTCTGAAACACCAAACTGGCTTCCCGCTGCCCTGGGGATAAATTCCAAACCCCGCCACCTGGCCGTGGTTCCCTCGCTACCTGCTGCCAGGCTCTCTTCCTGCTGGCGGTCAGGTCATGTTGACCTTCTCCCTGCCCTCCAAAGAGGAGCCAGTGCACTTCCCGCCCCAGAGCTTTCAGGCGGGAGATTCCCTCCGCCTCTCCTCAGCCAGCCAAGTCCGCCCCTTCCTTACAGTCTCAGCCCTCACCCTCCGTGACACTCCCATGACAGACGAGGCGTCCCCACAGCTCTTGCGGGTCTCCTCTGTGACCCACATCGAGCTTTGAAGTCCTTATTCATTGTCTGTTTCCCAAACGGGGTTAGAAACTCCAGGGGGAGGGGCAGCAGGCCAGGCTCCGCCGTGGCCACGTGCCCGGGCCCTGCCCCTCTGCCGTGCCCAGCTGGTGGCCACACGCGGAGATGCACTGTCAAGGGCAAGGATTCGCCAACCTCACTGCGCGGGAGAACCACCTGGGCAACTGAGGCAGCCGGGCTGTGAGCAGCCGCAGGGATCTATCTACCTTTCCTCACACTTTGGAAAGCAGTGCTCAGAATCCGTAGAGCAGATGAGGTCAAGGAGCAAAGGGAGCAAATGTGGGACGTTAACGACGGATAAACAAGTTACATACCTGTTGGAACCCCCACTGGAAACTGGAAGGACTACAGGCTAGGCTGTCAGAGTAATTCCTCAGACAATGATAGCATAAAGCGGTTAGGAGAAGCCACCATCGGAGGTAGGTGGAGGAAAACAACTTAGGAGTGTGTCCAAGGATGGGTACGGTGGAAGGGAGGAGAGGAGGGAGGAGATGTTGCAGGCAGAGGGAAGTCAGGACCCTGAGTTCTGAGGCAGTGGGTACAGGGCAAGGAGTGCAGCACTTGCTGGGAAGAAGGTCCAGAAATCGAGTGATTGTCTGGGAAGACGAGGAGGGCCTGACCGAGGAGGTCCCTGAAGGTAAGCAAAGGAACAGCAGGGAGAAACTCCTGATTTGCAAGTTAAGTAAAGGGCTAAAATTTGGGATATTTAAAAGGAAACACTCCTTTTTCATAATATGGCCCATTTCCCTGAAGCCTGAAAAGACTTCTCCAAACTGTAGCCTCTCTGTTTGTTGTGAAAATACAGGACAGAAAATCCAGGCTAAAGAAAAAGGTGACATGCATATTGTATCACAGAGTCACTTAGTTCTAAGACCCGGGATGCTGATACATTTCAAAGGAAATGGAACAACTAAAATATGTCTAACTTTGAACTCAGTTAACATAAGAAGAGTTTCATTTTCTCCCCTTAGTTATTTCATGTCTGCTTTGATGAGCAGTGGAAAGGAATCTATTTGCCAAAAATTGAAATGGCACAATCCTCTATGTGGTGGCTGGCTGAATAAAAGGGGGCAGGGTCGTGAAAAAGGGGAAAAGAAAGTTCCAGAATTTCACCCTGACTCAGTGCACTCACGTCCAGCTTCTGAACTTTTCTACGTGCAAAGTTTTCGAGCGGTGCAGTGGTGGACTATTGGGAGAGCGTCCCAAAGCCTCAGCTTTATGTCCTGCTTCTACCATCTCTAAGCTAGGTGGCTTCCCTCAAACTAAACTGCAGATCCTCCATTTGTGAAATGGGAATCTGATTCCCTGCTGTCCTTATGTGGCTTTTATTTTCCTTTATTTTTAAAGAAGCTTTAGATTACATAAATGTTACATAGAAAATATAGGGGGATTGTCATATACCACCCCCCCCCACACACACACACTTTTTCTCATTAATAACATCTCTCATTAGTGTGGTACATTCATTACAAATGATGAACACATATTGAAGCATTGCTACTAACCGTGATCTATACTTTACATTATGGTTTACCTTTTGCACTGCACAATTTTACAGGTTTTGACAAAATGTATAATGGCCTGTATCCATCATTGCAATATCATGCAGGACAATCCCAGTGCCCCCCAAATGCCCCATGTTATACCTATTCTTCCCTCTCCCTCCCCTCAGACCCTCTGGTGGCCACTGCCTTTATATCAGTGTTACTAGTTCTTCCATTACTAGAATAATAAGTCTACTTTGGTCCATAGTTGCTTTTCCCCCTTATGTTTGTTCGTTCCCCAATCTTGAGGATTTGGGATGGTGATGGCCACTCTGATTGAGAGGGGACTTAGATCCCATGGGGCAGACGGGTGGAATTGTCTTGCTTATAGTTGTAGATTCTCTCCGTTTTGAGAATCCAGCGTGAAAGCATACACAAACTGCAAAGGACTTTATAAATATGAGGCAGTATTTAATTCCATTAATAGGCCTAGCAATAATTAGCTCTAAAAGAGATTGTCTGTTTTTTTCTTAAATTGCTACAAATGATGTGCAAATGACAAATGGTGATGATAATCCAAATTTGAACATTACGGATATGCTTATGTGTAGATTTATCTCTTTGTCTGGCCTCACTTCATTTGTTTTCTTCGGATTGAAGTCCTGATCCCCAGCAGTATATCAGTGTTACTCTCTGAAGGCTAAAGATGGAAGGAATTTATATCTGATATTTAGGAAGAGCGCCAAACATCAGATAAAGGATTCAGCAAACAGATGCTCCTTCTTGCCATCAGCCAAGAATGTCTAATATTCTGACAACTTGTTAATCAACCAACATATGGTATCACTTTAGTCAACACAACACTCAGATTTCGCTTTTTACGGGGCGTCTTCCGAGCGATGGGATGCCGCTGACTCATCACTGCTGTTCAGGAGGAGTCACGGGAGGCAAGCCTCCTGCTCCACCTTCCAGTCGTTTCATGACTTGGGGAAAAAGAAATACAGTCATTGAATTGGGTTCAGTGGACTTCTCCCCAAAATGAGTTTAGACACTTGTGAAAGTAGTGGAATTTCTTTGTTATACAGATTTGCATCTACCACGGGTCAGAAAATGTCTACAGTTCCAGACAGCACAGATCTGATCCTCAGAGATGAGCCCGCCAGGCCTGGGCCAGCCTTTGCCCCTTGCTCTTGGCACAGGCCACCATCCTCCCCGGACGGCCGTGCCCCAGGAGCCTGGACGCCGGCTCGGTCCGCTGCCTCCCTGCCCTCTCAGGAAGCTTCTCTCCATCTCCCACTCTGCCCTCGTGGCTTCTGGTTTCGGCACTGGGGCTTCCACTCCTCACCTCCACACTCGACTTCAGCGGTGGCTGCGTGTGTGTCCCAAGCTCCCGCACCGCCGGGCAGCAGCGCTGCTTGCAGCCAGTCCCCGCAGAGGCCCAGCTCAGCCCCGAGCGCCGTCTCCGAGGAGGCCACAGTCCAGCTCCTACACAACGTCCGCCGCTGGGCCTAACCCGGTGGGGGCAGGGAAGGGGGTGACGGCCCTTTCCCACCAGCGGATGTGCCAGGGGGTACCCGGCGATGCCTCCTCATTCATCTGACTCCTCCACCTATAAAACTGCAGTGACCACATTCACTCCTGACCTTTACAAAAACAATAAGTCCCTGTATTTTAATGCCCCCCAAATCATCTCCTCTGCAAGAACCCCAGAAGCTGTACTTGCATGGGGGAAGGCACTGGAGCCTGAGAATTCCTGATTCCGCTGAGTCAGAACTTACAGGGGCAGCTGCACCGAGAAGGCCCTCAGGGGAACCCTTGTGGGCGCCCCTCCCCTGCCGCGCTGCCGGGAAGCCCCCCTCGTCGGGGACAGCAGGTCTCACTTTTGCAGATCCAACCGTCAGCCCTCAAGCCTGACCTCGCTGGACCTTTCTCAGTCTTTGAGATGCTGAATCGCCTGCTCCCTCCTTGGCCTGCTCCCTTTCCTGCTTTGGGGGGCACCACCCTGCTCTCCCTCCTCCTGCCAGCAGGCCTCTCTCTCCCTGCCCCTTGCCTGCACATCCGTCTCTTCCACACGGCCACTTGGGGACCTACTAGGAGGCTTCCCAAACCTAACATGCTCAACACAACCCCTTCGCTTACCAATCCCCCTCCCCCCCCAACCTGAACTTCCTCCAGGGCCCCCCACCTCTGGCTGGAGACCCCCATTCACAAGGCTGCTCAGGCCAAAGTCGAGTTTTCCCCCTTATGCCCCACATCCAACTCATCAGTCCCATCTTTGTTTCCATTCTAAGAACAACCCACTTTGAACTCTCCCTCCCACCTTCTGGAAGCCGCCTAAAACTGGGCTCCCTGCTAAGCAGTTTACCGTGACCCCTCGATCAAGGATTTCCTGTCCATGTCGCCAGCGTTCTCCCCTCTTTCACTCCTTCCGTGTTCGCATGTGTTTGCATGTGGGAGGATGCTTTTTTTTTTTTGGAAGATGCACATCCATGTGTCTTTTAAGTCGGCGTTCCCTGAGACTGCACCCTAACCTCCAAAAATCCAACTCATTTAATCAATGAAAGTCGTAAGAAGTTTATACCTCCTCAGCACGGAGACTTGACTTTCACCTTGGGTAAGACGCGGGGCTTTTAATCACACAGATCCGAGGAAGGGGAAGATATAAATACACCGAAGTCACCCCAGTGCAGAGATTTCAGACTGAAATATGGCCACGCAAACTGAGCGCACTCGCAGAGTTACGGCCCAGACGTAGTGGCGGTGGACCGTGTGCTCTGCCCTAAATTGTCTCTTTGGGGGCCAGGAGGGGGAGTATACATAAGAAGGAAACGGACTTCCCACCCTTGAGCGTCCTGCAAGAATTCTCTTCTGTGATCTCTTTCTGTGAATTGTGTTTCAAGGTACAGCTTCAGATGCACACGTGTGTAGGTGTACGTGGGTGTGTGCAGATGAGTGTAGGTGTGTATAGGTGTGCATAGATGTGTGGATGTGTAGGTGTGCATAGGTGTATAGGTGTGTAACTGTATAGGTGTGCGTAGGTTGCATAGGTGTGTACAGATGTGTATAGGTGTGTAAGGGTATGTGTAGGTATATGCAGATGTGTGTAGGTGTGCATAGGTGTGTAGCTGTGCATAGGTGTGCATAGGCATGCGTGGGTGTGTGTAGGTGTGTGTAGGTGTGTGTAGGTGTACATGTGCTGGAGTGTACATGCTGGTGGTGGGAGGAGGGATGCCCTCCCGTCCCCCAGGGTCTGGAGGTGCTTGTTGGGGTCTCGGAGACGTGGGGATACCTGGGCAACCCTGTGATGAGAGGTGAGCTGGCCACGTCCAAGCCCTGAGGAGGCCTGGGTTGGTGGCCTCTGAGCTACCGCTGGCAGGAGAAAGCACAGCACCTGGCTCTCCAGGCTGTGCTGCCTTCCCGTTACCACAGAACCTCCAGGAAGCCTGGTCTCCAACCCAGAGGCAGGGAGGGCTTGACATGACCTGGCAGTCTGGGCCCGAGATGGGGCATTTCCATGGAGGGCTACGGACGCTGAGCCATGCAAGCGCAGGGAGGCTAAGTCACTTCCCCAAGGTTGCACAGCCTGTACCTACTGGGGCGAGGACCAGAGAGTGTGGCCCCAGGGTTTATGCTTGAAGCCTACGCTGACTGCCCCTCAGACCTGTGACAATTCTGCGGCTGGCCATTTATCCTGCCCGTGAGGGTGCACGTGGAAGGAGGCCTTCTTGAACTGGAGAGTGGAAAGGGCTCCTCCAGACACACTGGATCATTTGACAGCTTTTCCTTGAAACCCTTTCTCCATTTCCACCACTTCAGGGCAAGGGATGACAAAACCCTTAGCTCCAATCAAGTGGCTGCCATCTCAACAGAAAGCCACAATTTCCATTTTATTCTATGCAGTACAGAATCCACAGATTCGGGCTTAAATTCTGGTTCTGTCACATACCAGCTGAATGGCCTTGGCCCTCCCCGAGCCTCAGGTTCTCTTTAGAAAAATGGGGACAGTAGCAGCCAACGTCAAAGGACTGTGTGGCGATTCAAGGATGGTGCCTGGAAATAGCCCCCATAGTTCCTGGCTTGCAAGAAGGCGTCGATAAGTGCTAGCTATTTGTTATGAAGTTGATTGTCATTATTAATGAAGATCAAACTAAATGTTATTTTAAATGTTCTTATCATGGTCATTTATTTACAACATTGTAAATCTCTAGACCAGCCCTGCTCTGCTCCCCGTTTTTGAGACTTTTCCAATATGAGAAAATATTTCCTGTAACTTTTCTCATATTGTGATGTTTTAAATTCATCGTCAGTTTCTGTGATGATGATGATGATGACGGTGACCTTTCCAGAGAAGCTGAGCATGGACATGCAAGAGTGCCTGATTCCACTCAGGATTACGAGGAGGGTCGTGGTCTCTGAGAGAATGAAGCACTTTACGCCCGCTTGCTTTTGGCAGGTTGTCCCTGCCCATCTAAGCTTTAGCCATCCCAAGGGCTGCACAGTGCTCAGTTTTGCTGATGCAGTTCAGCGAAAAGAGTGCGTTTAGAAAGCTCCATTGGAATTTTGCTTTTCCACTAGTCATTACTGGGCAGAAGGTTCCACTGAGAAAAGCAGGTCTACCTGGGACCCCCCCTCCCTGGGGATTTCCTACCAGGGTCCCACAAGGTTCCTCTTGACCCACAAGGCAGCTCCCGGGACCATGTCCTGCAGCTAAAAGTACTACTAGTTTGTATTTTCCTAACTCTTGAGAACTGTAAAACTCCCGTCAACTCAGAACCTAAGTGGATGGTGCCAACTTAAACCATCTGTTCTGCAGGTGACAGAGGTGGTTAGGCTATGCACGGAGTGACGGCAGGGTGAGAGGGCTCTCTCTGGCCTGGACTTAGCTGCTGAGCATCCATGCCGGGACAGTCACAGGAGAAAGCTGTCAAAGAAGAGTCTCCCGTGGGAATGGCTCCAGGCTGCTCATCCCTGCCAACCCCCCTGACTCCACAGTTCACAGCCAGGGAAATAAGGGAGGCCCCAAATGAGGCAAATTTCACACAATGGCTGTGGGGACAGAAAGCAGAACGGCTCTGTTTCCTCAAGAACCCAAAGAACAGAGATAACTGAAAAAGACTCATGCACCAACACAAAGGCCAGCGTCTCCAGGGAGAGGCACCGTCCTCTCTGCTCTCCTTTTCCCTGCTCGAGTCCCAACTTGCCACCAGGCTGAGAGCAGCAAATGCTGCACGATACTGAACAGAAAGGCCTTTCAATCCTGCCCTATTTAGGGCTGAAACAAAATAGCACTGGAGGAAGCAATTCTTAATGTAATTTGGGTTTTTGTATAAAACATTTATTTGTGTAATCATGTCCAATAGTCTATAGATTAGCAAAAAATCGCCTGTCCATTTTCCATGGCTAGCAGAGTTGCACCAGCACAGTGGGTTCAACTACTGTTATTAAATGTAGCTTGTTTCTGAAAAAAAATTAAAAAAAAAATTGAATTTTAATATTATCTTCCAAAATAGTAATTTGTGAGCTTAGACGTAATATGTAGGGTACTTTATTTCCCATAGACAGCTCAGGGCCAGGGACTCCAGGTGTGACAGCCGTGGGAACAAGGTGGCAGCCAAGACTGGAGGAAGAACTCGGCCCATCTCTCTAAGGGAGACCCCCAGACCCTTGGAAGAGTGCTGGCAATTTTGGACTCTGTTTTAGTTTGCCAAAGGGCTGCCCAATGCAAAGTACCAGAAATGTGTTGGCTTTTATAAAAGGGATTTATTTGGGGTAAAGATGACAGTTCTGAGGCTGTGAAATGTCCAAATCAAGGCACCATCAGAGATGCTTTCTCACCAACGTCAGCTGCCGTTGATCCTGGGGTCCTGCCGTGAGGCAAAGATGACCACAGATCCCTGCCGAGGTCTCTTACTTCCCCTCCAGAACCCACCATCTCCTGGAGCTCAGCTATGGGCAACCAGGCGTAGGGCTTGTCTCTTTCTGGGTCTCCTCTCTCAGTCTCTTGGGGCATCTCTGGCCTTCTGGAGAAGTAGGCAGACCTGGAGTTCTTCCTCTCCCATGGCGGGATCAAAATGGCAGTTCCCTTTTCCTGTGTCTCTGCTTATATCACACCCAGCAAGCCTTGGCTGATGTAGTCTAGTCAAAAGGGTCTCACCCACTGGAATGGATTAGTTAAAAAACACAATCTTTTCCTTTTGGGCATTTGTAAAAGAATTTCAAAATGTCACAGACCCATGCACCGGGAGCCCAGCCTGGGGTAAAAACGCACTCAAATCTGATCAACTTGCCAATTGTCCCCTTCTCTTCCAGGTCTATATTTCATTCTTTCATTCATCAATAAATCACCTTTGGGGATACTAGGCATTGGGAACACAGCAGGAAAGAAAACACTGTCCCCTTGCTGCTGGAGCCAGCCTTCTGGTGGGTTGGCAACCTTAAACCAAGGGCGACAAGGTGGTGGAGAAACCAGCAGGACGGGGACGAGGGTGGCGGAGCTGCTGGGGGCTGGGGGTCATCTGCTGAGGGGACAGTGGTGCTCTAGGTGCCTAGAAGTGGCAGGGAGAAGGGACAGCAAGCCTGTGCAAACACCCCGAGGAGGCCGGGAACGAGGGCAGGGAGGACGAGTGGGAGGATGTGGGTGAGGACAGGCAGGCCTGGCCCATCACCAGGGCCGTGTGAGATTTGACACCGGTTGCAGGGTAAGCTGTGCTGGGTGTACTGCGAGCCTCCACTCCCCACAGCTCTGAGCTCTGAGACCCCCGGCAATTTAAAGAAAAAGTATATTAGGATACCCCCGGCACAGCACACAAATCCAAAGCGTGGAAGATTTTTGGAAACCGTGCTGGATCTTGTGCTTCTGAAGAATTAACAGCTCCCCACCTACCCCAGCCCCCCGAGCTGGCTCCAGCCCCCCACGCTGGAATCCTTTTAATTATGCAAGTGCAGGTCTCTCCTGCACCTGGATCAGCCTTTGGCAAGCACACCTGAGTGAGCTGGAAAGTTTACCCCTTCAGGGCAGCTGCCTCCTGCTCCGATCCAGATGCGAAAAGGCCAGTTAGGCTGTGGGGTTTCCCTTGGCCTCAACGAGGGAAAGCAGCTTCTCCAGGAAGCGAGGGCTGGGTGCTCTGGGCTGCAGGGCGCCCTAGGAGGTAAACACATGCCAGTGCCGATAAGGCCAGGCCCTGGCCAGGGCGAGCCCTGCAGGAATGGGGAGGAGCGGGCAGCCCTGCCTTCCGCTCTCAGGGAATGTCAGGAAATCCTCTGAAACATTGGCCAATCTGCTCCTTCTTCCCTCCTCACTTTAGCATTCAGACACGGGCCTAATTCTTTAATAATCAGCTCTTCAGTCTGTCACGTTTCTCTTAAAAAAAAGAAAACGCTGGCATCCCGCGTAGGGAGAGAATTCTGCACACCTCCACCCCTTCGCCAAAGTTCTACCTCTCATGGAGGCAGTGTCCCGCCGTGTTTCAGCCTCTGCTAAAAGTTTTCTTTGGAAGGAGGTCATGCTCTCGTCAGACAAACCAGGACTGAACCCCGGGCTGTCCACCTACTAGTGTGTGTCCTTGGGCAGGTGACGGGCTTTCACCGAGCCTCAGTTTTCTCATCAGAAAAAATAAGAATTCCCTCCTTGTAACTCTACTTTAAGGATTGGGAGTTGTATATCTGTATCAGTCTTGAGGTAGGAGAATTGGGAACCTGGGGCAGGTGGAGAGTCACGTATCTAGAAAGCTGGGGCAGGTGGAAAGTCACTTATCTAGGGGCCCAGGGCAGGTGGAGAGTCACGTATCTAGAAATCTGAGGCATGTGGAGAGTCAGAGACTCCTATGTGGGGAAAGACCAGCTTTCTGGAAAGCTGAAGAGATTTCCAGAGAAAGACACCTGCTTGCAAGCAACAGACGTCTAAGGTTATGCAAACAGCGGCTCAGCTTATCCAGTCACCGGCCCCTTGCCCAAGGACTTAGAAGATGTCTACTAACTCAGCACATGCCCACCCACTTGCTCCCACTTTCCTTCCTTTAACACTGTTCAATAAACCTGTCTTGTTGCCATTTCGGTCCTTGAATTCTTTCTGGATCAAACAGGAACCCTCTCCGTCAACAATATCAGTCTCTCTCTATCTGTATCCATTACCTAGCATCAAATAGGCACTTAATAATTGGTGGTCATCATCGTTTTTATTACTGTTATTAATAATTCAACTCTTAAAATCTTTAGGTCCCTGTGTCACGTGCCCCTAGAAGCCCCCAGGATTCATATTCTGCAGCAGTCTGGTAGTGAAGACTGCCAGAATTGGAATTCCGGTGTCTAGGACAAAGTCGGTGCCAAGACCCAGGGGCAAACGCCCCTGACAGCTGCCACTGAGGCCTGCTCGGCATCCTTCTCAACACAGTGCTCCCGGCACCTCTGACCAGAGCAGGGACTTGTCAAGGGGGATGAAACCGAGTTCCCATATACTTTGGTCTAGAAAACACTGGTTTTGGGTGAGGAGAGTAAGGCCAGCGAGGAAAGGGGTCTGTTGAGGAATGTAATGGGAAGGCAAAGAGTTCTTTCAGTGCTCAAGGCTGGGCGCAGGTGCAGACAGCGGGGGCTCTCCTGGCCCTTGCAGCAACCCTCCTGCCACGGGGTCAAGGAGGCATTTCCATGTCAGGCCAGGTTTGAGCTGCAGGACGGCCCCTGAGCATGCCCTATTACCTAATAGGGGGTTTGACAAATGCCACGACAGAATCATTGAATTCCTCAAAATTCTGAGAAGGACTTTGGTTTGCTTCACAGTTTCCTTCTCATGTAACACACATATGCACGCGTGTGCACACACACTCACGCACACAGCCTTTGTGATATTGCGGTACCTCTAGGTGGGTGATACCCCGCTTTGTATCAGGAAGACGAAAGGAGCTCTTGGGAGCAGTCACCTTACAGCAAAGATTAAAGAAGTCCAAGCGAGACTGATTTTTACGTTTACTGTCATTAGATAGCCTCTTTTTTCCCTCTTAAAAGCAAGTGTGTTTTCTGATTTTTTTGTTTGTTTTTTATCATCCAAGGAATGCATTTTCCTTTTAAAAATGGACTACGTAAAACCCAGGCTAATTCACTTAACTTTTAACCTGCTCAGTTGTCATTCCAGAAAAGCTGGCTCCTCTAGATGCCAACAAGAGCGACGTGTTTCTTCTGATCCCGGCTATTCTCAGCGCTGATTTCTGATTTCGAGCACCTTCCCCTTCAGCTGGCTTCCAGCAGCAGCAGGAAACACCTTCCCAGCTCCTCTGCCCAGTCAGGAAGAGTCTTGCCGGACTTGTGTGTCGATGCGGGAGGGAGCAGGGCGATGTTCCTTCAATCCACACGTTCAGTCTGAATGAAAGGGACCTTTGCCTTTTTAAAGACGACTTGTCCAGAGGTCTGAGAAGTCCTTTGAAAGCTACAGGAAAATGGTGTCCACAGGGTTAGCTCTTCAGTCCCCTCGCCTCTCGAATATTATAAGCCTGGGAAGGGGGCTCTGCCTGGACGAGGGGATAACAGGGTCTGTTGCACGAAGGTGTGTCTTAGTCTTGGCTGGTATACATTGTCTTATTGTCACTTCCCCCTCACACAGGAGCCAGCAATAGCTCATCCTAGGAAAAAGAAACGCCTGAAAAACTCTCTGGCTGCAAGTCCAGCCGGCTGCTTTGCTCCTACTCTAACTGGGTGTTGAAAACAGGCGACGGGGTCGTTTATTTATTTTTTCCAGTTACCGCCTTCAACCATGCTCTGTCAAAAACGCCCTTTTTTCTATTCCTCGGTGACTCCTGAGCTAGGAGGCCCTATAAGCCTCTGTCACCTTTTAGTGGTTATAATCCCAGGCCAGTCTGAAACTCCAGTCTCTGTCCGGCCTGAGTGCAGGGATGCGCCCTGGGGGCGGGGGGCGTCTAAGGGCTGAGGGAGGCCTCTCTGGCGTTTCCTTGCGCCAGGCTGGCGAACTCTCAGCATCGCCCGTGTAGCTGGCACCCAAATGTAGCTTCCGGGTGCCTGTGTGAATTTTTTGGAGAGCTTTGCTAGGTTTCTCTTGCAAAGGTCCTAGACGGGGGCAGTCAGGTTCCTGTGCCCCCCAGTCAAGCCCCACAGCCTCCCCCACCATCAGGGAACCCCCCATCTTCTTAGTCCTTCGGGACCCCTTGTTTGCTGGCGGAGAACCCCCAGACCCGCCACGCAGGGATCTCCTCCCAAAGCACAGCCTGCTCCAGCACGTTCCTCCCTGCTTCGCTCGGCCTTCTCTGGCCAGTCCCGGGGTTGCCGTGGACATCCAGCAGGTGAACGCTGGGCAGGCCTCCCCTTCTTCAGCCAGAATGAGTGGGTGGGCCCCTCGCCCTTAGGCATGAAAGAGGGGCTGCGCCCTGTCTCTAGGCAGCCTTCTGCTCCAGGCAGTTGGCCCTGGGCTTCAGGAAGGGGGAAGCACCCAGGGGTCCTGGGAGGGGACCCTTGTCCAGTGAAGACTGTGTTTCCAGAGTCCCGCTTGCTCCAGGAGAACCCCCCTTCTGTCCCCTCCCGGAGGCAGTCTTGGCTCTGGGGGCAGGGCCTGAGGATGAGGCCTGCCCAAGCCCCTCTCTTCTTCCATTTGGTCCCTCGTGGCCACTTCCAGGGAACAGGGAAAAGGCCCCCGCAGAGTTCTTGCATCCCACGCTTCAAACACCTCCTGAAACTCTCCTCTGCCGAACCACAAGCCTTCCCGGACTGACGCATTCATTCAGCCTTCTAACAGGGATTTTCCGAGTGCCTGTTCCATACCAGAAATCCTTCTGGGCCCTGGGAATGTGGCTGCCAGCAGGACAGGCGGTTACTTCTCACAGACAGCTTACCTTCCAGGGGTGCAGACCCGTGCTCCGAGAGCGTGAAATGGGGTGTGGTGGAGGCGACCGTCGGGGAGCGTGCCCCTCGGATTGCCGGCGGACAAGGTGTTTCTGAGGGCAGATGCCTGATCTAGCCACCGTGATGCCACAGCACAGCCAGTGCAAAGGCCCTGAGGAGGGAGCCGGTCTGGTGGGACCAAGGCATGGAGGGCAAGCCATTGGGTGGGTTTCCCTTTCCCATCTTCTTTGACGCTAAGCCCCCCAAGATGCGTTTCCTCTGCTTGCCCTAGGCAGGTTCATGACGCAATGAGGCCCTGTTTGCTCAGCTTCTGGCGTGCCCTGCACCTGCGAGCCCGTTCCTGCTGACTCTTTAGGCCTTGACATTTTAACCTGGAGGGACCATTTTGACTCACATATTTAGGTCCTGTGCCAGGGCTTACAGAGCAATTTTGGGTGGTGATGAATGTGATAAGAGGAAAAGGGGGTCCCTTATCGGAAGGCTACTTTAGCTTTGGCTAAGCATCAGCTGCAAGGGGGAAGAGGCCCAGGAGATGTCAAAACTGTGGACAAAACCTTCTTAGTGGGCTTGTGGAGGAACTCGCCGGCTCATGTAGAATCCGTGTGCGACACGGTAAGGCGTTATGCAAACAAGCAGGTATCGCGAGGCTTACTTCCTGGAATAAAGTGTGGACCACGAACAAAGGAAACATGGTGCAAGAAAGCTCTAAGGTGCACTGCTCCAGTTCATTTCTTACTTTAAAATAAGGGAAATCTCACTGGAATCGCCTGTTTTGTTAAATAAAATACACTTCGGAACGATCGTGCCTGGAACGGCATGTTTCCTGGTGGCCTAGAATTTTGAAGCCGAATCATATGTTTGAGGTCATGAACAACAACCCCCTCCTTTTACAGAGGAGGCATCGGATGTCCACGAAGCTCAAGCAGCACCCCAAAGTCACACAGCAGCCGGAATTGCCAGAACCAAACTTGACCCGGTGCCTCTTCACTCCCCGTCTGTTACCTGATGTACATTTTACCCAAGCCCAGGGCCAGCAGTGTTCTCAGCAGAACTGTAAACTGGGGGTGCGTGGGGGGCAGCCTCCAGGACGGTCCCCTGACAGTCACAGCCTCGGACAAGCCCCTCCTATCAGCCCGGGGAGGTCCCAGTGACCTACAGAATGTGGTGGAGATGCCGCCGCCCCGTGCCTGAGAATCGGCTATGGAAGACTGTGGCCTCTGTCTCGGGCTCTCCCTGTGGGGAAAGCCAGTGACCGCGCCTGGAGGACGCTCAGGCAGCCTTAGGAGGCCCACGAGGCCTGGCGGTGCGACCACCACCCGCAGCCCGCTAGAAGCAAGTCCTGCCAGCAACTCCGAGAGTGAACTTGGAAGAGGGTTCTCCAGTCTCACGTGCTCACAGACCCAGTGACAGCCTGGTTTCCACCTGAGCTAAGCTGCTCCCGGATTCCTAAGCCACAGAAACTGTGAGATAATAAATATTTGTTATTGTAAACTGCTAATTTGGGGTCATATTTTATGTAGCGATGGATACCTGGTACAGGCATCATGTTCCCATCCCTCTACGTCACCCAGGTCCTAAGTGATGGGTTGCATTTCTCAGTTCCAACTCCATCTTCTTGTCCCTTCTCATGCAGGGCAGGGACAGACAGACACTTGTCTGAGAGGGGACATGCTGATGAGGAGGTGGGAGGGCTCCCCTGCTTCAGGCCAGCAGTACCTCCTCAAGGACGACTCCTGGCAGGTGTGGTCTGTGCTAAATTTCCTCTGAAAACCTGGAACTAGGATATGGCCATGGCTTGGTGTCCAAAGAGAACAGCAAACACAAAGCCTAGCTGTAGGGAGGCTCCTTTTAAACCAGGACCAATCCCTGCTGCTACTTTCATGCTTTCAGAGAAATGGAAATTTCCAGAGGCTGTCCTTCCTCTGTCTTGTTCTAAGTTTAGTCTGGATCCAGTGAGAAAGTTTTCTGAAGATAACCGTGAACCCAAATCGCCAATTTCAGGGCTGTGGACACTTGTTCAAAATACTTGCAACGAAGGGCAGGGCATTCCTTTGTGCTTCGGAGTCACTCGCCCTCGTATCTCTGCGAGCTGTGTCTTCTTCATTCTTCATCACAAAGCTTTTCTAAAGCCATTCCATCTAGTTGGCATCATCTGTTAACCCATCTCCTTCTGACCCCTTGTCCTGATGAGGGCATAGAGCCAAGCTCAGTTCTGGGTATCATTCCTGACTTCACACAGCAATTCTCTGAGCTGAGGGATGTCTGAGGCTGTGCACAGAGGGGCCCCCATAAATGTGCCTAGGAAGGAAGGGGATCCTGGTGACAATGCCAACTCAGCCTGGACGTGACCTTTCATCAGGTGACTTTACATAGCATGCTCTATATTCCCAACTTTGCTCTGGGGAAAGGTGGAAAAAAAACAAAACCCTATGATCCACTGTTATATTGTCAGGAAACTAGTGACAGGAAAGTCTGGGTGCGCATTAGTAAAATTCTCAGGAGTTTCACACAGTCCGAGGGTTAGCTAGGAGCAGACGTCCCCAAGGTGTGACAAGCATGTGGTTCGAGGGGAGTCCAAGGGCTGCCTTGCTCTCTGTGTCCTTCCCTTCCGGGACACCTGAAATCCGCCATTACAATAAATGGTTCTGCATTAGAGCTATGGTCTCTTGAAATGCAAATACTCCTAGGATCTTTAACCAGCTCTCTGCTCTTAATATTCCATGTCGAAGGAGTTTATCAGAATGGTTTTCCTCAGTCCTCCAAGAGAACGAGAGCCTTATGAAGGAGAAGGACATAAGATCCAGCAAATTTAGACCAGGAGACCCCACCGGAGGAGAGGAAGCAGGGCTAGCTCACCCACTGCTTCTAAGGGTTTGATACCACATGTGAGGCTGTTTGCCTTTTGAAAATCCCACAGGTAGGATACACAGAGCTGAGCTCTAAAAATGAGAATTTATAGACTTGTGCTAGTAAGTTCAAGCACTTTAGGGCATACCATTGAGTATTTCCATTTTAGCCACAGCAAAGTCCTAAAGTATAAAAGTTGAAGTTCTCACAGCAAGAGAAATTCTCCCCATTATACTTTCCTGACAGAATCTTTACAAGCTCTAGAAATTTGCGTCTCTAACACACTCAGTGTGCGGAGCTGCTTTTGCAAAACGAGGACAGCACAATTCGCATCTCCTGGGCAGCATGGCCACATTTCCAGCCTTATTATAGGTCTCTTGGCCTTTAGTTTGAAAGGCTGAGAGAAAAATTCATTTGAGAGCTAGAGGCCAAAATAGAACAGAGAAACCATTGTTTTACTGTTCTTTATGAAGACAGAACATTCAAGTTTGAAGTAGCAAATGACTATTAGAAGGGTTTTTCTTTTTTAGAAATGAAAGTTGAAACTAACTCAAGAGGACCATATATATAGCATCAAAATATGAAATATTTAGGGATAAATTTTAAAAAGATGTACATGTACACTGAAAACTGCAAAACATTGCTGAGAGAAATTAAAGAAGACCTAAATAAAAGGACAGATATACCATATTCAAGGGTTGAAAGAGTCAATATTGTTAATTAATGTATTAAAATCAATGTCCCAGAAGGATATTTTTTTGTAGAAATTGACAACATGATTCTAAAATGCCTATCAAATGCAAAAGACCTAGAAAAGCCAAATGAACTTTGAAAAAGAACAAAGTTGGAAGACTATCAGTATAGTAATCAGGACAGTGTGGTGCTGGCAGACAAATAAACAAATAGATCAATGGAACAGAATCAATAATCCAAAAATAGACATACTTATATATGGGCAACTGATTTTTGACAAAGGTGCAAAGGCAATTCAGTGGGAAAGAATAGTCTTTTTAACAAATGGTGCTGGAACAACTGGAAATGCATATGCAAAAATAAATAAATAAATAAACTCCAATCTGTATCTTGCACTAGAGACAAAAACTAGCCTAATATGTATCATAGACCTAAATGTAAAACCTGTAGCTATAAAGCCTCTAGAAGCAAATAGAGGAGAAAATCTTTGTGACCATTGGCCAAGCAAAGATCTCTTAGATATGACACACTAAAATCACAGTCCATAAAATAACAAGTTGACAAAATAGACTTTATCAAAATTAAAAGCTTTGTTTTCCAAAAGAGACTGTTAAGAGATGAAAAAGACAGGCCTTAGACTAGAAGAAAATCTTTGCAAACCATATATCTGATTCAGAGTATATAAAGAACTCTCAAAACTCAACAATGAGACACCAAACAACCCAATAGAAAAGTGACTTGAACAGATATTTCTCCAAAGAAGATATAAGGGTGGCAAATTAGCACAGGAAAAATGCTCAATCATTGTTCATTAGGAGGATTCAAATTAAAACCACAATGAGATACATACCTATTAGAATGGCTAAAGGTGCAGATGTGGCTCAAATGGTTGGGCATCCGTCTCCCATATGGAGGGAACTGGGTTCAATCCCCGGGACCTCCCGGTAAAAATAAAGAAAAATACAGAAGGCACACGGGCCACCATGCCCCGCAAGTGGGTGCACAATCAGGCCCCTCAAGTGGGTGAGCCCCCCGGGCCCCATGAGTGAGTGTGCTGCCACACCACGCCAATGCACGCAGCAAGATGATGATGTAACAGGAGAGTGACACAAGGGAGAGCCAAGATGAGACGCACCAAAAAACCCGGAACTAAGGTGGCACAGGGGGTAGGATGCCCCTCTCCCACATCAGACGTTCTGAGGATCGAATCCTGGTGAAGATAGGAAGAGACGGATGAGAAGAGAGGGCAGGAAACAGACACAGAATTGCCCAGAGAATGGACACAAAAACAGCAAAAACGGGGGAGGGGGCAAAGGGGGGGGATAAAAATGGATAAAAGTAAATAAATAAATCTTATTTTTAAAAAAAGAATGGTTAAAATGAAAAAGAATGATCATACCAAATGTTGGCGAGAACATGGAGCGAATGGAATGCTCAAATGCTGCTACTGGGAATATAAATGGTGCAACCACTTTGGAAAACAAGTGAGGAATTTCTTAAAAATTTAAACGTATACCTACCATGTGATTCAGCCAGTCTACTCCTAGGATTTACACAGGAGAAATGAAAGCATATGCACATTTACTCAAATATTCGAATCAGCTTTATTTGTAATAGCTCCAACCTGGAAACAACCCAAATGTCTGACAGCAGCTGAACGGATAAACAAATTGTGATATATCTGTACAAGGAACCACTACTCAGCAATAAAAAGGAAGGAACTATTGATACATACAAAAAATATAGATGCTGGGTGAAAGAAGCAGACCAAAACGAAATACATACTGCATGATTCCATTTATTCTAGAAAATGCAAACTAATTTACAGTGACAGGAAGCAGATTGCAGGTTGCCAGGTGATGAAGTGGGATGGAGGGAGGCATTAAGGAAGCTTTGGGAGTGATGGATGGAGATGTCATCATCTTGGTGATGGTCCCATGTTTTATAAGTATGTCAAGACTTATCAGACAGTACAACTTAACTATGTGCAGTTGACTGTAAGTCAGCTATACCTCAATAAAGCTATTTTACAACAACATGTCAAGGGAACATCTTATATCGCAGTCCTTGAAGTTATCTAGTTACAGTCTAGAAAATTCTCAACCCATCTGAGGTCCCAGAGGAGCCTAAGTGATTTTCCAAGATACTTACAGATCCAAGATTCCAAGGAAAGCAAACTGAACTAGAGATTAAGATTTGTGGGTTTTGGTTTCAGCTCTGCCATTGATTTGCTTTGTCATTCTAGGCAAATCACTCGGTTTCTGCAGACCTCAGTTTTCTTGTGGGACTTAGATGTTGTCATTTCTGACCATGTGTGGGCCCTGCCAGCATCACTTCTGAGGGCTGCGAGGCTCTGCCCAGCTTGCCCAGCTTGCCCAGCTTGCCCAGCTCAGAGCTTTCCATTTAACCCCTGAACTGATCTCCAGCAATGAGGAAGATTAGGAAAGGAGAGGAGTAGCAGGGTTAATCAAAGTTGCCTGGCTCTGCAATGCGTGCTTTTGTGGTATGTCACTTAATCCTCCCAATAAGCCATTTTAGAAATGACTAACTACTAAGGCTTTGAGTGGGGAACTCTGCGCTGCACAATGAAGAAATCACTGGCCCAGAGTTCAAAGATGTGCCTGCTAGTCCCAAAGCTGGAGCCTTCCAATACTGTAATCAGACAACAATGCATTTCATTGAAAAGGCAGTGATTTAGCAAAGAAAGGACAGAATTTTCAGAACAGTATAGAGGCCGGTGGAAGCCATTCAACTCCCAGTATTGACTGAATTATAAAAGGCCTCTTAAAACCTCACTGGCTCAGTGTGCTCATCTCTATAAATTGTGCATGTGTGTGTGTTTACACTACTTCACTCCTAAAACCAAGGAAAACATAAAAATGGAATAAATGTGAGAACACCAAGCTCCTTCTGGAAAAGTATAGCACCGTGTAACCACAGTGCATGTTTTTATGACTCAGTGCTTAAAATGAAGTGACTCTAGGAAAGAGAGGAAAGGTTTCAGACAGAAAGAACCACAAGTATTGCTTTTACCCTCTAAAGCATAAACTAACCCTTTCGGGGCTGCTGTTTCAGCCGAGGGTGAATCCTAGGGTGCAGGAATTTGCAACCCTTATTGTTCTTTGCAGGGACATTTGCTGCCAGGACCAGTGAACCGGATAGGCCAACGGCGGACTTCAAGGACGAAAGGCTAATGCCCTGGGCCCTGCAGGCAGACTTAGGCTCAGGGTCCAGGTGTGACAGGCGGACAAAGCCCCAGCATGTTGGATTTGCACCCAGCAGCACCGTTTTGAGCAAGTCTGCTTTCAAGAATTTTCTTTTTCTTTAAGAAAAAAATTTTTTCCAAACAAAAACTATTGTTAGGTTTATTCTTAACTCCAAAATTAGTAAATATTGTTTTCGTTTTTCTATACTAGTCACTTGAGACTTATTTATTCATTGTTAAAGACTCTTGCAAGCATTCCATGATTTCTAGGAAGAGAATATTTTTAATAATGACAAAAAAAAAACAACAACAACAACAACAAAAAAAAAACCCCAACCTTAGAGTTGCCCCTTCTTGTTATAGGAGTTGGCATTGCACTTTAAATAATTCAACACAATCTTTCTTTACAAAGAGAACTTTTACTCTTTTTATTTTTATTTTTTAAGACAATAGAAAGTACAAGATAGTAAGGTTGCTTTAAGTGTTGGGAAAATAGATGACAATGGCATAATACGTTCTGCCTTATTTAGTTCAAAAAGAAAATGACTGGATGTGAAGGGGGACAGATGATGCAAGAAGTATCAACTCTGCTTTGTAGAGACCGTTTTCATGCTTCAAGCCAATTTCTGGGTACTTCATGCATAAAGAGATATAAAATGTTTTTCATAAAATAAGAATTTTTTGTAATTCATTAACTTTCAGTTTGGACACATATACCAAATATTTTACACACGGATTTGCATGGAGAGGTTTTTAAAAGGCTTAGCACTTACCCAGTAAATGAGGAGGACAGGAAATGGAGAGGCAAATGGGCACTCACTCTATCTGTGGATATTTACTGCAACAATGACAGTTTACTTTTTTTTTTTTTTTTAAAGATTTTATTTATTTATTCATTTATCCCCCCCTTGCTGCTTGTGTTTGCTGGGTCAGCTAACCACGCCATGCGGGCGGGCTTGCCTTCACCAGGAGGGCCCCGGAACCGAACCCGGGGCCTCTCATATGGTAAACGGGAGCCCTACTGATTGAGCCACAGCCGCTTCCCTACAGTTTACTTTTATAGCACCTTGGTACCATCTTCAATCTGGGCCCTTACAGCAAATGTAGTCTAGTCAAACCAGAGTTTAAAATACACAAAACCACATCAGAAAAACTCTTACACTCATTGCACAATATACTAAATGCTTCTATAGAAGGGGGAAGAGAGAGAGAAGATAGAGGGAGACAGAGGGAGAGAATGAGAGGGAGGGAGGGGCAGAGAAAAGGGGGGTAGCGAGGGGGGGGGGAGAAAAGGGGGGATAAAGAGAGAAAGGGAGGGAGGGAGAGAGAGTTTATTGCCCATATCCCTAAAGCATTGTAGGGATAGTGGAGGCTAAAGGAAAGAGAGATGGTGAGGAGAGCAGAGGGAGGGTGAGAGGAGGTGAGGAAGTGAGTCGTGAGGAAGTAGGAAGGAAGGAAGAAGGAATAAAGGAAGAAGGAAAAGGCAGGCAGGCTCTCCTAACCTAGAGTGGGAGGTCTGACCTGCTGTCACAAAGTCACCTGGGTGGGCAAGGAAGTGCGATTTTATTTGGATATTTGAACAGGAAACGGGCTGGGGTCCATGTGGACAGAGCTGAGGGTTTGGGGCTGGAAGACGAGATTCCAGCCTCAGCCCTGTGGCCTTTGGCCTGCAGTGTCCTCACACCCCCAAAGTGGGGGGCCCGGGTTATGCCCCCCGAGGTCTGTGTGGGCTCACACCTGGCAAGAGGCCCTCAGTGCCACAGCCAGCAAGGCTCAGCCCTGGCCCCTGCATGCTCCCGGAGCCCCCCTGGCGTCCTGCCCCAGCTGGCGCCCTGGAACCCAGGGGCTCCCGGGCACGTGCCCGAGGCTCCAGGAAAGTTTACCATGGCCCCGGGCTATGAACTCCAGGAAACCCCTCTTCAGCCCAGATCCAGTTAGGATCTGGTGAGTGACCTGGACTGAGTTCCTACCTCTTCCTCCTCAACAAGGGGAAGATGGTGACGGAGGCAAACGCACCAGGTTTTTAGAAGTGAGATAAAGTTTGTGAAGTTCAGTAGCCTGGGCTCCCGTGAAGTTGTCACGGAGGTGAGGGCATCGGTGTCAGCTCTGCCAGTGCTCCCTGCAATCGGAAAGCACCCCCCAGCTCATCTTAGTGCACAACCAGTTGATGACCTTCACTTTCCCCTCCCCAGGCCAGTTTCTGTTGGTTTCTGGCCCTGGCGAAGGAGAGAGCCCTGACAGCAGAACTCAGACAGCAAGCCGAGACCCTAAAGTCAGGGGACCACAGCATCACTTCAGAACAGGGCTGAGTCTGCCCCAGGGACCTTGCCCGGTCCAGACCACGCTTCCCAGTGGAACTGGAACCAGACCTGTGCTGGGAGATACGAAAGCGAGACTTGGCCATTCTCTGAAATAAATGCTGGGTGTTGGCGGCTTCTTAAGCAGGACACACTGCTTGACGGGATCTTACTACCTGCTCCGAAAAACCCTTATGAATGGTTTGCAAAAATACCGAATATCCCTCAGGTTTATTTAACCAGAAAATTTGTCCCTACATTTTTGCTTGTCTCCAGACACTTCAAATTCATACAAACAAAATCTGTTATCTGTTCATAAACGAGCTGGCTCTATGTGGAAAAACACACTGTTCTTGCGGAGCAAGACGTCATCGATATGATACGCTTTATAAACTGTTGGCAAATCATTCATACTGTGCACCTGTGAAATCCAGGTGGCTTTAACTACGCCTCTATGGGGAAAGCAATGGCAGACAATAACTGAGGTACGTGCACCCCGAAGATTCTCACTTGAGCACAGAATGAGGTTATCTATTGGCAATGAAAATAAAAACTCACTGCAGCTCCCATATAATTTTAAGACACACAAAACAGATTAAGGTCTGAGGGAAGGTCAGAACTGAACATTTTTATAGAAACAAAAACATATATTCAGATAAAGAAGTATTATAAATTTTTTCCCAGTACAATCAAATGTAAGTAAATGGGAAATAAAGAAAATATTAAATTTAACTCTTTTCTCCCTTTTAGCTTTAGAAAAATGTGTCTTTCTATTTACATGTAAAAGTAGTGATTCTTCCTCATAATACTTCATAAATGTCCTGTAAGACTGAGTTCAAATTTGTAAATCTGTGCAAATTTAAAATCTATTCATAGGAATGAATGCAGAAGTTAAGAATGCAAAATAGCTTAAAACCAAGAAGGAAAAAAAGTCTCCTTTAGGGATAAATATTCTATATACAGTTTTTACTCAAAGGCAACTTGTTTTTAGGAAGCTGGAGGGCAGGGGAGGGGGGAAACCCTTTAGCTCTTTTGGACTTATATGCTCAAAAGTGACTATTTATACTTAAAACAATATTTTAACTTATACATTTTTAAAAAACAGTGTTTTGGTGACCCACATACTGAGTTTAAGAGCTTTTATTCTACATTTTCTGAAATAATTGAAAAGGTGCATCTAGGAACAGAGCAGAAAGTTCAGTTTCCAGATGATTAGATGATTTTTCTTAACACACATCTCTGGCACGGTGACCATGTCGCCACTGTTCAGACACAGTCCAGCTGCTGGAACCTCCCTCCAAGACTCAAATCCTTAACTGGCCCCTTCAAAGAACCCCCACAGCAGTGCTTTCAAGTTCTGTAGAGTCTCTCGAAAAATTGCCAGCATAGGCCACTTTAAAGAGCTTCTCTTTTCTGACAAAACAAAATGCCATGTCTACCAAGTTACAGAAAGAAAGATATTAAACTTGCAAACTGTCCAAACAAAAGTGACAGCACTAAGAGTGCTTGTTTGATCTCTGCAATGAAAACACGGGTGGAAAAGAGCAAGATGTTCTGCTTTTATCAATCACTGGAAGCTGTAATCCAGACCATTCCAGAGAAAGGGTCATGGAAAACACAGCTCCTAGGCACTCATGAAATCTTTTGAGTTGGAATCATGATCTCTGGGGACAAAGTGTTTTTAATTTTTTTAACAAGCTCCCTAAGTAATTCTTAGGAACCCTGAAATTTGCAAGCCACAGCTTATGATGTTAAAGAAACGGGCAACCCTTGTCTCCCTCTGGAAGCAGCAAGCGTTTCCCAAGCTCCTTTCATTTTTTACACATACCCCTTTTGGGTCTTTCTCCCTCCGTTTTGGGAGATGAGGTGGGGGATGTTGGTTGGGGAGGTTCATCCCCTCCCCCCAGGGGACAGCAGACAAGCCAGGGCCTCTTGTATACCCCTTGTTCAACATTTCAATCAGGTTTTAATAAATGCTGGATAAAGAAGAGATTGCAGCTGCTGTACAAGAGCTCAAGGGGATTCAGGAGCGATGCCTGGATTCTCCTCTAGATAGCAGATTCTAAAGGCGCTTTCCTTACCTACCCCGTGGAATTTAGAAGGGGAGTCCATAAATGGCAAAGGACCACTTCTGCACGTCCTTCCTACCAAATGGCCTGAGAGGAGCTAAAGCAACACGAAGAGAAAGCGTGAAAGGGGCGTTGGTGGAATTCTACCGTGCTCTTGCCTGACCACATGCCACCAATGCAATGCCTAGAGCTGGTTCCTTACATCAAGTAGGTGCTTTTTCCCTCTCATCAGATCAATTCCAAAGGCAAAAATAGAAATCCTTGTGCTGGGTAATAGTAAACACTGACTTCCTGGCTTTTCTTTCCTGAGGTCTTGCTTTATGATTCTTCTGTAACAGGGACTTGCCGGGATAGCTCTCACAGGTAGCCTGCAAAGTGCGTGCACCGCTTGGTCATGACCCAATCTCAGATAGCCATCGCCCGGCCTTGTTGTGAGCAAGGCCTCAAAGACACAGAGAAATAGGCCATGAAGAACGTAACGGAATTATCTTTGACCAAAACGTTTAAAATTGTCATCCTGATTTCCTAGCCATTCAAGACCTGCTAGAGATGGGTCAGAGGTGAAGCAAGCACGAGCCGCGGAGCTGGGCTCTGCTCAGAGAGGAGGCTTTGCTTGCCTTTTGTTCTCTGTGCAGCTCCAACCTAGTTTCCACCATTTTCAGGCTTGCACTGAACCAAAGCCAGTGTGTTCTTTGATCTATAGTGAAAAGCCAAATAAGTTGAAAATCATCAACTCCAATAAGATGCCTGTTTCCAGAGCCATTATGACCATGCGGCAAAGCTGGAAATAACGCTCTGTCTAGGACTGGAAATCTCGTGGAGAAGCAGGATCTGTAAATTATAAAGCTGTGTGAGGAGAAGGAGAGAGGTGGGGCTGGAGAGCAAAGCTGACACACTGAGGAACTTGGACAAAACTCCAAGGCAGGCCGTGAGGATGTAGGGAAGAAGCAAACACAAAACATCTAAAAATAGCAGGGCCCTAGGAAATGGCCTTAAAGCTGTTTGATCTGCCATTGTACTCCAAATCCTGCCATTTTAAGCTAAGAGCTATAAAAAGGCATCTTTTTAATAGATATCATCTCCTTCCTATGCTTTCCACATAGGTAGTGATTGCACATCCTGCTTTGCTCTGGTGGCCCTTACAGCTGGATTTCTTAATTTCTTACTTTAAAAGGTCACTCGCACATTACAGTGCCCTGTCTTTGTGAATCTACAGAAATCACAAAACTGAGTCAAAAACAGTAGCTCCTCTGGTCGTTGCAGCCATCCCTGGCAACCCTGCACAGAGCAGATACAAGAGCTGCAAATATATTTTAAAATGTGCATCTGTCCTACTCTTAGGAGGGCTCACTCTGGATTAATGTCTGCGTCCCGTCTTCTCTTTTACTTTCCTCCATCTTTCCCTTTACAAGAGACATTATGGAAATATTCTTTTGCTCAGTTTCCTAACATCAATCAATTAAAGGCTTCTGAATTACTGGTATGCCCTAGGTGATTGATAAAATGAGATACAAACTTTGAAAATTTAGTACCTCCTTGAATATTGAAAAACATTTCAAACTTTGAATGAGTGCATAAATAAAACAAACTCCTTTATGTCGTAAAATGTTAGTTTTTGATCAATTTACTTCCACTTATTTGTCTCTGGATCCTCTCTTTCCTCACTTTTCTCTCCAGATTTTGTAGATTTAAGTCTAGTCTAATAATAGTGCTAACACAAGCATAGCTTCTTACAGTTTTGGATTACAGACGTGACCTTAAACCTGCTGACAAGTTCATAACTCTCTGAATGGGCATGAATAGCTGCCATGCCTGGAACTCCCTCCTGATGGAACCAGCAGTTCTTTATCATCAGCCGCAGGCTTTGCAGCAGAGCCGTTTTCATCAGGAACCAGCTCCAAATCCAAAGGCTTGCTGCGAGCTCGGGGGGTGGGGGTGGGGGCGAGGGGGCAGAAATACCCACAAGGCTGTGCCATCTCAGTGCTCGGCTGACCAGGCCAGTCCCGGCCCCCAGTGAGCTGACCACAGATAGCCTGGGAGAGTTTGTTAGTAATTCCAGCAGCAAAGTCAGCAGAAGCAGAAACAGGAGGTAGCTGGGTCCCCAGATCAGTGAGGCCCAGGAGTGGGGACAAGCAGTGCTGGCTGCTGAGGACACGATGAGATACAGGATGTCTACAAGGTACCGGGCGCTGCTGGAGCCCGGGCTGCCTTCCAGGCCCACGAGCTTGCGGCTGCCGTGGGGGCACTGCTGTCTCCTCGCCTCCCTCCGTAATTCTGAACTTTCTTCAGCTGTGGCGAACGACCCACGGCTCTGCTCTTGGCAGCCTTAACAACTGCACCTGGGACAACCAGTAAATTGCGCATTGCTCTTTGTCCTCTCTGTCCTTCTGTTTAGTGGCGTAGGAAAACAAATCCAGCCTGGTATGGATTCGGGATCCCCCTGCTGTGGAATTATTGTAGTCTAAGTCTCTGACATTGGCAATGAATTATACATACTTTTGTATCGAGAACAGTACTCAGTTATTTCTTTTTTCCTTGACCACTTGGCAGCATGGGAAGTCTGACTGGTTCATCCTCTCCAAACTCTCTGCTCACCTGTTCAGGGGTATTTTTCTCTTTTTACTCTTTCTGTCTAAAATAGCCCTTAGCACCTCCTTTGCAGAGGGTCGTGCTTTCTCCAGCTCTTCTGTGAGTCCCAATTGTTCCTGTATCTACCTTTCCAGACCCAGGGAAACCATCTTACTTACATCGAGAGGATGCCTTGTCACCATCCCACCTACATCAAGTCCATGTCTAGGAATGTTGACTCATATACTGTAGAAAACAACAGAGCCTGGAAGGGGTCTGCTAGCCTGGGGCGCTCATTTAATAGACTGGGGAGTTAATGCTTACATTGTACAAAGTTTCTATTTGGGTTGATCATAAAGTTTTGGTTTCAATTGTAAACACTATGAAATCTAAATCCAGATCAAGGTTCTCTGCTTGAAAATTTAACATGTGAATTGAGCTGTGTTGTAGTAAAATACAAGCTGGATTGTGAAGAATGAGGACAAAAGAAGAATGCAAAATATCTCAATTTTAAAAATTGATTACGTGCTGAAATAATATTTTGGATATATTGGGTTAAATAAAATATGTCATTAAAATTAAGTTCACCTGTTCTTTTTACCTTTTACTTTGTGGCAACTAGAAAATTTAAGTTCACATCTGTAGCCTGCATTAGATTCCTTTCTAGAGCAAACAGGAGAGCCAGTAAACTTTTCCCGGGGTCCACCCGGTCCCAGGTAAACTGATCCCAGTCATGAGAAATGGGGGGATATTCACTGTCACCAGCTTTCAGTTCAACATAATAAATAAAGGTGTCATTTTCTAAAAACCAAATAATTGTCATCTTTTCTAGGCTGGTTTCTGAACATTCCCTAAATCAAATTATAGCTCTTAATCAAGTTCTAAATCAAATTTTGCTCCGGGTCACTGTCTCATTCAAACTCAAAATCTTGGACAAGGGCTAGCTCCCCCTCAAGTCCTCACCCCCAAACCTTTTCAGGACAACCTGCCTCCAGTTCTTTCTCTATCCTTTGGCCTCCCAAAGGTTGATCTTTTCCAGTATGGAAACTTCTCTCTTAAGACAAAACTCAAGTGAACAACAAGAGTCCATTCATCCCTCCCTTCTGAGACATCCATGTGTCCCAGAGCACGCGGAACACACGATGCTTAGGAAGGCAGCACTGATTCCTGCATGGCGCAGGCCGGCGCAGGGCTACCGAGCTGTCCCCGCTGCTGGTGGGTCCCCACAAACACTTCCAGGGAGCTGGAACATCTGCCAGCCAACTCTCCCCATGACCCCTCCCTGTCAAAAAAACCACCTCTGCCACAGCACTCACTTCCTGTTAAGGCCCCCCAGGAATCTCCCACCCAGGCTCAGGTTCCATTCCTGGAGCTAACATCGTGGTCACAAGGAGACAGGAGGAGGGAGGACGCCATTTGGGGAGAGGGTCCCAGTAAGACCTTCTGAGGCCCTAAGGCTTAATCTGCCCCCAAAAGATCCTGGTGGTCCCTGTATGTAATGCAATACAAAAGTCACACCAAATTTAGTTAAGCAAGGCCCACAAAGTTCTGGTTTGTGCCCATGATTTCTTAACTGATTTTTAAAAAATATGGGACATTAATATCAAATTAAATTTTTTTGTTGTTTGAGGTACTGGGTCTGGGGATTGAACCCTGGACCTCATATGTGGGAAGCCAGCGCTCAACTACTGAGCCACATCGGTGCCCTCAAATTAATTTTAAAAGGATTTTTAGTGGTTCCTGCTCGTTGATGACCTTGGCAAATATGAATCTGTGCATGGTATAATCCACTGAGAGGGTGAAGGGGCCTCTTCCTAGCTCCCTGGCTGGAGAGATGTGTCTACTATCTGGTGTCTGAAATTGAAATTATTTTTTTTCCTAAGGAAATAGGATTATGTGTGGTGATAAAGTTCCATGGCCTAGCTTGATTGTGTATAAATAGATCCTCAAGGGATAGCTTAAGAATCTAATCACCATTTATATTAATATCAGTTCCTTGGGCTTCTTAGTTCTAAGTTCTAATCAATTAAAATAACATTTTTAAAACAAATTTAACAGGCCTGTAAGCTGAATTGCATGAATATGCTGTTCTTGGCTCCTTTCAAATGATAAAGGCAGAGACCAGATTCAATCTGTGTCTAGCATTGACGTCTTTTTGGATCACACGCTTGATGAACCCTGGTTAACTATTTGTTAAAGACCAGTGGCCGTATGTAATTAGGCGCCACTGTTGCTGGATCCAGGGGGTGCACTGGGATTTCTGTGGAAGTACTGGATACTCAGGAGCAGCCCTCTGGTAATGACAACATCTGTTAATCTAACTAACACAGACATCTAAATGCCGTAGCAAGATCAACACTAACTTTCCCTTTTTTCTTTTTCACCCTTTCGCTCTGGAAAAAGAATAATTTTCATACGGTGCCCACTGTATATCTAAAGTTTGGTTCATCGAGATACTTTTGGTTTTAAAAGACTGCCCAAAATACATACCCAAAGGTCTAACATCCCCTCAAAGAAACCAACCAGTTCATTCCTCAGGGTGGTTGCCAGGAAGTCAGAAAGGCTCTGGAGTCTAAAAACAAATCACAGGGTGTGAGTTCCAGTCGCCTGGTGCCAGAGCTGTAACTCAGAGGAGGCCAGACATCTCCAAACCAAGCCTTCCAGCTGGATCATGCTTTATGAGGGCTGGGACTCCTCTCTCACCAAATACAGGGTGCCTGAGCCCACGGTCAGAGTGGAAAACCATCCTGTTTCAGTGTAGGAATTTGCATTTCACTAGGACATGAGCTGACCCTCTTCCCCTCCAAAAAACTTCCCTCTCTGCAGTTTTGTACCAAGCAGGCAGAGTTATCATTCAACACAGTGGAAATCCCTGAACTGTAAATGGGATATTCTTGACCCTGAACTCCTCCTCTGGCCCAGCCTTCTGTTTCCCAGGGGCTGTCTTTTCCTCCTCCCCGTTCTATCCCATCTACAGTTCTGTTCACTTCCAGGCTGGGGAGACAGGCATATCAGCTGCTTATTGACCGGCTCATTTCGTTCCTGTCACTGAAGAAATCCTCAGGAGGGGTTTAAACAAGGACTCGATTTCTTAATTGAATCAAAAAGCTGCTTCTTAATCAAATAACTATTATTTCCATTATCAAATTTAACATGCCAGCACTCCTAAGTGGCTGCATGAAAGAGATTAGTATGGATGACTAGATAAATTCTGTGATTTCCTGAATA
This sequence comes from Tolypeutes matacus, assembly GCA_026826555.1. Taxonomy (NCBI): domain Eukaryota; kingdom Metazoa; phylum Chordata; class Mammalia; order Cingulata; family Chlamyphoridae; genus Tolypeutes; species Tolypeutes matacus. Next base: position 7,119,021 of record JAKSZT010000049.1, on the reverse strand, counting down.
CAACAAAATAAAGAATTATAAAGTTGAAAAGAAAAAGTGAAGAAAAGGACAGCTTTTTATTTTCTGGGAAAATTTGGTCATTGGTCTCAAATATGTTTTAAACTATATTATGAAGACATCTGAAAACTCTGGAAATACTTTAAAAATCATTCATGCTGCAGTAATTTCCGAGTAAAATTAGATTTTCTCTTAAAAATCTTAGCGCACATGCCTTCTCTAACTATTACTATTCATTTCATTTTACCTTTCAAATTAATACACAGCAGAAGTGACTTTTTGTGTGTGTACGCATCCAGGTCTCTGAATTTAAGCTCAAGCATAGGTTCATTTCATCAGCATCACTCTCAGGATACAGAATGTTCCATTACCCAACAAAATCCTCCTTTGTAGTCTCACGCTTCCCACCCCTAACTTCCCAACCCCTGGCAACCTCTGGTCTACGTACTGTCACTGTGGTTTTGCCTTTTTGAGTAGGTCATAGAAACGGAATCACACACCAGGCAAACTTTTTTGGTCTGGCTCTTTTCACTCAGCACAACCGTGTTGAGATCCATCCACATTGTTGTGTACATCAAATTTCACTCCTGCTTCCGCTGAGGGGCACCGACCTACGTGGAGAATCCAGGCTGCTAACCTCTCACCCGCCGAAGGACACCTGGGTGGTTATGTTTTGGGTAATTGTGAACAGAGGTTCTATAAATACCCATGTAGTGGTTGTTGGCTGAAGGTAAGTTTTCCATGTCACCAGGGGGAATACCTGAGAGTGGGACTGCTGGGTCATATTATCAGGACATGTTCACCTCGATAAGACACTGCCAAGCTGTTTTCTGGAGGGGCTGCACCATTGACATCCCTACCAGCAGTACACGAGCATCTCCTTGCTCTGCATTCCCACTGGCACTTGGTATTAGCACTCTTTTTAATTTTATTCATTCTAACAGGTGCTTAGCAGTATCTCATCATGGGCTTGGTTTGCATTTTCCTAATGGCTAATGTTGTTGAACATCTTTTCATGTCCTTATTTGCTATCCATATATCCTTTATGGTATTAGCTTAGTATATTATGGAGTATCAACTTTATTACGGATACTGCGGAAAACCGTGTAGCCATTAAAATTGCTTTTATAAATATTTACAGTCTCAGGACATCTTAAGGGAAAAATAAGAAATAAACACTTTATGATCACATACATCAAGAGAACTACTACCCTGAGAAACAAAAGCCACCAAACCAGCTCAAAGTCCAGAAGAAAACCTTGCATAATCCTAGGATTGGGAAGGACCTTATGCTAATATATGCTAATAGTGGTTGTCTAGATGTTTTCATAATTCTTTTCCCTTTTCTGCATTTTTCAAAACTTCATTAAGAATATATTACTTTTTAATTTTAAAATACTCGGTTTAGAGCAAAACAAATATACTTTGCAATTTTTAAAAAATTTCACGGAATTTGCTTGTGCATTTGAAAGAGGTACCGAATATCTGTCATGTCTGCTTAAGTCCTTGTTTGTTTGTTTTTTTTAAGATTTATTTATTTACTTTATCCATTTTAAACACCTCCTTCCCCATTTGCTGTTTTGTGTCCATTCGCTGGGCAATTCTCTGTGTCTGTTTCCTGCCATCTCTTCTCATCCTCCTCCTCCTCCAGTCTTCACCAGGATTCGATCCTGGAGACCTCCGATGTAGGAGAGAGGTGTTCTGCCACCTGTGCCACCTTGGTTCCTGATTTTCAGAGCTTTCGGAGCATCTCGTCTTGTCTCTCCCCTGCGTCTCTCTCCTGGTACGTCATCATCTTGCTGCCTGGCTCCCGGGGCCTGGCGGCTCACCAGCACACAGAGCCTGGCAGCCCATGCGCCTTCTATATATATATTTTTTATTTTACTGGGAGGTCCCGGGGATCGAACCCAGGTCCCTCCATATGGCAGACGGATGCCCAACCATTTGAGCCACATCTGCCCCCAAGTCTTGTTTTTTAAGACCATGACTAGACTCAGAGTGTTTTAAATAAGATGTCATGGCATCATCTTAGTAATGGACTAAAGAGATAACTAAGTCTTAATGTATCATAGTCTTTAGGATGAATAGGACATTTTTGATGTTCGGATTTTCCAGATACAACATACTGACTTATTGTTTTCAAGTTCAGACTTGGTACCCCTAGAAGAGTTAAAAATCGCTTATGACACTTTACGTAGTAATAGGATTTTACTCTATTTTAAGAAACTGCATGCTCCAAAGATGAACTCAGGTCAGAGCAGTTTAAAACAAAGCCTGGGCAAAAAGTGTTGGCTCTTTGCCCACCTCAGTGGTGCCTGACATCTCAAGAAAAGCAGGTTTCTTCAAATGTTGTGTGGCTTTTCAAAGAAGGTTTAGGTGGAGCAGAAGAGAGTGCTGTTTGGCAGGTGTCATCTGGCTCTGAATCACCCCCAGAGAGTGCCCTCGCGAGCGCCCAGGGACGCCCTGCTACGAGCTGGGACACCTACCAGCAGCCACGGAGCCGCTGCAAGGCTGTGTGATGACAGCAGCAGCTCCTTGACTCCTGGAAAGGGACTGATAACTGCCAGTGTTCTCCCAAGCGAGATCCCACGGGAGGCATTTTTAAAAGCCAGTATGCCAGAACTTACGTGTTAACTGAGTGCTGCCCCTTCAAAGGGGTTACCTTATGTTAATGATGCCATCATCCAAGACTTCTTGGTTCCTCACCTTGGACCTTGCCCCCCAAGTTTTTCATGGCACATTTAAAAAAATCTTGCAATGGTGGCAAAATAGAAACCTTTAGGGTAGGCTTAGTGTCTTGTAAGTAGTCAAAGAGAACACTAGGATGAGTCTGCCACACTCTGAGCTAAGGCCAGAGTCTCCCTCCTACGGAAGAGGGCTGAGGGCCCGGCCAAGGTTTAGGAGAAGCAAACTCAGGAAGAGGCGGTGGTTGCTAAGTGGTAGTTTTCTCTGTAGAGAGGGAGGTGAGCTGTGCAGGCCGGCGGCTGCTCCTCGGGCCGCTGTAAGCTCCCTTTCAAGGCTGGAGGCCGCCAGCACAAACACAAACCCTCTCAGCCATCCCAGCAGCACCCAGTCGGTTCACGGCCCTCCAGGGCGGTCATTTGACTCAGTTCTGCTGTGTCGGTTTCCTCACTGCTCTTTCTGTCTAGTTTTTGAAGGCAGTCACACCGGGTCTATAGGTGACCTATGAAAGCTGAGTTCTGGGTAAATGCGCTTACTCCCAGAAAGGCCCAAATTTCAAAAATCGCATGACTTCGAATGGAACTTAAAAAACGTATTCCACTCCCCTCCCATGCCGCTTTTAAAATCGAGGCTTCTGGGCATAATTTATCCGTTTCTTGATGACTCAGAAGTATCCTTGCAAACATCGATTACTCATTTCGTTTGCAGACTCCAGAACCCAAAGCACAAACACGAGAGGTCCCGAGCGTATGGAGAGCTGTGCATTCTTTGCCCCCCACTGCATGGGTCCACATTTCTGCTTCCAAAATAATTCCTGTGCTGCCTTTTATCTCCTCCTTGAGGTGGGCTATTAACATGCCCAGATCTCAGACGATAAGCCCCCTCCCCTTTATTTGCAACGTCAATTCAGCTACGGGAGAACTGTCCACGCTAAGTGCACAGCCCTGGGCTAAGGGGCTGGGGAGAAGGACTGCCCCGTGCTTTCGGCATCAAGGTTGTAACACTGTCTACACCGATGGCCCAAAGACACGCTTATTTACATTTATGTTTTGGCTTTTTGCATAGGAGAAGCCTTCAGTACCCAGCCTCTGGATAAGTGAGGCACTCACCCCTTTGGATGGATGAGGTCCCCGAGGCTCAAAGCCCAGCACAGAGCTGTTTCTGGAGTCCTCGTCTCCAGCCCGCTGGCCTTCATCCCCGCTGCTTCTGCCTTGTTACCGCCTCCCCCTGCCATGCACCGCCCACCCCCACAGGTGTGGGAGTTCTCAGGCCTCGCCCTCCTCTAAGCCACCTTAAACACTGCTGCCGACATCATTTCCAAAAGCCACTTCCGAGCGCCAAAGCCTGCCATCACATTGGAAAGACGTGCCAACTCCTGGGCTAGCCAACCCCACCCCACAATCCCTTCTCCTCCAGCCGCCCAGAAACGGGGGACCTGGAAGCTGCATCTCAGCCCCTTGCCGCCCCAGGCCAGCAGGCTCAGAGCTGGCAGAGCACGAGTGGCCCTGCCCTTGGCCCAGTGGTTGGGGCATCTGAAGACCCCTGACCTCAAGCCTTTCCTGACCTGCTGGTCGGCTCAAGAGCCCCTGCTGCGGCTTGCAGGTTTTTCCTGGCATGCCCTGGCTGTGATGGGACCAGCCCCTGCCTGCAGCCTGCTCTCCTGCTCTTCTCAGCCTTTCCTCTGGAAGGAAAGGGAGAGATGGAGATTTTCCTGGGCCCCAAATATGCATGAGACTCCCCGTGCGTGGACTGTCTTATTCTCTGTTCCTATTGCCATGTCACAGAGGAGGAAAGGGCAGCGCGGCTTGTCAGGGGTCACAGAACGGGGGCCTGGAGCGGCCTGTCTGGCTGGAAGTCCTTCCCCTCCACAGGCATCCGGCTCTCATGCCTACTCCAGGCTGAAAGCGCCAGCTTCCAGCACAGCCCCCTGAACTTATCACCGCCACCGCCCTCTGACCATGCAGCCCCTTCTGGCTTTAAACCTGGTCCAGGTAAAAATGAACACCCCTTACCTGGCCGGGCAGGGCGAGGTAACCATCCTGTGCAGCTCAGCCTACCACGAGGCACTCCCCCCCACTGCCAGGTCATCCCTCCTCTGGCCTCCCCTATCCGTTCCTCAGCCTGCTCGGCTTTCCAGCATTCCTTTGGTGCAGCCTTTTCCCCAAGCTGGAAGCCAACACTTTCTACCTTATTTTCCATCATTGCCCACACACTTGGCTGCAGCCAAATGGGACTAATTGTTATTTTATATGCATCTGCTATGTTTCTGTCTCCTTGCCTCCTTAGGTTGTTTGTTCTGCTAGAAATGCTCCACCTCCCACCTGTCCTTCCTCAATGCATCCCAAATTTCTACGCATCCAAATCCCTTTCCTATACCTTCTCCACGGACACCTCCTCTCCAACTGGAAGCAAGCGCTCTTTAATGGACTTCCAGGAGCCCTTCATTTGTACGTCTCCTGGGGAACTTCATAATTCAATGTAAACAGCACATTGCACAAATACGCTATGCAGGTTATACTCAGAAGAGAACTTTCTTGTTGCCTATCATTGTCCCTTTAAGTCTGATCAAAGGGGTTAGCTGTTCCTCTGGCCCTGGTGCAAATTCAGGCAAAATCATGACTTTTCTGACCCAAGTTAAGAGAATGTTCTGTGCACGCTGCTGGTTGCTGATCTGGGTTGAATTGTGTTCCTCCAGTTCTTCTAATATTCCCCAGAGGCACACAGTGTGACCTTATTTGGAGATAGGGTCATTGCCGATGGCATTAGCTGAATTGAGCTGAGGTCAGAGTGGAGCAGGACGAGCCCTAAGGCAAGATGACAGTGTCCTTCTAAGAAGAGCAGAAGACACACAGATGGGTAGGGAAGACGGCCGAGCTATGCGACACTCCAAGGAAGCCCAGGGATGGCTGGCCACCCCCAGAGCCTCCCCTCCAGCACCTGGCACCTTGAGTTCGTCCTTGTGGAGTCCAGCCCTGGAGCCAACCAAGGCCCGCTGTTTCAAGCCACCCAGTTGGTGGTACAGCTGCCCTCGGGAGTGAAGGCCGCTATGAAACAGTCTCCACTGAGAAACGGGAATGTCTGGCCCAATTCTCATCAGCACCGGATACCTTCTGGCCATCTCTGACCTGAGGTGCCTGCAGGCTCCTTCCTCCAGCTCAAGGAGCCTGTGGGGCTTCCTCTGAGAGTTTCCCAGTTTCCATCCTTCCTCCCTCACTAGCTGCTGTTTCTGATCAGCCTCCACCCCCAGGGTTGAAGTAGAGAAGAGATAAGAGGGACAGGAAACTTTTTTTTCCTACCTAAAAGAGTCCTAAGAGAGCTTGGCCAAGTATCAAACTGTTTTTTTCTCTCTACAGCCACGTTTGTGGGTTCTTCGGTGGTCCTCCAGCTCTGAGGTCATCTCCTGACCTGTTTGTTGACTCAGGCAATGCGGCTCTAGGCGTTTCCCCAACCCCAAGGAATCTAAAGTCGACCTCAAGGTTTTCTCTGATGAGGCTCCATCAGTCCTGTAGGCAGCCCTATCGATCACATCTAAGATGCCCCCTGTGCACCCTTTTATTGAACAAACTCTTGAGGTGCAGGCTGATTTCAACTCAGAAACAACTTTCTCTTTTCCTGCCATCAGAACAGCTCACCCGTCAGGAGGTACTATGGTCTAGCTTCCCCAGATCTGAGCAGGACACAGAGCACTGTCTCCTCCTCCACCCTCAGGGAGTAGATAGACATCAAGTTCTCAAGATGATCCCATTGAAGTCAATCTTACTAGACTTTAGGTGAGCTGGTAGACAGCCCCCCAGCCCTCATCCTGGGGTTCAGGGTGGGAAACACAGCATGGTTTTTCTCCTTATAAATCCTCCTCCTAAAACCCTCTCTCAACCTTCAGTCTCTGGACGTGTACATCCTCCTTGAGGTTGAGAAAGTTTTGGGTTTTGGAACCCATTCTTGATCTTCCTTTGAAATTCTGCAGCTTGAGCTGGGACCTCACTTTGGAATTTCCTGTCTGTTAGTAGTAGGACCTCTCTAAGTAGAAACTTCCGATTTAACAGCCTGTTACACGAGCTGGAACATGGTAGTTGTAGGGTTAGCCTACTCCTTAGGAGACTGGGCACTGCCTGAGGGCAGAGGCAATGTCCAATCCACTTTTTTCCTTTACAGCTTCTAAAATTATGTACTCTCCCTAATGGGCAATACACAGCTACAGCTTCCAGAAATGGACATGCTTGGTCTGCTATTTCAGTAGGGCCACTACCAGCAGGATCAACTATGGGTCTATTTCCATGTACCCTGTTAATTAACCCCATTCAAAACTACTGAAGACGTGACAGGGCCTGCTCTGTGTTTGTCAGCTCCTCTGCCCTTTTCATCTTGGCCATTTGCCAGGTGACATTTCCCAGCCTGCAGTTAACTGGGGCCGGATGACTGAGGTCAAGCCAATGGAACGAGGTCAGAGCAAGGGATAGCACTTTTAGGCCTGGTCCCCAGAAGACCACCTCTTGGACAGTTCACCATGATTTCTTCTCATCCGTGGGAGACTACAGAGAAGGCAGAGGCCCTAGAAAATGGCAAAGCCACACACTGTAAACAGTCTGGGTCCCTGTCCTCGCCCCACACCTCTGGACTGTGTTGTCATTAACCCATCTTTATAACAAGAAGCTCCTGAGATTAGGAGAACTACACCCACCATCACAGAGGACAAGAGTCTAATCAGGCACTCATAACAGCAAGTGGGGGGCTTCTCCAGAACTTGTTTCTCAGCTGCCCTGAGAAAGTTCAATGGTCTATTGGTTTCTGTGACAAGTCACATGCCCCCACCTAAAATATGTCTAATCACTTTCTGGGTTAAATGATTTCACTTTAATTGAAAAGAAACCTAGAGCAACTCTCTCCTTCTTCCATCATTTTCTCAGCTAGCACTGGCCCATAGGCTTAGAATTCATTTTTAATTTAAAAAAGTTGTTGGATGGGAAGGTATCAAGTGGGAGGTTGACTCCGGGCTTGGTCTTTTTCGGAGGGCTGCAGTTCAGGATGCGGTAGGTTGTATTTTTGGAGTAGGAGATAGACAAGTTCATTCAACCATGCAAATTAAATTACAAGAGTTGGAATCATTATTTCTGTGAGAATGTGATGTCCGTTCCGTGTTAGTTCTGACATTCTTTTCGGATTCGCGCCATAACAATTCCATTTGGCTTAAAATAACACAGGGTCAGAAAAGTACCCCTGGCAAAGGTGACGATACATATAACTCCCAGGTTGAATTTGAACATCTTTGCTAGCCCTCAGCACTCTAAAATTTAAAATACCTTGAAAGAAACACCAAGTAATCAAAGAAGAGGGGAACTCTTATTGAGTCACATAAAATCCTAGTTCTGAAGAGCTTGAAGTAGTTCCCAAACCCACCGTGCACCTCAGCGTGTTAACCCTGTTTTTAATAAACTATAAGGACGATGAGTCCATGTCTTCCATGCTTATCTGTTGCCATACTCATTCTTTGTTGTTTTTTTTTAAAGATTTTATTTATTTATTCATTTATCCCCCCCTTGCTGCTTGTGCTCGCTGGGTCAGCTAACCACGCCGTGCGGGCGGGCTTGCCTTCACCAGAAGGCCCCGGGAACTGAACCCAGGGCCTCCCATATGGTAAGTGGGAGCCCTACTGATTGAGCCACAGCCGCTTCCCGTCATTCTTTGTTTTAATTAAATCTTACTTGCAGTAATCTAAAGAGACATTACTCCATGAAAAAGAATTGTTATCACGGCCTGACCAGTCTTGAGAACTTTAACCTTTTTCTATTTGATGTTTACCAGGAAAGATGAAGAGACCTGTGTCGCTAGATTAAAAGATGCCAGTTTAAAGAAGAGTGACCAGCAATTGCTGTTCATAATGAGCAATTGAGTTCATAATGGACTTTGGGATCTTTATGTAATGACAAAATAGTTGGATATTTTATAGAGAAGTTGCTGGAAAAGTCGATGATGGTGATTAATCACATAGAATTGAAAACATACTCCAATGACAGTAAGTTTAATATTTACTGAGAACTTACCATGCGCCAGGCAGGAGGTACATGAAAGGTAATTCCAGTAGGTACTGTCCTGATTTCTATGAGCACTTGGGTGACAGTTTCTCTTTCGTGGGTGGTTCTTGGATACTTATTTCTTAAGAGTTTTCAGATCTTGGAGTTCCATGCACTCTCTCCACCCTGTTCCTGTCACACATTTGTGAGAAGTTCATTTTACATAATATTGGATAAAGCCACTATCATTAGCTGCTATGATATTGATTATCCGTGTTAAAGGTTCATTGATTCACATAATGCTACAAAACATAAAACCTGGTAACTGCCTTAAAATGGACTATTTTTAACAAAAAAATGAATACATGCCTTCCCAATGCATGCCAATCAGACATATTATGTTGCTGGTAGCCTGTGAATAACACAATAATTCCAATCACGGGAGGTTTCATTGAATGGTTGAGGTGCAGCTTTTACAGAGAAGGAGGACGGGATGTGATTTCGCACACCAAGAATACAATCTTTTTTTTTTTTTTTTTTTTTTTTTTAAACAGAGGATTTATTTATTTATTTATTTATTTAATTTTTTTTTACCGGGAGGTACCGGGGATCTAACCCCGGTCTCTCCATATGGTAGACGGACGCCGAACCTCTTAAGCCACATCCGTTTCCCAAGAATACAATCTTTTTGCATGGGAGGGCTGGCAGGAGAGAATGGTCAGCAAGTCTCCAGAATAGTCTACAGATGCTAAGGACACAGGTCCTAGCAGGAGGGAAGAGGGAGTGAGGGCTGGGGTGAACGGGCAGGGCCCTGCAGCCTGTGGTCAGGACCCGAGCGGATTAAGAGCGGCTGTGCTCCGTGGAATGTCACCGGCGGGGAGAGAGGAAGGGCCTCGAGAACACCCTGAGCCCTGGAGGGCCAATCTGGACAGGACGAAAGCAAGTTCACGTCAAGTTTCCAGGGATGGGTAGTAGGAGGTGGGTAAAGGAGGAGAGATGGCTAAGTGGCAATGGTGGGATTCAGGCTCATAGGACGAGGTGGAGCATCACGGTTGAATAAAAGGGGGAAACGGTAAAGACAAATGAGTTCAAGTGGCTAAGAGACTTCAAAGAGAGTCGGGAGGTCATCCCAGAGGTAACTCTTACGCACACCTCAGTAGGAGCTCATAGAACATCTAAGTGCCTATCACCCCACTCAGTGGGGTTCCTGAGAGCTCCGGAGACACCCTGGTCTTATATAAGGGGGGATAGCCCCAGAGACTGATGCCTTATCAGTGGGTTCTATTTTGTAATCTGTGCTCCTGAGAGTGACAGAATTAGACTCAAATAAGTCCTCCCTGCACATGGTTCACCAGTCCCTTCTATTCAAACCTACATGTGATGCTGGAGTTTCTTAGGTATACTTCCAGAGACTGGAGCCTCCCACCTACCTATGTGCCAGGTGTGCATGAAATCTGGGTGGAGCTGCAGCTCCTACCCTGCAGCTCAATGGACTCATCCAGGTCACCTGGTGAGGAGACAACGATGGGAAATGGCCATCCCAGGGAATGGAGGGGGCCTGCATCTGCAGGTGGGATCATCCCACCCACCATATCCATGGGATATAAGCCCTCTCTCACTTGGAGTTGGAGTGGACATCACCATCCCAGTCGCCTCTGGATTGGGGGAAGAACTATGGACTAGAGTGGACTTGATGGTATTCTCTTGTTCACATATGGTGATTCTTGCAATGCCAGAAATTATAACAATGAGGTGGAGCCAGTGGCCACTTGACAGTTTTTTGGGTAGGGAGGGGATGAGCAGTTGAAATACAGGGGCTTCTTTGGGAGTTGGAGGTTGTCCTGAGTACTGTTGTGGCAATGGATGTAGGCCATTTTAAATCAGCACACACCACTCAGAACTGAGTGGGAGAGAGTGTGGTCTACAGTGTGAACTGTGGTCTATGGTTGGTGGCAAGGCTCCAGGATGTGTAAGTTCATTGAGGTTGGTGGGCCACACTATGGGAGATGTTTGTGTTGGATGTGGTGGGAGGTGTGGGAGGTGGGCAACATGGGAATCCGAGTGGGTTCCGTGTAATATTTTGGGTAATCTAAGCACCTCTTAAAATATATGTATATATATATATATATAAACAACATTTTTGTAAGCAAATACACATATATGCATATATATTTATATATCATTTTACAAATGTTTGTATGTATTGTGAGAATTTTGATTTTTACCCATAATAAAAAAAAAAAATAAATAAAATAAAATAAAATCAAGATCGACGATGAGAGTGGGAAAGAGTCCTATAGGCTGTGAAATGAAACAGTTGTAGAATTACAAATTAATTTAAAGACATTTAAAGTGTTTTTACTGACTGTGTATTCTTTTAGATTCTACTTAGAATCGTGACGTCTATAAAATACCAATGGCCAGATGAGACCTTCCAGTGTCTTCCAAACATCTATGCTAAAGTTTTAGGGAAAGAGCAGAGCCCCCCTGTCCCACTGCCCTCGGCTCCTTACAGATTTTTAATGACCTTATTTGTCTTCCTTGACCAAATATACATGCTAGGTAAGGGCCGTCAGTTCTTCATCCTGCTTCACCTCTAATCCACTCATTCCTCTACTTTGCTGCAGCAAGATACATAATTCAAAGTGTAAATTAAGAAAACAAAAACAACAACAACCCCCCCCCCCCAAATCTTTGGCAGTATTTTCTGCATGAACATTTTCTGTACCCAGTAGGAGGTTAGCGCCTTTCTCAGCAGGTTAGATGACCCACCTCCAGCACTTACTTCATCCCACATAACCTCAGAGAGAATGAAATTGCTACCCGACCCAAACAGGGGCACGCTTACTTCACTTGGAGAGATCAGCTAAAGTCGGGTTAACTCGGATGGGCTGCTGAGGACCTTGGCAATTAGAGCTTAGCTAATTAGTTGATAATTAGCGAAGAGTTATCAATGCCAGTTCACGAAGGAAGAAAATTGAGCCATTAGCTACTGCCTCTCTGAAGCCTTTGACCCTGGCTTCTCTTGCAGTTCAAGCCTGATGAGTTCTGACCTGGGAAGACTGTGCACCACTTCTCCTGGGCGTCCCGCTCCTTAGCACGGACGCCAATCATCAGCTTGGTCAGGGGACTAGGGCGCTGCGCCCAGTACACGCGGGGCCCGAAGCTGCCCCCACGTCTGACGTGGGGGAACGAGCCGCGGAGGCTGCCAAAGCCGCACACAATAGGGCGAGCCCATCAGCAGGCGCCAGCAGCAGAAGCAGCAGCAGGTCCCGAAGTCAGCTCGGGCTGGAGCCCTTTCGGCTCCCACCGATGAGGACTTCAGCGTTTTCATTAGCCTCGCGGATCCGCGTCCCTTAAACTGACAAACACGAGGGCGTGACTTTTAAAGCTGGTCGTGTAAGCCAGGGCAGAACCCACGCTCCGTCACGCTCCAGCTGGGGTGTGCGGGGTGCAGCCGGGGCTCGGGGTCTGCAGCAGCAACCGTTTGGGTGGGTTATTGCCCCTGTGGTGGGGTTTGCAGCTCTCAATTAAGAAAAGAGAAAGACTCAGCGTCTGGGCTCGGAGCATGCAGTTAACAACAACCGTCTGCACCTCAAGGCAAACAGAGGAGAAAATCCAGCAAACAGATGGATTTACTCTTGTTATAACTTGTTTTAGATATTTCATCTAAAATAATACGGTGGGGCTTCAGAGGTAACTCGGCATCGGGTACTGAAAGAATATTTGCAATGTTTTCTTAGGAATCCATTGTTTTCATTCCAACTGTTTGCTGTTACTGACTTAGTACTCTAACTTGTTGCTTCTGGAGAGAATTTTAGGGAAAAATATCTCAAAATTATAGCATGTTCAATGCAAGCCCTAAAACCTACCAACAATGTATATTTTTAGATATGTGCTGGTCAGGCAGCATTGAATCACTGACATTGGTTTTAATCAACTAATTGTTTTGTTTATTAACGTACTCTTAGACATGCCATAAAAATTATATGCGAACAACCAGATTTGAGAAATATTAACAGCAAAATATCAAAATTCAATACAGTCCCCTTCATATCTACAGGCTTGCTTGGATACACAGCGAGTGGTAGAGAGCTGGATTGACTCTAGAGAAGAGTCAACAGATTCGATACCTACGCTTTGGTCTGTATGAAGGCTACATATGATCTGTATGAAGACTTGTGGGGAAAATGTCTCCCTGCAGTAGAAAAATCATAGAATTCTAGAGCCACACAGGACTTCGGTGTTTTCATTACACTCTTTTCTTTAACGTCCTCCTGGTCTCACAATAAGGAGAAGCGAAAGACTCTTGCACTATTTCAGAAAATACTGCTGTTCCACTATAGCACAGTACCTGGAAATCTTCTCAAAGTAGGATATAGCCCCTCCCCTGCCTCCTGTCATTCTCAACACACCAGGCTCTGGGTGAGTTTATTGTAGAAGTTCAAAGAAATGTAGTTTCCCAAAGGCTATATAGTAAAACATCTAGGGTTACATTACTTTAACGATTTTCAAGCTGATTTTCATATATGGTACATTTTCTTGGAAACCAGCAAGAAACTTTGGTAAGGAGGGTATGATATGTGAAACAGTATTTTTAATGGAAAATAGGCCAAAGTAGGACTTCTTGCTCTGATTTTCTTTCTGAAAAAAAAAAAAACTTTCCCATTAAAAACATTTAGAAATAACAAATTAAAGGCATCATTCTGTCAATGCATCTCTAATACGGAAAAATTAAAAAGAGAGCGAGAGAAATATGCCCAGGCGTAAGAGGCAGGGCACTGACATCAGCGTGGCAAGGGCACAAACAGGTGCTGAAGCCGCACTGAGGGGGTGGGAGGGCCCCAGACACCCAGAGGCTTGGGGTCAAATTCCCGGGTAAAAATACGCTCAGGTCAAAGTCCCCACAAATGGACATAGTGATGATGCCTCCTGTCTGTTTAGATGCCAAGTGAAGGGAAAGGAGGTGTCCATGCAGAATTTGTAACTGGGAACATCTGAATTAAGAAATTGGCCTGAGGAATCATTCTAGAACACCTAGCAGATTTTTTTCTCAAGGGACAGGCTCTATACACTCTGGCTGCATATATTGTTACATGGAATTCTCCACTGAAGATGAGTTCACAATACAAAATTGCAAACCACATGAAGTGACAATTCATCACGAGGAAGAATCATCAGACACAACAACAGAATGAGTCGAATCCTAAGAAGTGTGGATAACGGAGTAAAATAATAGATTCGTTAACATAAGTTTTAAATGACTATGCTAAAAGGAATACAAATTGTATGAAAATGAAATAGTATAAAACTAATAACCTAGGAATGAAAAATATAGATATTGAAATGAAAAACTCAATGGATGGATAAAAAGTTTAGTCACAGTTGAGGACATAATTAATGGCCTGAAAAACCAGTTTAAGAAAGCAGCTCAGAATGCAGCATAGTGAGATAAAAGGCTGACTATAAGATTACGAGACAGGGAATACAGAATGAAAAAAATAACCTAACGTGTCTAAAGTGACTTTCAGAAGGAGAGTAGAATTAGATTAGGCAATAGTCAAAGAGATATGAACATTGCCCAGAACGGGTTAAATATATGATTCCTCTAAGTTAAGAAACCAAGATACATAAAAAATAAATTCACAGTGAGACACATTATTGTGAAAAAAAAAAACAAAGAACAATGAGACAAAAGAGAGAATGTTAAAATCATCCAAAGAGAAAAGACAAATTTCCTACCAAGGAATAATAGACAACAGTAGACCTCTTAACAGCAAGAATAAATAGCAGAAATCAATGGAATACCTTCAAAAGGATGAGAGAAAATAACTGTCAATCTGGAATTAGATACCCAACCAAATTATTGTTTGACTATCAGTGGTATCTGCCATTCATTGACAGAGAGATCCCAGAAAACTGAAAACAGTTTTTTGAAAAACATTAATAGACAAAATTCTTGCAAGACTAATTTAAAAAGGGAGAGAGAGAGAAGGCACAAAAAGCTATTTACTTTGGTGCAGTAAAAAGGGACACAACTACAAATATAGTAGAGATTTTTGTAAAAGGAATACCAAGAACAACTTTATGGCAATGCATTTGAAAACCTTGCCAAAACCATCAATTCACAATAAAATATAACTTAGAAACACATAGTCAAGATGAAAGAGAAAGCCTGAATTTACCAATAACAATGAAAGAAGCTGAATCACCAATCTCTACTCAAAACAACCCCCCCCCAAACACAAACACAAACTAAAACCACAAAACCCAAGATTCTTTCAGACACGTTCTAAAAAACTCTCAAGGTAAAATGATTCTAATCTTCTATAAAATGAAAAAAATAGATTTTGATTCTGTTCTAACAGAAGAGAATAAATTGATAACCTTTCTCATAAAATGAGAAAGGAATATTAATGGGCCAGTTTCCAGTTGACCAAGATGGTGGAGCAGAATGCTCCAGGGTGCTGTACCCCCACAGAGAGTTTGAACATCTGGCAAAAACCGGTAGAGCCATCTTCCTCAAAACTCCAGAAAACAGTTAAAAGGTTGTAGTAAGTGGGCCAGTGTCAAATGAAGAAAATTAAGAAACAATTATGTCAAAGTAGCCTTGGGCAAAGGACTACTTGCCTTAACTCTTACAAGAAAGAGCCCAGAGGGGAAGAAAGTCCATTTCACTGGGAGTAGAGGGGGCATTCAAATTCTTGTTAATGGGATAATTCCTAAGGGCACAAGCAAGCACAAGCCCAGGAAAAGACCGGCTCAGGAAAGACAGAGGAACTGCACTTCACATTCACCTTGGACTGACCTTCTGATACGAGGGCTAAACTGAAAGAAAGCACCAGCCAGTGCACAGCCATGTTGCAAAGACTGTGACAGGTGACGTCGGTGTTTTGTTTGTTTTTGTTAGACATTTTACCAAAGGGGAAATACAAATGGCCAAAAAGCACATGAAAACATGTTCAACATCACTAGGTATTAGGGAATTGCAGATCAAAACTACAATGTGATACCATTTCACTCTATACAGAATGGCCATTATTGAAAAAAAACAGAAAACTACAAGTGCTGGAGAGGATGTGGAGAGATAGAAACACTCCTTCACTGTTGGTAGGAAAAGTAGAATGGTACAGTCTCTGATAAGGTTTAATACGCAGAATATATACAAGAATACTATAACTCAAAGACAAAAAGACAATTCGATTAAAAAAAAAAAAATGGGCAAAGGACCTGAATAGACACTTCTCCAAAGAAGATAAGCAAACGTCCAGAAAGCACATGGAAAGATGCTCAACATCATTAGCCACACAAACAGTAATGATGCAAATCAAAATCACAATGAGATACCATTTCACACTTACGAGAATGGCTACTATTTAAAAAATGGTAAATAACAAGTGTGGGAGAAGATGGGGAGAGATGTGGAGAAATAGGGACACTCATTCATTGTTGGTGGGAATGTATGCAGCGGCTGTGAAAGACAACTTGGCAGTTCCTTAGAAAGTTAAGTATAGAATTACCATATGACTTGACAGTCCTACTTCTAGATATATATCCCAGCAAACTGAAAGCAGGAACTTGAACAGATATTTGCACACCGATGTTCATAGTGGCATTATTCACAATTACCAAAAGATCGAAGCAATCGAAGTGTCCATCAACCGATGAATAAACAAAATGTGGTGTATGCATACAATGGAATATTACTTAGCCATAAAAAGGAATGAAGTCTTGATACATGTGACAACTATGGAGACATGAGATTGAGTGAAGTTAGCCATACTCAAAAGGGCAAATATTGTATGGTCTCATCTCACTGATATGAAATAATTAGAATAACAAAGTGCTAGAGTCAGAAACTAGAAATCAGGTTACTAGGTGCAAGGGTGGTGGTAGGGAATGGGGAATTAAGGTTTAATTGGTACAGAGTTTCTGTTTGGAGTGATGGAAACATTTTGGTAATGGATGTTAGCTGATGGTAGTATAACATGATGAATATAATTAACAGCACTGGATTGTATATTTGAATGTGGCTAAAAGAGGAAATTTTAGGTTGAATATATGCTACTAGATTAAAAATTAAAAAAAACCCAAACTAACAAACATAGGACTATAACCCAAACAGTTGACCCTAATGGAAACTATGGACTACCGTTAATAGTATAATTATAGTAATAATTGTTTCATCAATTGCAACAAATGTACCACACTAATGCAAAGTGTTAATAACAGGGAAAACTCTGTGTGTATGTGAGGCGGGAGACTCTTTATCTTCTGCATAATTTTTCTGTAAACCTATAACTTCTTAAATTAAAAAAAATCTTAAAAAACTCATGGAATTGTATGCTTAAAATTGGTAAATTTCATTGAATGTAAATTATACCTCGATAAAGCTGATTTTTAAAATGGGAAAAATATAGGCCTATATCATTTATGAATAGAAACATTGTAACTAAAACATTATCAAAAATTTTAGAATGAATATTTGAAAAATTGTGGTCAAGTAGTGTTTATTCCAAAATAGAATCCTGGTTCAATTTTAGAAAAAATAATATATTTCACTGATTAGATTAAAAGAAAAAATCATAAGTTCTTCTCAATATATGCAGAAAAATATTTGATAAAATTAAAAACACTTTCTTATACAACTTCTCAGCAAACTAGGAATAAAAGGGAACTTTCTTAAGCTGATAAACAATATCATCTCCTAAAACCCTAAGAAAATACCACATTTAATGTAAAATGTCAGAGGCACTCCCTGTAAAATCAGGAACAACACAGGATGCCAGCTACCAATGCTTCTATTCAGCATTGGACAAGAGGTCCTAACCACATTGTCAAAGGAAGAAAAGAAGTACAAAATTATATAAATACTACAAACTGTCATTATTTGCATATATAGTGATTGTCTATTTAGAAAATCCAAAAGAATCCACTAACTTTTAAAATTAATAAGAGAGTTCAGCATAGTTGGAAAGAAAAGATAAACCAAAATCTATTAGGTCTCTAAGCACTGTCAGCCAAAAATCAGAATATTTGACTTGAATATTAAAACAAAAAATAAACTCCTACAACCACATTTACAAGATACCTAGCGATAAATCTCACAAAAACGCATCCGATTTTTATGGGGAAAATTATAAAATATATGAAAAGACATGAAAGTAAGCTTAAATAAAGCCAAGCTAGACCATGTCCATGGATGGGGAGAGGCAATATTTAAAGATAGAAGTTACCTTCAAATAATAAATTCAATGTAATTTTAACCAAAATCTCAACATTGGTTTTCATGGAACCTACAACGGTGATGCTTACATTTGTATGGTAGAGTAAATATCCAGGAATAGGTAAGACAAATCTGGGGGGAAATAATACAGAAGAGTTCACTCATTATAAGGCTATCACCAGGCCCCACGAGCCACGCAGCAAGATGATGCTGTAACAGGAGAGAGACGCGCGGGAGAGACGTGCTGAAAAACCAGGAACTGAGGTGGCGCAGGTGGCAGAATGCCTCTTTCCCACATCGGAGGTTCCCAGGATCGAGCCCCCGTGAAAACAGGAGGAGAAGGATGAGAGGAGAGGGCAGGAAACAGACACAGAGAATTGCTCAGCGAATGGACAAAAACGGCAAAAATGGGGGGGTGGTGTTAAAATGGACTAAAAAAAAAAGCTGTGGTATTGATACAATGATAGATTGGAATCCAGGCCTATGGGGGCTCAAAAGTACAAATGTCATTGGGCAAGATCAACTCATTAATAAATTGTTCTGGCTCAATTGTATTTTCATATAAAAATGACAAAATTGGACCCTTACATCATACTATGCAGATATCTAAATTTTAGGTAGATTATAGAACTCATTAGGAAAAAGTATAACTGTAAAAGTTTTAAAAGAAAGACAGAAAATTAACTTTATTAAATCACATAGGAAAATGCTTTTTAAGACTCCCAAAGCACAAACCATAATGGAAAAATAACGATGGATTTGACTACTAAAAATTTAAACTTCTATTTGATAAAAGATACCACATACACAAAAATGAAAAGACAAGTCAAGGACTGGGAGAAGATATTTGCAAATCATATACATTCCCCAAATTGCTATAAGAATATATTTTTAAAAGGCCTACAAATCAACAATAAAAGATAAATAGAAAAATGAGAAAACGTATAAGCCCAGAATTCTCAGTGGGAGCTATAGGAATGCTCAATAACCATATAAAATTATACTCAGCTTCACTAGTAATCAGAAAGTCCTTACACCCAAGAGATTAGCAAAAGCAAGCAAACAAACAAAAAGTGCCTGATAATACCAAGTACTGGAAAAGATGTGGGAAGACGGAATTGCTAAACCAGCGGTTTACGTTAGCTGTACATTGGAATCACAGGGGGGTCTTTGAAACAAACTTCATTCTTGAAGCACATCCCCAGAGCTTCTGGTCTACTTGATCTGAGGTCAGACTCAGCATAGGTAGTCTTTCAAAGTTGCCAAGGTGAGTTTTATGTGCAGGCAGAATTTAAACAACTGCTCAGCGTTGGTGGTGGTGGCAGAGTAAATCAGTGCCATCAGTTTGGAGAGGAGTTTAGCAATATCTAGTCTAGAGAAGCTGTGCAGCCTTGCGACCCAGCAACTCAGCTCACAGGCAATGAACTCCTAGCACATGTGCAAAAAAAATAGGTGCCAGGATCACTGCAGCCCTGTTTGTAATAGTGAATATTTCCCTCGGTAGGAAGATGGAGAAATAAACTGTGGTTTATTTCTCCATGCAGTTACTATAAATGTACTAGATAGGTACGTATCAACATGGATAAATCTCCAAAGCAATGTTGAATAAAAAGCCACAGTTACAAAAGAATATGGACTATACATCATATATCATATATTTAAAATTTTGAACACATAGCAATAAGTAGATATAATCCTATTTAAATACATCCCTGCCTGTATCTAATACACACACACAAACACACACACACACACACACACACACAAGAACCCCTGATACATATCGTAAAAATACCAAACCATGCATGAGAATGATAGACAGAAATTCCAGGATAATGATTATCTCTTGGGAGAGGGGAAGGGGAGAGAAGAAGGTAGTGTTCTAGCTGTTTCTGTAATGTTTTATTTTAATTTTATTTTACAAGGTACCTGAACTAAATGTGGCAAAATAACGTAATCTTAGTGGTGAGGTCGCAGATTGATATTATGTTCTTTTTTGTAGGTTTGAGCTATTTTATTTTAAAATATTTAAAAGGTAAAACGATGAAGTGAGCGACACGATCATGGGGCATATCTTTATAATGCTTAACTCACTGTAAGGGAAACTAATGGTACATTAAAAACCTAACAACTAAAAAGTTAACAGAAATGGCATTGGACTTGGAGTCGGGAGGGTAGAATTCCTTGTCCTGCTCTGCTGCTAGTTAGTGATGTCTGTGGAAATCATGTTACCATGCTGGCGTGGCTTGTTTCCTCAGACATAAAATAAAGGAGTTCAATAAGATGATCCAAAATCAATTCTAGTTTCACATTTCTATGAATTCAAAGTTGTGGGAGAAGTGTTTCTACATTCAATTTTTCCCTCCCCTTGGATGTCATCTCAAAGGGTGCACTCACTTCACCCTACAGCAGCACATTTGTTCCCAAATGTAATTATGGACCATCCCAAAAAGTGATGCCCTAGGAGATCTTCAATAAAGAATCATCGAATTGGTGATGCAAGAAAGGTGGCAAATTACCCTAAAGATGTTCCTATGACCCAGATTAGGAACATTATAAAAGCAAACAGAGGTGTTATTTATATCCCAATAACTTCCAGTCCCAAATGTATACACTTATTATTGCTTTATTGATTTGGTCATTGATTATTTCAAATGCCTTTTATCCTGAATGATTGCGCACAAACCAGTTTATCGCAATTTGTCCTATGGTAATTAAAATATTCTAACAGTAGGTGTTATAATAAATTTTACTTAAAATATGTTTTATGACTGCATAATGTCTGAACCCGCCTCATCCTCACCAGTTGGTAATCTGAAGACTTCACTGCATCTTCTTAGCGTCTTATTTGCTCCCAAGGAAAGCCTGGCTATCCACCAACAACTAGAACATTTGTTCACTAATGTGCTATTTTCTCCCCAGGATTTCAATGTGTTTAACCAACAAGGTTTAATTACCCCCATAACCCTTCAGGAACGGAAGCACAGAGAAGCCTGACATGGAGGAATTCACACTTTACAACAGAGGGTGACGGAGAGCACAGCCCCATTGCTGGAGTCCCACTGCTCCCCCGGTCCACCCCACTTCAGCTGCCACCGCCTCTAGCCTACCTAGTGTCTGCCAGAAATGCTATCCATGAATTAACGCAAGACAGAAAGAACCCGACAATCCAATCCCGGGGTAGTTAGGCAGTGGGACGGAAGGAACTACAACAAACGCAAAAAGATTCCGGGGATGCCAATCAACAGGAACATTCCTGGATGGCTTTTCTCCTCATACATTGGCACATAGGGACGATGATGCCTATACTATTTGCATTAGAGGTAGGGAAGATTGAACGAGCCAAGTGTCATAGAACATTTAGCATCACACCTGGCAAACGATGACAGTCAATGCCTGTCAGGTGTCTTCAGCATCTTCTCATCTAGTACCACAGGACATGGCACTTCAGATTTGCTCAGGACATGGTTTTGTAAAGGATCTGCTCAAAGCAACCGTCCTTCTTAACAAAGGACAGCTGTCCAAGGTTGCAGGGATCACCTGATGACTTTTTACATTGAGCAGTACAGTTTCCATTTAGGGGGAAAAGCCATAGAAGGCTCACTTTCACTTAGCCAGGTAGAAAATAGGCCGTTAGAGAAGGCACGGTCGACAGAGACTCTGGTTCAGGCGGAGCATGACAAGAAGGAAATCCACACTTTCTGGCTCCCCTTTGTAAGGGTCCAGCCCCAATACCCCCATAACTGATAGGTAAGCAGTACCCAGAGGGAGCGGCTGGGACTACCTTGTGCCCCACAGGAAGATGCAACACCCTTCAGCTCAGACAGCAGGGGTGGCAAAGGCCACCCTCTCCTCTGGTTTCATTTTCCACGGTTCCCAGCTCCCAGATCAACGCCGCTGCTAGCTAACGCTTTCCAAGTGGGACCCGGATGCCCATGGTTCTCGACAGGGCTTTACCCTTGGACTTCGTCTCACTACTGCACAGCAGGCAGGGAAACATAAAGGACACCCATCCTCTGAAACGACACACGCTGCTGTTCCCAAAGAAGGCTTGGCAGGCAGGGACCTTGAACTGAAGGGCTGGACGGCGCCAAGGCCAGCCTGGGAGCTCCTGGGCAACCGAGGATGAGCAGGAATCACATTTCTTAGAAGACAAGGCAGACGGAGCATCTAAAGAGTGGGGAGCATTGGGGGGCAGAAGGCAGCACCTCCTTCCACGGAAGGGAACTCACCCAGTATCTTTCCTTTCGAATCCATTATTTCAGACCAAGCGGCCTGAAGAAAGTCGTGCTGCTGCTGCTGGTTTTGGGGGTAAAGTGGGAGGCTGGGGTGCGGAGGACACACGGACCATTCCTGCTCATTCTTGCCCAAACATCAGCTAGACAGCAGCTCCTTGAACCAGCCACCTCGTCCCCTGAGGTGGCACGGCCTTTCCAAGGGCGAGCCCTCACCATGTGAGAAGGAGAGGGCTGAGGGACTGGGTGGTAGAAGCTCAGAGCCTGGCCGGGAATGGGACATTTGGGGGCATTTAGTTTGTGCCCTGATTAGCTGTGCACCATCTGCCCATATCCAGCTGGTCCGAGCCTGCAGCTCTGGATTTGTGGAGTCCTGAGCAGCCTCCAGTCTGTGCACAGCTGGAGCTCAATTTAATATCACAATCAAGGAACGGTAAGAGTAGCTGAGATATATTAATGTTTCGGTGCCCTCTGGCCACAGAACAAGATTTTTTTTTTTTTTTTACATCTGTAACGTGATTTCTTGGAATTTCCAAAAGAGATTCACAAGAGTCACAGTTTTAGCTAATTTTTGCTTTTTGGCTTTACAGGTTCTTCAGCAAGTTGACAAATATTCCAGAAAGCCAGGGCAACAATGCTCTTTTCAGAAGAAAATTTCACTTGCTTATTTTCTAACTTAAAAATATAGCTACACATTACTGGTGGAAATGAGGCAAAGGATACCCACTTGAAGCATTAATGAAATGAAATGATTCTCGGCATAAAAACACAAACATCACTATAAATATTACCTGCATCCCGCCAGGCAGCACTAACAGCAGAGGCCTCGGCATCTCGTCTTCTAATTAATTTGTGGGTTGGCAAATTGTTTGCCTATATTTACAGCCCAGCTGATAACATTATTGATCTCGTGATATATGCAAAGGAGACATTTACCAGGGACTTACGCAGGAAGACAGCAGATAAGCAAAGACAAACTACTTACTTGCAGGGCTATTTTTTAAGTAATCCTGAATTTCAAATTAGATTTTGTGCTCAAGAGAAGGCTCTGATCTGGGCTGGAACCGTTTGGTTCTCAGGGCATCCGCGAGTCGTTACTCCATGGGGCAGATTTTTGAGAAATCTTCCTCCAAGTATCCAATCCAAGCTCAACTAGGAAGTAGTGAAAGTCAAAACAGTGTCCTTTAAACAAAAGCAAATCCAGGCTGTAAGCGACGAGGCCGGCGTCAGCTGGGCCCCGGGGCGGCAGGGTGCTGTGGCTCCTGCGGGAAGGCGCTGTCCCCCGTTCCGGGGACAGTTCTCATCACGCAGCTGCGAGCTGCTGAGGCCGTCTGAGGAGCAGCGAAGTCGTGCGCCGAGGTTCTTTGCAGGAAAGGAAAGCACACGGAGGATTTCCTGCTGAGGGCAACGACCGCGGCCCAAAGTCGGGGGCAGAGGCGCTCACTGTTAGGGCCCCCGAGGCCTGCAACGAGCCCCCGCAAGGCGGCTCCGAGGAGGGCTCTGTCCATCTCCCCCCACCAGGGAGGGCTCGGGGAAGCGGGCAGCATCCCCTCGGCGCCGGGCTTCTCACCGTCCTCGCTCAATCGCCCCCTCCTCCCAGGACCCAACACTGGTCCCTAAGGACGTCTGGCGGGAACGCAGGCTTCTGCTCCCCTCGTCTGGCCACGTTCACCCCCTAATTTCTCACGTGGGACCAGCAGTTAGGATACGGCGCCCTGTGGCCACAGTTCCGAAAGTTAACCTGAAAGGTTATTAGTGGGTTTTCTCCCTCCGCCCTTCCCCATTTGGAAGCACACCACGGTTCAAATGGCGAGGAAAGCTGCCCTGCACAAGAGCCCCTCACAGCCGTGGCGGCTGCGCTTGAGCCTGGGCCCCAGAGCAGCGAGGATCCAGGCCCTCCCTTTGAAAGCTTCCCCGAAGTCAGCACTGAAAATGCTGCTGCCCAGCATGGGAATTTCCCCCGGCTCATCTAATTCCATCAATACGGTATTAACTATACATTAGCCTCAATTATCCTAACAAGTCACTCATTCCATGTCAAGAATTTAGTTTTGTGGGGCCGATGTTCCCAGAGCTCGGCCGAGTGAATCACTGGAAGAGGTGAAGATGGGGCTGAGAAAGAAGACAGGTAAGTGGGGTGCGAAGCCTACTAGGGTGGGGAGTTAAAGAAAACTTTTGTGGGCTTAAAATCTTTTCGATTACCCAAAATATTACACGGAACCCACTGGGATTCCCATGTTGCCCACCTCCCACACCTCCCACCACATCCCACACAAACATCTCCCACAGTGTGGCCCACCAACCTCAAGGAACTTACACAGCACCTCTTAAAATATATGTATATATATATATATAAATAACATTTTTGTAAGCAAATACACATATATGCATATATATTTATATATCATTTTACAAATGTTTGTATGTATTGTGAGAATTTTGATTTTTAACCATAATAATAAAAAAAAAAAAACAAAGTAAATAAAAACATTTATTTAAATAAAAAAAAAAAAAATCTTTTCGAAACCATCAGGGAGGGCGCTCTACGTCAGAATCCACAAACCTACAGCCTGTGTTTGCACGTCGAGCTTGACTGGGACAGCCACGCTCCTTCGCGGCTCTCGCCCTACAACGGCCGGGTCCAGCAGTTAGGACAGAGGCTGCAGGGCCTGCAAAGCTGAAAGTGGCTGCCTCCTGGTCCTTTCCAGAGCAAGCTCGCAGACCCCTCTCCTACGTGAATGCAGGCCACTGGATAACTACCCAGCCCTTCGGCTTTTTGCCTGAGCTGAGCCGTCGAGGATCATCAGAAACACATGTGGGGACAGTGCAGCCCTGGGCCAAGACGGATCAGACCAGGTGGGGCGAGGCAGGCTGATGCGGTCAGAAGGCGCCAAACACGGCCGAGGAGGGGAGCTGGAGGGGCAGGGCTGGGGGTTAGACAGAGCAGCCTGGAGCGGCCATTAGGAGAATGGCCCACAGGCCAGGACGTGGGGCAGGAACGGCCGTGCGAGCTGTGGGGACAAGGCCTGGAGCAGAAGGGAGGCTGCCGGCACCTTTTGAGGCCTGGTGGTGGGGGGCCAACAGGTCCCCCAGCCCAGGGACCTCCGCCCTACCTGGCCGTGCAGGCGGGAGGGCGAGGACATCAGCCGGAAGGCCGAGCCCGCAGTCCGGTAGCTCTGCTCTCCCACTGCGCGGACGCACGGCCGGCCTGGCAGGCCTTCCGGGAGGGCGGCCACTCCAGCGGGAGAACACCACGCTCCCTGCTCTCCCTGAGCATATGGTGCCCTGAGGAACCATCTCAGAATCCCCCGTAAACCCATGTGAGGCCGCCTGCGCTCTGCCCTTCACCCCAAAGCCTCCATTCTCCGGGACAGCTGCCTGTGTGCGCTGACCACTGCCGCTACCTGGGCACTCTGCTCTTAGGTCCCGACACCGCACAGCCATCGCACAGACCGCTTGAAATTGACCTTTAATTCCTTCCACCCGAGGAATGACTGCTGGCCCTGCCTTCTGGCTGCTGCTTCATTCCTTCACCAGCCCAGCCACAAAGCTTTCTTGAGCACCTATTCTGTGCCAGGATCTGTGAAAGTCTCTGTCCTCAAGGAGAGGACAAGGATGCACCCAGGTGCAGGACGGGGCAGTCTCAGGCTGCAGGAGCCTCTGGGAGAAATCAGCAACGTGGTGTGGTGTGGGGTCTCCCGGGGCTGGGCCTTCTGTCATCCATGGGGCGGTCAGAGAGCGCCTTTCTGAGACGCGACCTTTCAGCAGATGCTGGAAGAGGAGTGGGCCGTGCAAGGAGCCGTGACAAACGGCAAGTGGAAGGCACGAACGTGGGCTGCCCCCAGAGCAGAAGGGACAGGCTGTGGTGCTGCCTGGAGGCGGTGGGCTGGACACAGGCAGGGGCTGCATCCTGTGCGGCCTTGACGAGGACATGGGGACGTTTTCCAGGGGCAAGGCTGAACCACGGACAGGGCTTAGGCAGGGGACGGTTGATGACCTGATTTATGTTTCCAAAAGGATTCCTGCAGCCCTGCGGCTGAGAATGGATGGGGGTGGGGAAGGGAGCGGAGACGAGTGGGGAGGTGGGTGCTGCTGGAACTCAAACGGTGCCTTCAGGGTCCGAGGAGGCTGGCTTTGAGACATATTTTGAAGGTGCAGTCACTCTGCCCCCGGAAATCGACCCCTTCCAGGGGGTTCTCACTGAATGCCTCCCCCAACAGTTACTCTCCATCCCATCATCTGCTGCTTCCTTCCTGTCACTAAACCTGAAACGATCTCATTTCACATCTCCCTCGTGAATTTTTTATTCCCACCCTCGTCTTCCTCGGTTGCCAGGGGTCCCCTAACGGGAAAGGACAGCGCTGTGTGAGCTCGCGGACACAGCTTCGGCCAGCAGGCGTTCCCTTGAGGCCCAGCTCTGCTCTGCGGTGTCATTTGGGGAGCCACTTCCGGAGCCCCAGCCTGGACCTGCTGCCCCCGCCTTCCTAAGGACCGTGTGAGGGAAACCCTCTTTGCGTTCAAGGCAGACTACACGCTGCTGTCTCCAGCCACTGCACGTGCCGGCCGAGGACAGCCTTGGCAAGGGCCCGCGGGCTGCCTGGAAGAGGCTTTGGACCATCATGTCACCTTTGTGCACTGCAGGTGGTACCGGACGGTTTTGAGATCCCCTGTTCTGGACGTGCGACGCTGCGGGTAGAGTCCGAGCCGCTGCTTACTGGGGACGAGCTTGGGCGTCTCCGGGCCGCCCGTAAATTGTGAAGGTGTGCTTCTGTCCTTGCAGGTTCGCTGATGGCCGAGAACGTGTCAGTCCGTCTCCTCTCTCACTCGGATGCCGTGTGACACGCGGCAGGCTGACCCCGTGGTGCAGAATGGGCCGCCCGGTCCTCGCGGAAGTCAAGCGTCTTGGCTCAGGCCGCCCCTGGCCAGCGGGACCCAGCAGCTGCCCCCACGCGGGTGGTTCTCTCCTCTCGTCCTGGAGGAACACGAAGCGGGGTGAGCTGTTTGACCATCTCACGCAGCCAGCCATTCGCTCGGCCTCTGCGCAGGAAGCCACGTCTTCCTTCCTTCCTTCCAATGCATTTGTTCTCAGAAAATGTTGAAGTTACAGAGGAATGGCCACAATTTAACCGAAATCAACCATCTTGAAGCACAAACCCCCTATCTAATATTTTTTTTCTCTCCTCTGTTTTTACAAGCCTCTGTTTTTATCCTGCCTAAGGAATTTCCATGATGCTTTCAGTAAAGGACAAGCATGTGTACAGAGGAGAAAAAAAAGGCCAGGCAGAGACATCGAAACTAATGTCACTTCACTCATTCAACCACACGGATGACGTTTTACATTTCACAAATCAAAAAACAATTTGTACTATTTTAGATACATTTTTGCCAGTTCAGTGGAATCAGATACCTTAAAGCTGTAGAAGCTAGTATCTTTCCCCCCAAAAATGAATACCAAAAATGACACTGAAAAATATAGCCTTAGGATGGAGATTTCTTTTTTATGGGCAGAGAAGAGAAGATTGCATTACTGAACTAGACAAAGAGCCATTTCATCAGAATTCTTTTCTATTTTCTCACCATAGATATCTTGCCACGAGAGAATTACATTTATCAGACAGCATTGAAGCCAGTTATTCTCTTCTAATTCCATTAATTAAAGTATAACATAATTGGTTGGGTTATCCATAGCCAGTCTTTGGAAGATTAATACACAATTCTATTCTTTTGCTCATATTTGGTTTCTGCATGGTAATGAGACAGCAATAAAGTTTATGTTCCCGTAACATATAAGAATTGTATTTTGCACCAAATAGCTAACATTAAAAATAACTACTTGTGTAAACACACTGCATAACACTATCATTCTTGGTATACGTTACTGTCACTGAAATATTAATACAAAGCCCACTGTAGCTACAAAAGTTAGAAATCGGAATATTTGTTATAGGAGTACATCACGAAATAATTACCAAAAATATGTCATGTCTGAAAAACTAATTTGAAAACAGATTTAGTAGTTAGCTATCAAATTACCTGAGTTTTCGTTTCCTGTTTTGAGGAAACAAAACTGAATTGTTCTAACTTGAGCATTTGTCTTCACATACTTGAAAATACAACTTGACCACACAGAAACCTCACTGGCAGACTGGGCCCTTAGAGGCTGTAACGTTTTACCATTTTGCAACATTTCACATTTATTAGTGAATTATTTTTCATACCACTTCTCAACAAAGGGTTATAATCCATTTACTTTAAGTGGCGAAACTAAGGTAAAAGTCATTTGAGGTGGTAATTTAGGACCACAGAAGGAATCAGAGCCACATGGGAGACAAGGAAAAGTTATTGGTCAATACTTGGCATAAAGATTCCTCAATCCACAGCTATTTTTCTTCCCTAGCTGAATGCATGCATACTTCCATTTCCCCGTTAAAGGGATGCTGAACATATTAAATGAGCATGTTTCTACTGTCTAATCATGGCAATCATTAATAGAGTGCACAGACTCTTTTGAAAACGAATCTTCATGTTGACGCTATGTTTGTGCTCTCAAAGGGCACAGCATGAAGTCACAGAACCTCCTACTTCGTCTCTCCCTACTATAAACGAGGAGAGTTCTGGCCGCCTGTGCTGATAGCACATTTTCCTGCGAGTGGTACAAAAATACAGCTGGTCGGTCTTCGTGTGAAGACACACCAGTTTCTTCACCCACATTGAAAGGTTAATCATGACCCACACTTCTTTTACACAAGTTCAAGTAAGACTGTCCTACAGTCCAAGTCTCATCTAGGGCTATACCATTCTGCACTTGTTGGAGACATAAAAAATTGCAAATGCAAAAAAATGCATGTATTATCAGAAAATATTAAATGCAATGTCTGCTTCAGTTATGACCAACTCCAAATCAGTCTCACACCAAGCCCTCTGCAACTGTCCTGGACCACTTTGACAGTTGCAAATCTCCTTCTTCCCTTATCTTTCATACCCCCACCATTTACTTTTTTTTTTTTTTTTTATAAAGTTTTTTCTCCCCCCCCCCCCGATGGCTCTCTTGTCTCCTCGTTGTTGTCTGCTTGCTGTCTGCTCATCTTCTTTAGGAGGCACCAGGAACTGAACCTGGGACCTCCCATGTGGGAGGCGGGTGCCCAACCGCTTGAGCCACACCTGCTCCTTGCTCATTGTGTCTGCTCATTGCGTCTGTTCATTGTGTCAGCTTGTTGTGTCTGCTCATTGCATTTGCTTGTTGTGCCTGCTTATCTTCTTTAGGAGGCACTGGGAACTGAACCCAGGACCTCCCGTGTGGGAGGCGGGTGCCCAACTGCTTGAGCCACATCCGCTCCCCCACCATTTAGTTTTTATTCCTTATTCTTATGATATTCATTCCTGAATCAATCTTTCACTGTTCTCCCTTCAATTTTTAAGTCCTTTTTCTCTCCTTCAACGTTCTTCATTTCCCCTTGATGCGATATCTTTTGTAAGCTACTTTCTCCGTTCCTGTCAGATCCCCGCTGGCTTACTTCCTACCCCACACTCCAGCTCTCAGCTACTCTGGTCTCCCCTGCTTTCCTCCAGCAGTTAATCCACAGGAAAATTATTGATCTAAGGTGAGAGCTGCCCCAAGATCATAAATCTGCAGATCAATCTAAATGCTCTTCATAATATATCCAGCAAATTTAGGTCTGTTCAAAAAAGACCACAATTCAACTGAAAAGTTAATACACTCCATGAACTACACAAAACAAGATAGTTATCAAAATGGAAAAAAAAAAAAAAAGGCAACTGAGAAAGTAGACAAAGAGTTACGTGTTTCTTCCCATCTGTGACATTAAAATAATAACATTCCCAGTGGTGTTTTGTAATGTTTTGTTACAGTGCTGATCATTGGTGAAAATAGTGAAGAATAAAGTAAAATTTGAGTTACAGTCAGTTTGGAGAGCATTTGCCTTTCTCTCAACTTTCCTCCATCAGTCAACATTTGCAGTTGCCGAGGCTTCCTCCTACTTTTTAATCTAGGGGACCTGTTTAGAGCTTGGCAAGTTTGAATGGACTAATCAAACAGAATTCTGCACAGTCAATTCTAAGGTGTAGTTTGCTAACATCTTTCAAAACTAAAAGTACCATGTGTTTCCTTTTCCCTCCAGCTCTTTATTACTATCCAACCTACTGTATCTTGGGAATCTCAAGGACCTCTCAGTCATTGAATTCTAGTTACTACATGATTATTGGGTGTCCATATCTGTTTCTGCCACCTGAATACTTTCCACACGGAGTAATAGCATTTCTGTCCCTGCCTCAATCGAGGTTAGTACTTCTCTGAAGATGTGTGATTTCCTTCTGTTATAAGCAGTTCCTGGGGCTACACAGGTGCTCCCACTGAGTTGATAAACTAAAACAGCCTTTCTTAGGACCAGAGATCCAGTCTGCTCCGTGGAGGCTCTGGGCCCTTCTGGGAGGCCTATTCTAGAGACCTTCCCTCTTCTTGCCTCTTCTTGGTCTTGACATGTGATGACTGCCAAGTGCTGTACCCTCTTCTAGATGAACCCCCAGACCCACCTTTGCTTGGGCAATTCCAATCCCACTGCCTACCATGTCCCAGAGGAATGGAATCAAACCTTGAGTTTTTCATTTCTTTTTTCTCCTCCACTTTACTGTATCAGTGTAATGGACTCAGAGAAAGTAGCTTACAAATGATATCACAGCCAGCACCTTCCTGTTACTGCTTTCCTCTTTGCAACACTGAGCAAATCTCTTTGTCCCGTATGTGAGTGTCAGAGCTTTTTAAAAAGAAAATGAGGTCTTGATATGTTGTTAACAATTGTTAAATTTGATGTGCCACCATTCTCCAAGGGAGCAGCAACACTCCTCTGAGTGTAGGTACAGTGTCTGCCAAAAGAGGATGGCCCACTGATGAGTTCTTGTTATTGATGACTACCCCTATGAGTCTTTGCTCTTGTAACTGAAACTTAGCTTACTGTTATGGGGTGCCTAAGGGTTGCCACCTGAGAGCCTCCTTGTTGCTCAAATGTGGCCTCTCTCTAAGCCAAACTCAGCATATGAATGCATTACCTTCCCCCCAACGTGGGACATGACTCCCGGGGATGAGCCTCCCTGGCAACGAGGGATTAATACCAAGTGCCAACTGGCAACACAACTGGAAAAAGACCTTGAATAAAAGGGGGAAAAGGTAAAGACAAATGAGTTCAAGTGGCTAAGAGACTTCAAAGAGAGTCGGGAGGTCATCCCAGAGGTAACGCTTACACACACCTCAGTAGGAGCTCATAGAACATCAAAGTGCATATCACCCCACACAGAGGGGCTCCTGAGAGCTCTGGAGACACCCAGGTCCTATATAAGGGGGGATAGCCCCAGAGATTGACGCCTTATCATTGGGCTCTATTTTGGAATCTGTGCTCCTGAGAGTGACAGAGTTGGACTCAAATAAGTCCTCCCTGCACATGGTTCATCAGTCCCTTCTATTCAAACCTATATGTGATGCTGGAGTTTTTAGGTATACTTCCAGAGACTGGAGCATCTGGCCTACCTATGTGCCAGGTGTGCGTGGAATCTCGGTGGAGCTGCAACTCCTACCCTACAGCTCAATGGACTCATCCAAGTCACCTGGCGAGGAGACAACGATGGGCAACGGCCATCCCAGGGAATGGAGAGGGCCTGCATCTGCAGGCAGGATCATCCCACCCACCATATCCATGAGATATAAGTCCCCTCTCACTTGGAGGTGGAGTGACATCACCATCCCAGTCCCCTCAGGATTGGGGGAAGAA
This sequence comes from Tolypeutes matacus, assembly GCA_026826555.1. Lineage (NCBI taxonomy): Eukaryota > Metazoa > Chordata > Mammalia > Cingulata > Chlamyphoridae > Tolypeutes > Tolypeutes matacus. The sequence goes on along the minus strand of JAKSZT010000049.1, from coordinate 7,087,094 downwards.
CTATGGACTAGAGTGGACTTGATGGTATTCTGTTGTACACATATGGTGATTCTAGCAATGGAAGAAATTCTAACAGTGAGGTGGAGCCAGTGGCCACTGGATACTTTCGGGGCAGGGAGGGGATGTGCAGTTGAAATACAGGGGATTTTTCGGGATTTGGAGGTTGTCCTGAGTGCCTTTGTGGCAACAGATGTAGGCCATTTTAAATCAGCACACACCACTCAGAACTGTGTGGGAGAGAGTGTTGTCTACGGTGTGAACTGTGGTCTATGGTTGGTGGCAAGGCCCCAGGATGTGTAGGTCCATTGAGGGTGATGGGCCACACTTGTGGGAGATGTTTGTGTGGGATGTGGTGGGAGGTGTGGGAGATGGACAACATGGGAATCCCTGTAGGTTCCGTGTAATATTTAGGTAATCTAAGCACCTCTTAAAAAAAAAAAAAAAAAAAAAAAAAATATATATA